>OX451738.1:477126038-477492746 GCA_948472305.1 Vicia faba
ATACCGGTAGGAGAAGATGACTCCGTTGCGGAATAGACTTGACAAATGGAAGATTCTGCGGGGAGAAAAATACTCTAGTGACCATGCTGGGGAGTGATACTCTGTGGGGAGAGAGATGCCTTGCTGAGTGTTGATAATAATTTGCTGGGGATACCCTTGTTGTTGGAAGTGTTGATGGACTTCGCTGGGGTAAGAAGACTTCGTCGAGGACGCTCTTTCCGTGGCTTTTGGCTGAGGATAACCCAGTTATATCCTGTTAAGGAAATAACTCTTTGAATAAAGCCGGGCGACGCGTTCGTGCTCTGCGAGGGATAAGCTTCCAGAATCTACTGGGGATAAGCTTACTGCTTGGGGGTATGAATTCCAACTTTCCTGGGGAACTAGATTGGATTCTCTTGGGGAAGTTTTGAACTATGTCGGGGAAGCAATTCCTTTGAATGTTGGTCTGCCGCCGGGGAACAATCTTTAGACCAAGACTGCCGGGGATGCTTGTTAAGAATATATGTATACTGCTGGGGAATGTTGGGATCTGCTGGAGGATACCCAATTTCCTTGAGATTTGATACTCTGCTTGGAGAGGAATGCACTGGCTGCTGACTTACTCTCTGGGGAATTAAGATGTACTGGTCATGTTCTTTAGCTGAACCTATCTTGGTACCTTGGAGGATGGAACCATTAGATTGCTTGGACAACTCATTATTGCCCCTGTTTCTGAGGTGGGAGAGGAAGACCTATGAGGTGCTGATAGTTGTTGATGGACAAACCCTCTTCTGGTAGGCAGGTGATAAGATGACAGGACCTAGTCGTACGCTTTAATCCCTAATTTTTGCCTGGACCGCCCTTTCGGGTTTTCAGTCCACCGGGATACCCATTTTTGCCCAAGCCGCCCTTTCAGGTTTTCGACTTGCCGGGTGTACAGTTTTTTTTCATTTCATCCCTTCATTTTGCCCGAACCCTTTTGGTTCGCCGGGAAGCCCTTATTTTTGCCTAGGTATGTCAACCTAGCGGGTCTTTGATTATGCACAGTATTTTTCGACTATGTCCACACCCTTAGAATGTAGGGAGTTGCCCCTGTTAGAAGTGTTTTTGTCATGCCACCAGAAGATGTTTGATCAGGAAGATTCGTTGTTGGAGTGCCCTAAGTGACTCAGGCGGAGATTTGCCCCTGGTTATCTTGGCATTTTTAAAGATTCTTCGAATCTTGACTGAATTGCCCCAGCTAATAAACAATGGTCATGCCATGCCCCTTGATTGGAAGTACTTCTGTTCATTAGGCATTCATCGTGCGAATTTTCCTGTTGTTCAAACAAAAAGTCATATGCAAACAAAGTTATGTTAAAAATGCAAAGCTTATGTCTGTCTTGAAGATTTTGAAAATGCATTCTTTTTTTTTTCATAAAACAAATGAATGTTTGTAGAACGTGATGTCAACTTCGTATTTACCGTAGGCCTTAAGGAGTCAGGATACCTTTCGTAACAGTATGCTTTCGAACTAACCCATGCTTCAGCTAGGACTTTTAAGGGTTATAGCGTGGCTTGGTTCACGGTTTAAGAAACAAAGGATAAAGGCTCAAATTTTATTTGTACCCACCCGCTCTTTGTGATGTTCTTCAAACCTAAACTCAGTTGATCATACGTTAGACCTTGTTTGAGTCTTTGCTCTGATTTTCCGGTGATGATTCGGATGTTGACAATTTATTTTGGATAGGCAGTCATTCCTTTTTTGTTGAGGGTTTATAAGACCTCTTTCTTGTTTGATTTTTGTTATCCCTTTCTTTTTTTGCCTGAACTGTTTCCCTTTTTTTTTTAATTACAGTCAGCGGGATGCCCCAGTTTTGTAAGTCTCCTTCATAGGTTTTGACTTATTGGGCTTTTTTATTTTGAGAGGTATAATGACTGCCTGTCTTTATTGATTGTTCGGAACCATCATTGCCTTTCGTTTTGTAAGGACTTCTTCGGTGCCATTCGTTAGGCACTTGGATCAACTGAGACTACCCTGCCCCAGGTTATGATTAAGGGTTTTAAATTTCGAAAAGAAAACTCCTACTTCTTTGGCTCAGAGGGGTTGACGAGGGATTATCATCCTTATAACTCCAGTGTTTAGGGATTGAAACAATGCCTGTACCTCATCAGCGGGGTCTGTTCAAAAGCATACTGTAAAGATCGTGGTATCGTTTTCGTCATCCTCCCTCAAGAGGCTTAGAATTATTAATTAAGAGTTGATCATCAGAAAAAATATGAAAATAATTTGCGTATAGTGAATACGAATATATTGCTTCAAAACAGACATATGTGATGCATTAATGAAATAACAATGTTTAACATGAGTAAATGTTTGAACAGAAAGAAAATGGCAACTTGAACATTCGAATGAACAAAAATTCTCCTCATTTCAGGGCTTGTTACTTCAAATGGTGCCTCCTGTAGGGATGGTAGAAGCACTCAGCCTGGCCATCTTGGGTGAATTCCACAGCTCCTTCCTCAATCAGGTCCTGGATTTTATTCTTCAAAGTCCAACAATCCTCTGTAGCATGCCCCGGGCTGTCAGAATGATAAGCGCAGTGAGCGTTGGGGTTATACCTTGAAGGTGTCCTGTTGGGATTCTTAGGAGGATCCTTTAGAGTTACCAAGTTCAACCTCAGCAGTTGTTGTAAGGCTTGAGGCAGCGACACGTTGAGCGTGGTAAATTGCCTTTTGGGCTTGTCTGGTTGGAGCTGGTGAGGTTGATACTGAATTGGTGATACTGAAGCCATATGAGGAGCTTTCTCCTTGCCTCTTTGTCTCAAAGATGGTCGAACGATGGCTGGCTTTTTATCCTTAGACGTTTGCCTCAGTTGGTTACCCTGAAGCAGTTGGTTGACGAGAAACCGGAGCTCATCTTGTCTTTGAGCTAAACCTTGAATGGCATTCCTCTGCCCCAGCATCTGGGCTTTCAATGCATCCACCTCAGCTTGTAGGTGTTTCAGCCTTTCATCCTCAGCACTGTTCTTGACAAAGGTCCCCATGAGAAGTGTCCTTAGCTCCTCCTGCCCCTTGGATAGATTCAGGAGGATTTCCCCGAACCGAGTCTCTTGAGCAAGAAGGTCCTGGTTATCTGGTTGGAAGGCCATTGCTGAAATAAACAGCGAGAAATGGTAAGTGACCTGCAACAAAGATACATGTTATGTAATGATGTGTATGACATGCATGCAATGATTTCAAGGACCTCGAGGGGTAAACAAATTGTTAGAGTTGGAAACTGGTAGCTTGATTGAAGATACTTCATGTTGTTGAGAGTCCTTCTTCAAGGGTCAAAGGCTCACCATATCCAGTGGGTCATAGCCCCTGACTTTAGTCATCATGTCTGGTTTTGATTTCCAAACAACCTTGGTTAAGGGAACCTTCTTCAAGAGTCAGAGCTCACCATATCAAGTGGGTCATAGCCTCTGACAACTTTGTCTAGAGGAAAATAAATCCTCTTTGCCCCTTGCTAGATGTTTGATTTATCATGACCTGCATCACAAGCCCTTGAGATCCTTGAAATGGGTTAGGATGTATGCAAAGGTATGATGTCATGATGCATGGGGTAATATGAATAAACCCTGTTATGAGCCCTTATTAAGGACTATAAACAGAAACCTGCAAGAAACTCAAGTAAAACCTGTCATGAGTCCCAGTTAAGGACTAAAAAACAAAACCTGCAAGGAACTCGGTAAACCCTGTTATGAGTCCTAATTAAGGACTGCAAACCAAAATCTGTAAGAAACTCAGTAAACCCTGTTATGAGTCCCTATTAAGGACTATAAACAAAACCTGCAAGAAACTCAAGTGTCAGATAACAAGCATGCAAGTAGTCAAGTACGAAGGCACACAAGTCACACAAGAGAAGCCCTTAGAGTTTAAGGCCAGCATGAGGTCTGGGGTACTACCCTCTTGAAGTTGGTGGGCTCAACCTGTCCTATCAGAAGTAACCGGGTTCTAAGGGTCCCAATATCACAGGATTGCTTTCATTGTTCATCGTTTCGATTTAGCCACTGAACTGGCGACCGAAATATTCCAGGAAAGCAACCCTCAATTGAGTGTAGTATCGAGTATCAACCAACCTCGGACTGCACCAAAGTCAGTTATCTCACTACCCTAAAGAGGCCAAGATAGTTCAATTAAGGTTCCTAAGGTCTGTTGATGCTTCACGACACCACGCGGAGGCCCCGTACTCTCCTTGACTGAACTCAAGGGTTACCGGTACACACCAAAGTGCCACATCAACGTAGCAGACTGTTTCAACCATGTCGGTATACCCCGCACAGTTCCCTCACAGCCTTGTTGCTACTTTCTAAGAAGGTATCCCCAGATTCGGGTTGGGATCTATAGAACTCCCGAGACAGTCCCACAATTTAAAGCACACAAGGAAAGCAATTGAAAACACGGTTATGAACTATCCCTAAGGTACACCTCACTTTATAAAGTATCCCCAGCAGAGTCGCCAGTTCTGTGATCGGTGGATTTGGAACTGACTGTTTTAACGCTGGTTCGCGAAATGTCGCGGTAAGCAAGAGTCGCCACCGTCTTTTATTTTCTCCAAATGGAAAGGACAAAAGCACAGAAAAATTCCTTATAGAGATTGCTCTCGGTTCGGGAGGTAGATTATAGAAAGGGAAGGTGTTAGCACCCTTTCTATCCATGGTTATCCATGGGCTCTTACATACTTGCTCATTTGTGTTTTCAAAAATGGTTTGTTTGCTTTTCAACTGTGGGTTTTAAAAAGTTTCTTTGAAAGTTTCAGTTCGACTCTTGTATCAGTCCTCAAGAGTGTTTGAAAAATTGCTTTCGAAAGCTTTTTGAAAATGTGTTGGTGTGAAAAGTATTTTTGATTTGTTTTGTTTTGAATTAGAGCAAGTATCCACGAGTCGTCTACCTACCCTAAGGAATTCGTCTGTGTAAATGTCCTTTAAAGTAGTGCCATCCCACCATTGAGAGGTAGGTAGCACCACCGTTGGAGGTGTTCGGGTCAATTCGAGGTTCGGGACATGGTGATCACCAGAGCAATGGGAAGACACCTTAGAAGCTACCCTCATGCCAGGTTCCCGGATCATGAGGACTTACTAAGACATCCTCTACTCGACGATCACCTTTCGAGGCAAGGCAACAGTGAGGCGTACCCTAGGGGTGGTGTGTGCGATTCGTGTGTCGTTTTCATTTGCATTTATCTTGTCATGTTATTGGTGTTCTACGCTTGTTTTTATTTTGTCCATACATTCTTTCATGCCATTAATTAAACAATTAAAAAAAAAGATGCGGAAGGGTAAATTCTAAGCTATTACAAACGGCGCGGGTCCACATCGCCAAAATTAACCAGGACCCGATTTGACAGAAAATAAAGAAATTAAAAGTGTGAGAAGTAATTACAAGGCCTCGGGGGAGATACATTAATATTTACAATAAATAAAATAAGTGCGCGAATTGGAAATTTATCGAAACGAGGGCGTTGGACCCTTTTGCAAAATTAAATTACATGATGAAATTAATTAATTAATTAGAGTTAAAAGAAAGAAAGGACTTATTTTTTGGTGTTTTTAGTATTTTAGGATTTAATAAGAAAGGAATTAATTGCAATTAAACGCTAACCCTAATTCTATTTTATTTTTTAATTTATTAAGAAATATATTGAATTTTAACCTAATTTAAACCTAATTTTTATATGCAATTTAATTATAAAAATAAATAAATAATATTAAATTTTTATGAAAGAAAATAAATAAAAAGGATGAAAAATTGAATAAACCCTAATTCTACATTTTTTAGATTTTATTATGAAAAGAATTAAAATTGCAACCTAACTTAAGACTAATATTATTTACATGCAAATTTATTTATGAAAATATTAGAAATAATATATTTATTGTTTTTTTTCTTTTCTGATTTTTTTTTGTATTTTGTGAAAATAATAAATTAATTAAACAAGTAATAACTAAAATAAAAATAGAATTAAAAAATAAAGAAAGCAAAAATTATGCAAACCTAGGGGGGTTGTAGTCCCCAAATAGGAGGTGAAATTATGGAAATTCTGGCCCAATAACCTTGGCCTGTTTGACTGTGGCCAGACACGTGCATGTGCGTTGACTCAACCTCATGGTGTTCCTCCAATCTGTAGCCCTTGGATTGCTCTCAACGTACGCGTGGCATGCTGGATAGAGGGACGTATCATGGACCACACCATTATGCCTGCATATGAACGTAAATTGGGAAAAAACAAATGGAAAGGGTGAAGACCTGGGATCGAACCCAGGTCATTCACTTTACTAACAACTTCATTTGCCCCTGAGCCACTATGTATGCGTTTAATATATAATAGTTAATAAACATTATAAAAGAAAAGAAAGTCAGTGGCCACCAACGCGCGCGAAATTTGAACTGGCCTATCACGTCTTGCCACGATATCGTCTTCTTCATTATTCCTGAAACACAAAACATTAAACCACGGTTTTATACGCGTTCTATTAGGTACGCTTTGGAAAAATAACGACTAGCCCTCTGACGCTCATAAATTGAGCGCGAGGGTTCCATTGTCCTCGTCCAAATGCGCTGGTTTGAATGGTGGTGGTCAGGGGTTCCAATTTTTCCTCGTTTCAAAATCCCCAATTCAAAACTCTGCAAACCCTAAAACTTAGCAATGGTGAAATCGTCTACAATGCATAATAATCCAATCAAACGCATGGGTTAGCTTCAGAATAGCATAAGGAATGTAAATCACATATTAAAACTTGTAAAAAACGCATGAATTGATATGCACGATCATGAATTTTATTTGACACAGTCTGCACTCGTGTTACCAATTCTTGAGGTTCTGATGAGTATTCTTGATTGAGAATCGTTCAGTAATGCTTGAGCAAGCTATTGAAACAAAAATTCTGCCTTGAATCGCCCTCCAATGTGATTTTCAGAATTGAGTTTTAGACCAAATTTTCCAAGTTTGATAATGGCTTTTGGGCGCAGCTCAGTGTGTATTATGATTAGGGTTGTGTTCCATACTTATGCAAGAGTGAATTAGGTTAAGAATCTGGCTCCAAATATCTTGCATTCATGATTTTGGAAATTTGATTTTCTAAGATTTTCTCAATCCTTTTCCATGTGCTTTTTGATACAAATCAACTCCAATCTCTCCAAATCTTTCTATATTGGGATATGCACGAATTATTGAGAATAAAACATGTACAAAAAGATTTGTTAGGTTAAGTTAAATATTTTTCACATATTTAATTGATTTAAGTGAATTATTATAAATAAAAATTCAAATAAATAAATAAAAAATGAAGTAATACTTCCCTTTGGGCCAAGTGGTCGTGTACATGCTTGGAATGATGAATTGTGGAATAAAAATGGGCCCATTAGCAATTTTAGGTCATTTGAAGTAATGTTGACTTTTCAAAATATCCAAAAATTTCCCAACTTCCACAAGGCATAACTTGCTCAATTTTTAATCTTTTCTCATGTTCTTGGACATTTTGGAAAGGTCTTTGAGTCCTATAACCAATGCCTTTGGTCCCATGTCATTTTGATTTACCAATCTCAAGTTATGGCCTTTGACTTAAAGTCCCTTTTTGTTGACTTTTGAAAATGACCTATAATGTTGAAATTGATAACTTTTTGTGAGAGCATCTCTTGGACTTGAAGTATGAAGATGAGTTGTAGGAAATGTCTTTCTCTTCAAAATGAGCTTTGGATGGAATTTTTCTGATAATCCATGTGAAAGTTATGCCCTGGTCAATTTCAGTTGACTTTTTCAACTGTCCAAATAAGGAAACTTTTGCATCTTGATGATTTCTGAGCCAAACTTTGAGAATCATGATCAAGCATTGATCAAATGATGTTTGTGGCTTCAAAATGATATGTTGACCAAAAATTTGAACTTTTGACTGTCAAATGACCATTTTGCCCCTACAGTTGACTGTAGTGCAATTAGGGTTTTTGACTGTGCAATTTTGAGCTGAATGTCTTGAAACTTGATATGAGGATGCTTGACCATATTTGTAGGCATATGAGACTTGATTGGGCCCTTGAAAACTTCCTTTTCTTGATCAGAATCAAAACCCTAATCTTGACTGTATAGGAGACCTTTGCACTGTGCAACCCTTGGGGAATTTTGAAGCTTGACTTGGCAATTTCTTGGAGAGTATGGGAGGGCAAATTTTGGGGTACAACAACTGCCCATACAGATCCATACCCATGCACAATTTTCCCAGATGCTAACAAACTTCATATTGCTGAAACCCTCTGATGAAGAGAAAGAATAGAGAGAGTCTTCATAAATAATGCAATTTTGGCATAGATAGTAACGATCTTGGTACTTTACTCTGACAGTTTCAGTACCCTAGGACTGGTTTTAATGCAGGTACCTACCCTTGGGTTTGACCCTTTTACCATTGTCAGGATGAAGTATGTCTTGCCCTTTTTAAAACAGACATTTGTCTTTTAGAACCGACTACTCCTTTTAAGTATTTGTCTTAGGATCCCCTATCCAAGAAACATCGTTGTCTCTGCCTCAGTTATATAATACCTTTATTAGATGACAAGTTATCATCTGAACATTCCAGCTCACTAAACAGCTCCATAATGAGACACAACCACCCTGTTTTCTTAGCAGATGAAAACACGCTCAAATCCTATGTTGTCATACATTCTGCTAATTTGAAACCATTCCATTTTTCACAAAGAGGATGGTTACTCCCTCTGAGTCATACAGCTGTACACACATGAGTTTATTAATAATAATCCACACTTCATCCAATTTTCCTCCTGTCTGTAGTTTTAGAGGAAATTAGGAACAATGTCATTACCAATGTGATGACATTCGGTCAGACATAGTCCTCTCCAGTCTCGAACACATCATCCCAATAGTTAATAAGGTGCCACACTTTATATCCTACGAGTTTGATGAAGACCTTTCGTACAAACCAATACTCCCCCTGTTAGGGACAATCACTTCTCTTCATGGAAACAAGTAGGTCACATTCAATACTCAGTTGGACCTTCAAGACAACTTCTGATTCAAGGTAAATAAGACCCCTTGATGAATGGAAAACATAAGACGCATCTTCATGTCTTCAAGAGCGCACCCTCTGTTCAACAATATTGGTTGAACGCATTCATACTGTGAATCAAACTTTCTCGATAATAATCAGCTGCCACATGTTGATTATCTTGATTCTCTGAATTCACTGCTGAGATAGACCAAATGCCACTGTTTGATTGTCTCCATGTTTATCAGACTTCTCACTAAGACAGGAACATGTAACATCTTCTCCACCCAACAACTCCAAAGAGCTGCAAAGAAACGATCTTTTTGAAGGATCTAATCTTCAACTTCGTAGATCATCCTATCTTAAGTTGATATGCCACTTCACCAACCAAGAATCTGATGTTGAACCAAATGTCACAGCATTATGTTATAACATCTAGTTGTTGAATTCAGCTCCAGACTGATCCAAGTGACCATCACCAAGATTATGATGTCTTCTTCTTCTTGTAGCTTTAAGTCTGAACATGTTTCCAGGAAACCTTTTCAAGGATCAAATGATTTTGCTGTCACCAAAGAGATAGCTCTAAAGCATCACTCTTCATGTGATTCTTCACAGGGTCTAGAAGAAGGAATGTTCCCACATCTTTAAGAACATCAGTTATCTTGAACTCCAAGGATAATCAATTAAATACTTGTACTTGTCACAAATAGCAATTGATCATAAATCCTTCCCATTATCCAGTAAGATACTTTCACCATTTGAATACTTTGACATACTCTTCGTGTGTTAATATCTTCTTCTTGCAAGCTCTTTCTTTGAGAGACCAAAGAGTTGAGATATCTAGGTTGCCACCCTTGACTCAAGTAAATAGACTTTTCTCTGAACAAACTCTACTTACTTCAACAGATTTGAGACTCCTACCAGATCAGATTCATCCTTAGGAATGAGAGAGATGAATCCTTCCTTGCAAATATGTCACACAACACCCAGAACCCATGTGACATAGATCAACAGCCAGCTAAACACCAGGCTGAACTGATGTGAGGAGGTTAACCAAATCTCCCCCTCAAACTACCAGTCATGGAAGCTCCACACAAAATATCCATGCATTGTGCACAAATGTCTCGACATGACATATGACATCCCTACCAGATTTAAGTAACTCCAAGAGCTATACCTGTTCATACTCCAATCACACCAATCAGACTTCAGCTGACCTTAAGTACTTTAGTGAAGCCAGCAACACCAATCATCAGCAGATATGTATTGCCAGAACATACTACCTTAACCAAACTCTGAGTCTTCATATTCTTGAAAGATCTTCCACTTCTAATCATGATGTTTAAATGACAAGACTCATGATCCCAATCTACCTCTATGAAGGAGCAATAATGCTGCATCATCATTGACTTTTATTAACCAATGGGCTTGTCTTTCTTCACACCATATTACTCCAGGGAACAACTGCTCAGTCCTGATCAATCTTCAGGAATAAGCCCACCAATAGGGATTGCACAATGTCACATCTCAACCAGCTCTACTTCTAGAGTTCTGACTTCTAAAAGTAACCTTCGGGAGCACACAGACATAGTTGACTCTACCATTGTCAACTTTGCACACACAGATGTCTCCTCTTCCAGGTCAGGAGTAGGTTTCAAACAAAAGTATC
The DNA here is from genome assembly GCA_948472305.1 of Vicia faba. Lineage (NCBI taxonomy): Eukaryota > Viridiplantae > Streptophyta > Magnoliopsida > Fabales > Fabaceae > Vicia > Vicia faba. The sequence continues at coordinate 477,136,704 of OX451738.1, forward strand.
CCTTTGTTTGACACCCGAAACATATGCTTTTCAACTAGTAGCTGCATACTTGTTGAACACATGTTCCACCGTCGCATAGAACATCAGTTCCATCACCTTGGAATGAAACCCTCCTTGAAATTCTTCAAGGTCTTCGTATCAGTGATTATGTGATTCTTGCCATCCTGAACGAAGAACGTCTTCATGAGTGGACTTGACAGGACTTCAAGTATCTGTGACATTTTCAATAGCTTACATTGAAATCTTGAATACAGTAGCCTTCAATCCACAAGAGGGGAAACACATCAGAGCTTGAGTTTTGCCAAGTATTATGCAGCAGAAGAACATAATACAACTCAATCTTTGCACACACACTACTTCAGGCGTACACAAATCCTAGGTTTGAAAATAAATCAAACCTGGAGCAGCTACCACACAACCAGGCCAAATGCCAATCACAAAGACAGGTACACACAGTTCTTGTCATGAATAGTCCATCCTCCCACTTTAAGGGATCATTCAGGGAAATAACAAACCTTTCAAGGTTACAATCTCCAGTGCTAAGATTGACCTTGCAGATACCAGAAAGTATCACCCATGGATCTCATCCAGAAACAGAACAGGATGTCTGCTCTGATACCAATTGAAATTCTGGTGTATGCCAGAATTCAGATGTTATACTCAATGTCTAGACATCTGATATGACATAATACATACACTGCAAGGTAGATACCCAATTTTTCGTGATTCAGTACTGAAGAGAAACAGAAGCACAGTTTAACCAAGTTATGCCAGATATACTTTGAGGGTGCAGAGGATAGAACAACGATGTACCTAATTCTATTCATCTATTGCACATGATCAGCAGAGAGCGAACAACCTTCACAGTTCTGTTTCTTCTGCACATATATCAGCATGATGTCTTAACATGTTCTGAGACATCATCTGTTACAACATTACAGTTTTGCCTTGATTTATAACAGACAGAATTATAAAGTGTTGAAGGTAAAAACACAAATCAGTTGTTGACCCAGTTCGGTGAAACACACCTACTCTGGGGGCATACCAAGCCAGGAAGAAGATCCACTATCAGCAATATTAATTCAGGACTAAACTTCACAAGTTCCCATCGTTCACTTAATCATCTACCCAGTGCAACCTATACCTAGGAAATCCTAGATAGAAACCTACCAGTTTCCATTCCTATTGCCGCAGCAACAGAAGTCTTACTCCTACTCAAGAAGTAGAGCCCTCCCACTTGATTTCCTACATTACAATGTATATGAAGTAATGCAGAAATACTTAGACTTGCTTCATAGCTTCGTCCAAGAACACTCAAACCCTTACCTACAGGTATTGAGTTACACACATGGTAACCTTGCCACAGACCGACAGGTTTACCTAACAAAACACCCCCAATGTTACATTATGTGAGGCTTGCAAACCCTAGGTTACAATCTGCTATTTATAACCTATTACCCAACTGGATTTGGGCCTTCAAAAATCTCAGCAAGCTTTTCTCCTTGCTGTTACAACTCAACAACAAACTTCTGCTATAATCAAGGTCTTCAATCTTCTAGTTCCTAAAATATCTCCATATTTAGAAACAGTATTTTCTTCAACTATTTTGATTGATTCTTGATTGATCTTCAGATTCTCCATAAGAAACGCCACATATATTCTCAGAGTATTTAAGTACCAGCACTGTAACTGAATTATCAATTCTGTTGACGTGATATCAAGTCAGATGTCATGACATTACATCTAACATGTTGTCCTAGATGTTGAACTTCTTCAACACAACAAATAACCTCTTTCATGATTTAGATCACTTAGAATAGTTAGGTTACAAGTCACAGCTGTTACAAACATTCAACATATAACATAGTTACTTAATTGGTACTTAATTTCAGGCGCGATGTCATATGCTGATGTTGTGACATCTTACATAACATGTTGGTCCAGATGTTGAACTTCTTCAACCCAACATATTAAAACAACAGAGGGAATATGGGTAAACTTGCTTTCTTATTTGTTTTACAAATGAAGCCAACTCTCCAGCCAGGGCACTTACAGTGTCTCTGAGATATCGTCGAGGCAAGCGAGCACGATTGACTTCTGTGTTGTTAAGGTTGGTAGACAGATCGTCGCCGAGGTGATACAGTGGGTGTTTTGTTTGACATATGATGACATTGATAAATATTGTAGGTTTAGTATAACAGGTCGATAGGTTTAAGTCTATGAGAAGTAGTATATATATGTATGCTTGATAAGTTATTCCTTTTTCCTTTTTATACATTTATTTTATGTTGATACTTTTCCTTTTAACCCATTTATCCCCAAACTCATTAACAAGAGATTTGTCGAACGACATTTCAATTCACCAATCTTTGTGGACACGATACGATATAATCTAAATATCAATCAGTGAAATAATACTTTACTTTTAAATTGCCTCTTTACCGCTACTAGCAAAACCTCGGTTCTCTTTCCGATACAATACTTGATGGGACACCATGTAGTTTTACAATTACACGGATATAAATCTCTGCCAACTTCGTCACATGAACACTGATATTGATCGGAATAAAATGAACTGACTTTGTTAGCCTATCAACAATCACCCAAATCGTATCATGCCTCCTTGGAGTACTTGGCAAACCTGTCACAAAGTCCATCGATATACTATCCCACTTCCACTCCGGAATATCTAGCGGTTCCAATAACCCTACAGGTTTTTGATGTTTGACTTTTGACTTCTGGAAAGTCAAACATGCATATACAAATCGTGCCACATTTCATTTCAATCCATACCATAAAAAAAACTTCTTCAAATCTTGATGCATCTAATTCGCACCTGGATGAATAATCAAATTAATTCTATGGATTTATTCTAGAATCATCTTTTTCATCTCGGAGTCATCAAGAATATAAATTTGATCCTAGAATCTCAACACAGCTTGCACATCTATTTTAAAATCACTATCTTCAGACTGATTATCTCCAACCATCACATCCACTAGTTTGACATCCAATTTATGAGATTCTTTAATTTTATCTAAAAAATAACTATTAATCTTCAATATTCCCAATATCACACTTTGCGGTGTCAATTCACAAACTAAACTTAGGTCTCTGAATTACTCAATCAAATATAATTCTCTAACCATCATAGCAGACATATGTAACGATTTCTGACTTAAAGCATATGCCACGACATTAGCTTTACCTGGATGGTAACTTAACCCAAAACTATAGTTCTTCAATAGGTCTAGCCATCTTCGTGGTCTCATATTCAATTCCTTTTGGTCGAACTCATATTTCAAGCTCTCGTGATCACTAAATACTTCAAATCTAGAGCTGTAAAGATAATGCCTCCAAATCTTTAGTACAAACATTACTGCCGCTAATTCTAGATCATGAGTAGGATAATTCCTTTCATGAATCCTCAATTTTCTCGACGCATAAGCTACCACTTAATCATTCTGCATGATCACACCACCTAAACCCAATTTAGAAGCATCATGGTATATGATAAGTGATTCTTCAGGATTAGGTATTATCAAAATCGGAATCATTATTAATTTCTTCTTTAGCTCGCTGAAAGTTTCCTCACACAGAATATCCCACACAAATGCTTTGTCTTCACAAGTTAGCTAAGTCAACGAAAGTGCTAACTTAGAAAATCCTTCAATGAACCTTCTATAATAACCAACCAAGCATAAAAAGTTTCTTATTTCTGTATCTGACTTCAAAGTCTCCCACTGTAATACTACATCAACCTTGGATGGATCTACAACAATACCATCACCCGAAATAACATGACCAAGAAAACTAACTTTCTCTAACCAGAATTGACACTTTGACAACTTCACATATAGTTTATTCTCTTTCAAAACTTGGTTCTAATCATATCTTAGAGTTTTGATGATAACAATGAAATAAATTTTGTAAAATATATTTTATACTCTGATGTGCATGTTCTATAATTCATATAATGTCCTGACTCATGCATCTCAAGAGATAAACATCATTCTACGCAATTCTAAAGCAAACTCAGAAGGAAGCACTCCAAGGTAAACTCTGATGAAAAGAAATCTTAAGCAACCTCTGATAAAGCTAGCTGAAGCAAAGATTTGAAAGAAGCACGCTGAAAGCAACATATGATAATGCAAGCTGAAGCAAACTCTGATGAACATAAACTGAAGAAAACTCTGATAGAAGAAAAGATAAAGCAAACTCTGAAAGTGGAAACGCTGCAAGCAAACTCTTAAACTTCCAGAGACAAGCTCTGACAGTACCGTTGGTCATTTAATGCTAAGACGGCTAACGCACTCAAGTGCTACTACGCACGAGAACATTGGAAACATAAAGACCAAGTTAACACGCATCATTAATGCATACACTCTCTTCAAGGCAGTAACGGTCAATACTGGAAGCTATATATATAAGATCATTTGTTTCAAAAAAAGGTTACTGATCCACGAAAAACACACTAAAGCTCACTATTTTCATTCTTGTAAACTAATAGCACATAGTGGGTAATTCTTAAGTATTGGGCAATAATCTTAATGATAAATCACAGTTTATGATACAACTTATTAGAAGTAGTCTGATTCACTACTGTTAAGAGATAATTTTTGTAAGTGTTCCTTGAGAGACCAGTTGGGTCAAATTTCTCAAGAGGGCTAGGACTAGTTGAGTCTTAGAGGTGTTAGTCACTTGCAGTTGTCTTGTGCATTGTATTGTTATTCACAACAGTTTGGTTGTGCATTTGTAATCAGTTTGATTATAGTGGATTAAGTCCTTGTTGAGAGAGGCGAAATCACCTTGGCGGGTGGACTGGAATAGTTTGAGTTTCAAATGAACCAGGATAAAAATACATGTGTCCTTCCATTATTATTGCGCGAGAAAAAGGAAAAACTTATTCAACCCCGCCTTCTAAGTGTTTTCTCACCCTTCAATTGGCATCAGAGCTCTAGTTCTGGGTGCAAACACCTAACAGTGTCAGAAAAAGATCTAGAAGGAAAACACTATGGCAACTGAACAAAACAACAACAACTGCACCAAACCTCCCATGTTTGATGGAGAAGACTTTGAATACTGGAAGGATAGACTAGAAAGTTTCTTTCTAGGTCATGATGTTGATCTATGGGATATGGTCCTAGATGGTTACACACATCCAGAAGACAAAGATGGAAACAAGATTGACAGAAAGAACATGGATAAACAATAGAAATTAGATTTCAAAAATCACCCCAGAGCCAGAAACATCTTTATGAACGCTATCTCTAAAATGGAAAATGAGAAAATCACCAACAGAGATACAACACATGACATGTTTGAGTCTCTCAAAATGACTCATGAAGGAAATGCTCAAGTAAAAAAGACAAAAGCTCTAGATCTCAACCAGAGTATGAAGCCTTCAAAATGGAAGAAAATGAGTCAATTGAAGCTATGTTCTCAAGATTCCAAACTCTGACCGCTGGCCTGAGAGTTCTGAATAAAGGATACACCAAGGCAGACCATGTTAATAAAATTATCAGAAGTTTACCCAAAAGATGGGAACCTATGGTTACTGCATTCAAAGTGTCAAAAGATTTGAATGATGTATCCCTTGAAGAACTTATCAGTGCTTTAAGAAGCGACGAGATAGAACTTGATGAACATGAGCCTCAAAAGAAAGGTAAGTCTGTCTCCCTTAAATATATTAAAAAATGTGAAACTAACGCTGTTCAGGTAGAAGAAGGAAACTCTGAGGATTCTGCATCAGAAGAAGATAAGTTATCTCTTCTCTCCAGAAGGATCAACCAAATGTGGAAGCACAGACAAAAGAAGTTCAGAATCTATAAGAGGTTAGAAGATAAACCAGAATCTTCTGGACATAAGAAGTCAAGTAGGAGAGATATAGTCTGCTATGAATGTAAAGAACCAGGACACTACAAAAGTGATTGTCCTAAGCTACAGAGAGAAAGAACAAATAAAAGGTTTGGAAGAAAGATAGGTATGATGGGCACCTGGGATGATTCAGAATCTTCTGAAGCTGAATCTGACTCAGAAGATGAACACGCTAACCTAGCGTTTATGGCTACCACAACAGATGACGATGACTCAGACTGATTTAGAACCGAAAGAGGTAATCTCTGAATTTTCTAGTGCTGAACTTGCTAAAAGCTTATCCGAACTTATTGAAAACTACAGTCAACTCAAAATCAACTTTAAGAAACTCAAGAAGAAGCTTGCATCTGATTTTGAGAAACTTGGAACAGAAAACTCTGAACTTAAAGAAAACATTTTTAACCTCAAAGAGGAAGTTCAAAAAGTTCAAAATATTTGTATTTCAGATTCTGCTTCAAGTTCAAGAGATATTCTAAAAGAATATGACTCTAGTTTTTAAACGTTTCTTGCTAAAAGCATAGATAGAAGCAGAATGGCTTCAATGATCTATGGTGTTAGTGGAAATAACATAAGAGGTATTGGATATGAAATTCCTAAAGGGAAAGAAACATATAAACCTAAGCCTGTTGAGGAAATGGTTATCACATAAAAACCACTACACAAACAATTTAGTTTTGGGCACACACATGATATCAAATACACATCTCACTCTGAAAATTATTATGCAAAATCAAAGTTCAACCAGAACTTTAGAAACTCTAACCAAAAAGGACCCAAAAAGAAATGGGTACCTAAGGAGAAAATAATATATGTTGCAGATGTCCTTAACAGCTCAGTTGAAACACCAGTCATGGTACGTGGACTCTGGATGCTCGCGACATATGACGGGAAGAAATTCTATGTTCCAAAGTCTTGAACTTAAATCTGGAGGAGATGTCAAATTTGGAGGAAATCATAAAGGAAAGATTATTGGTTTTGGAACCATTGGAAACAGTAACCTTCCTTCTATAACTAATGTTCTGTTGGTAGAAGGATTAGCGCATAACTTGCTGTCCATAAGTCAATTAAGTGACAACGGTTATGACATATTCTTTAATAAAAAATCTTGTAGAGCTGTTAGTAAAAAAGATGGATCAATCCTTTTTACTGGAAAGAGAAAGAAAAACATCTATAAAATTGATCTTTCTGACCTTAAAACTCAGAATGTAAAATTCCTTATGTCTGTTAGCGATGAGCATTGGGTCTGGCACAGAAGATTGGGGCATGTTAGCATGAGAAGAATATCTCAAATTAACAAACTCAATCTGGTCAGGGCACTTCCAAATCTGAAGTTCAACTCAGAAGCTCTGTGCGAAGCATGTCAGAAAGGAAAATTTTGAAAACCTTCTTTTAATTCAAAAAATGTTGTTTCTTCCTCTAGGCCGTTGGAACTTCTTCACATTGATCTGTTTGGACCAGTTAAAACTGCATCCATCAGAGGCAAGAAGTATGGATTGGTCATTATTGATGACTATAGCAGATGGACATGGGTTAAGTTTTTAAGACACAAGGATGAGTCACATTCTGTGTTCTTCGACTTCTGCAACCAAGTGCAAAATGAAAAAGAGTTTAGAATCATAAAAGTTAGAAGTGATCATGGAGGAGAATTTGAAAATCATTATTTTGAAAAGTTTTTTTAAAGAAAATGGAATTTCTCATGATTTCTCTTGTCTTAGAACTCCCCCACAAAATGGAGTTGTAGAACGGAAGAATAGAACTTTGCAAGAAATGGGCAGAACCATGATTAATGAAACTAATATGGCTAAACACTTCTTGGCAGAAGCAGTGAACACATCATGTTATATTCAAAATAGAGTCTCTATAAGACCTATTCTCGAAAGGACTCCTTATGAATTATGGAAAAACAGAAAACCCAACATTTCATATTTCCATCCTTTTGGATGTACTTGCTATATTCTGAATACTAAAGATAATCTGAACAAGTTTGATTCTAAGGAACAAAAGTGCTTTCTGCTTGGATATTCAGAATGCTCAAAAGGCTATAGGGTATACAACACAGAAACTCTGATTGTTGAAGAATCAATCAAAGTCAGATTTGATGATAAGCTTGGCCAGCAAAAGCCAAAGCAGAATGAAAATCCTGCAGGTACAGAAGATCATCTTACAAACTCTGAAGAGTCAGAAGCAAAGGACAACTCAGAAGACCCTTCTATTGAAAATTCTATGGACAATCTAAGAATTTATGAACAAACCTCTCATAATAGATTCCCCAGAACCACATCAGCACATCCAGAAAATGTGATTATTGGAAAGAAAGAAGATCCCATCAGAACAAGATCCTCTTTCAGAAACAATGAAGAATCACTGTTTGGTTTGGTCTCTCTGATTGAACCAACCTCAATAGAGGAAGCTATGCAATACAATGATTGGATCCTAGCTATGCAAGAAGAACTAAATTAATTCTTAAGAAATGATGTGTGGGATCTAGTTCCAAAACCTAAAGGATTCAATATCATAGGAACAAAATAGGTATTCAGAAAAAAGTTGAATGAGCAAGGAGAGGTTTTCATAAACAAGGCACGACTGGTTGCACAAGGTTATAGTCAACAAGAAGGAATTTATTACAATGAAACCTTTTCCCCAGTCGCCAGGTTAGAATCAATTAGATTATTAATTTATTTTGTTGTTCAACACAACATCTCATTATATCAAATGGACGTTAAAAGTGCATTTTTAAATGGTTACATAGAAGAAGAAGTTTATGTCCACCAACCTCCGGGTTTTGATGACTAAAAATATCCAGAACATGTTTTTAAACTGAAAAAGTCTCTGTACAGTCTGAAACAAGCTCCCAGAGCTTGGTATGAACGTCTAAGTAACTTTCTTTTAGAAAAGAATTTTACCAGAGGGAAAGTGGACACTACCTTATTCAGAAAAACATTTAAAAATGACATTTTAATCTTTCAAATATATGTAGATGATATTATTTTTGGAACTTCTAATGTCTCTCTTGGAAGAGAATTTGCTGAGTCTATGCAGGCTGAATTTGAGATGAGCATGACGAGAGAACTAAAATTCTTTCTGGGAATTCAAATAAATCAAACTCCAGAAGGTACTTACATACATCAAACAAAGTATATTAAAGAACTTCTGAAGAAATTCCAGCTATCAGAAAGTAAAGAAGCAAAGACACCAATGGATCCTACATGCATTTTGGGAAAAGATGAGGTAAGTAAAAAAGTAGATCAAAAACTCTACAGAGGTATGATCAGATCTCTTCTCTATCTGACTACATCTAGACCATATATATTATTCAATGTATGTTTATGTGCAAGATTCCAATCAGATCCTAGAGAATCCCACTTAACTATTGTTAAGCAAATTCTGAGGTATCTGAAAGGTACTACTAACCTTGGACTGTGTTATAGAAGATCCAAAGAGTTTAAACTAGTAGGTTATTGTGATGCTGACTTTGCTGGAGATAGAATAGAATGTAAAAGAACCTCTGGAAGCTGTCAGTTTCTGGGTGATAACATTATCTCATGGTACAACAAGAAGCAAGCCATTATTGAACTATCAACAACTGAAGAAGAATATATATCTGCTGGTGGATGTAGCACTCAGATGATCTGGATGAAGAGCTAGCTGGACGATTATCATCTCTATGAAAGTAAGATTCCTATCTTCTATGATAATACCTCTGCTATTTGTCTTTCAAAAAATCATATCTTACATTCTAAAGCAAAACATATAGAAATTAAACATCATTTCATAAGGGACTACATTCAGAAAGGAATCCTAAGTTTAAACTTCATAGACACATACCATCAATGGGATGATATTTTTACTAAACCCCTTTCTGAAGATAAATTTAAATTCATTCTGAAAAACATCAGTATGGAATTTTGTCCTAAATGAATTTTTTTTCTCTATATGTGCTTCCAGAATGTTTTGAAATGAATTTTCTGATTAACTACTCTTCAGAAGTGAGAAGAGGAGTTACATCAGAAACCATCCATAATGTTCTGAAATGTGTCTAACGTTTCATTACAAGAATGGATCATAAGTTCATTACATTAAACCAGCTGTCACACGCTACCCTCAGAAGTTGAACGCGTGTTTTAACTCTGAAAGGTCACGCATGCATGCACTGCTATTGAGAGAATGTTCCTAGATAACTATTCAGAATTGATCAAATCTCACGCCTCCCCTCAATGTCAAATTTCATTAATTACTAGTAATGATTATTTTTTTAATTTAATCGTTCTAAATTCTTTACTGGTTTTATTACTCTAAATTTTTTTCAAACTATAAATACCTTGCAAAATTCCTCTTTTTTACTTTTTACTCTCTCTCTCTCTCTCTCCCTCTCTCTCTCTCTCTCTCTCTCTCTCTCAAATTTCAATCGCTTCTGCGTTTTGTGCAAACTCTCTCTCCTTTTTTTCAAAATCCTAAACCTAAGTGTTCCAAATGGCTTCATCTTCATCCCCTTCCAAAAGCATTTTTGTTTCGTCAAGTAGCTCTAAACATGCAGAAAGATATGTCACTCCTGAGAGAATAACACTCATCCCCACTGATATCTTGAAAGTGGTTAGTGAACTTATGATCGATTTTGAAAATCTGAAAGCAAATGAGTTTAATTTGTTTCCGGCTTTAGAGTTCCATGGTTGGCAAAATTTCTTTGATCATCTAGTTGGACCAGTGGTCCCTCATCTTGTCAAGGAATTCTGGATTCATGACATTGCTTCACCAAAGGTCATTCTATCATTTGCCATGGGCAAAGAGATTTCCATCATTGAGAATCTCATAAGGAGGCTTCTAGGCTTTGAAGGTAATGGTGTTACTGGAATCTCAAGTTGAAGAATTGATATGTCCAAAGTTTATGCTAAGATTTTCACTACTGGGAAAGCATCCAACAAGGTCAGAGATTTGAAGAACAAATATAAAATCTGGGCAAGAATTATAGATGGCTGCATTCATCATAGGAAGGAAACCAATTCTCCTGACTACATCAATGCTGACCAACAATATCTTTTGTTTTGTCTTGGCACAAATGTGAAGATTGATCTGCCTTATCTCATGTTCAACCATCTCTGGACGCATGTGAAGGAAACCAGGGAAGCTGAAAGGGTCAAAAACCCTAAGTCAAAAAGAAACCGGATCCCTCTGGGAAGATTAATCTCAGATATTCTAACAGAGAATGGTCTGATAGCTCATCTGGAAGACGCCAACTTGCTTGGAGAATTGGAGCCCACTTGTGGAAAAGCTCTGACCGGGAAGAACCTTCTCAAAAGGAATCTGATTGACAAACTTCTGGTGGAACCTACTCCATATGTGTCAGCAGCTGCCACCAGAAGGAGAATCCTTATAGAAGATTTTCCTCTCTTCAACTCTGGTGATCATCCTGAGATCATTCTACATTTCATTGAAGAGTGCAAGGAGAGTGGCATTCCCATTGACCCTGCATGGCTTCAAGGAAGAAATGTACCTGCTCCAGAAGTTTTTCTCCAGAAGTAGAAGAAAAGTCAAGCAGGAGAAGGTCCCTCTGCTCGTCCTCAGAAGAAGAAGAAGAAATCTTCAGGTATGTCCACTGAAACCATCTCTGTTTGTGATTCTGTCGTATAAGACCATCTGCTGAACCCCAAACTCCATGAGATATTGAAGTTGACATAGACCTCACCATTCCCTATGAACCCCTACAAAATAACCCTCAAATTGATCAGGTACTATCTGAAAGACAATTTTGATACTGGAGTTCCTACACAAACTCAACCACAACCACCACTCTCTCCACATATCTCTCAACCTGAAATATCTACTTCTGCTCCCCACCAACAAAATCCAAATACTCCTGCTGAAAACCCTCTTCAAATATCATCCATCAGATCTTTATCCCCAAGATCCTCTGAGTGGTATGATGGTTCTTGGAGATTACCAGGAATAAATGTGCCTCTGGCTACACAACCTCCGTCCTTCATCATTCCCTCTGAAAACATTTTTGCTCTGCATGAATCCCCAACACCTATTCCTTCTTCCTCAGCTCAAACCATCATCGCCATCTCTCCTGACATTGCACCTCCTACATCACCAGAAATTCCCACACCTACCTCACCTAAAACCTCATCACCTCACTCTCTAGAACCAACCTTTAGTCCATCCTCATCAGAACCTCCTAAACCATCTGAACGTTCTGACTTTCTTAGGACTATAGTTGATCCTGAATCTCTATGTTATCTGCAAATAAAATCCACCAAAAAGGATATTCCCAAACCAACCCCAAAACCTGTTCAGTCAGATGTTAATGTATGTTTCCAGAATTTTGCAACAGAAATGCAGACGTGGATAGACCTGCTGAAGGCAAACAATGCCAGCAACCGGAACCCAGCTGCATGTGATTTTCTGTGGGAAGCATTCAGAAGGAAATTCAATGATGAATCCTTTAATATGCAAGATCTGTGCTATTCTCAGGTTCTTGAGAATTTCACCCAGTATCTGAATGCCTTCAGTACATAAGTGGTAAATATCTGGGATAAAAAGTCTCCACTGCAGATTACCAACGCTCCTTTACCACTTGCTGACCCATGGAAATTTCAGAAGATGAATCTGAAGATGGCTCTGAGTCAGACCCAAATCCCTTGGCAATGACTTTGTATCACCAACCTTCTGCTCAAGCTGGCTCTGAGACAGTGCCAACTCTTCTGATTGATCTTGGCACCCTCCTCTCCAATGTTGTAGGCTCAGGTTATGCTGCTTCTGCTCCAAAGGTTGTATCTTCTGAAGCTGCTTCAAAATCTACTCCCTCTTCGCTGGTGATTGACACTCTGAATGAGATGAAGAAGGAAAATAATGTAAGTTTAAGATTGCGCCTAAGAGGGGGGGGGGGTGAATTAGGTGGTGGTCTATTTTTGACTTATTTTATACTTTCTGGTGTTGTTTTAGTGCTTTGGAAAATGGTAAAGTGCAGAAAGTAAAGAGATACGGAGATTTATCCTGGTTCCTTCCACACCCCGGAAGTACGTCCAGTCCCCTTGCAAACACATAAGAGATTTCACTATTTTGTTAGAACTTTTACAAGACTCTTCCAAGTCTTATCAACTAAAGACACTAACAAATACCGAGAACACCCTCTTGGATTTTCAATAAGTCTCTTGAGAACAATCCTCTCAAAAGATACCTCTTGTTTCCAACAATGGACAACAAGGTACAAAAGTATTCTAATACTTAATTCCAACAATCCTGGAAAAAATTTACACTTTGTATAATTCTGAAATATGATTTCTTGAAAGATGTTGATCACATAGAGTGACTTCTTTGAAGTTTCTTCTTTCTTCTCTTGTAAGCAATTCAAACTGTAACACAATGGTTAGAAAATGCTCAAAGATTTCTGTTCTTATATGTGTGAAAGTGCAGAAAATCTTTGTTCTTAAAAATTAAGAAATATGAAGTTTGAATATTTTACAAAGTTCAGAATTATTGCATAAGAGAAGAGTTGTTTTATAATTTGAAAGATTTTGTATTTAAAGTAATCAAGATACCTTTCCAAAAGGATACTTTTCTGTTTGTAAAACTTGAGAAGATGCAATGTATGACCATGCATCTATTGGAGAAAAGGTGTGAAGGATATATTGAAACCAGTTCAGATTTTTCAAAAATTACAACGTGTAAATCGATTAGCATTAGATGTAAATAGATTGCACGAGTTTGTAATGTTCTTGTTTTCAAAAATTTTGAAGTGTAAATCGATTAGCATGATGTGTAAATCGATTTACAAGTGTTAAAAATTAACTCAGTTCAGTAATCAATCGATTTACACTCCATGTAAATTGATTGCTTCCAGGGGCAATCAATTTTTGAAAAAACATGTGTAAATCGATTTACATGATATGTTAATCGATTTACATCAGTGAAAAACTTAGAATTTGCTTTAAACTTTAAATGAAGTGTTGTGGTAAGTGTGCATATCATTTTTGAGCATTTCTAATCAATGAGTTCAAATGAGGATTGATATACTTGTTTGCTTGCCATGATCCTTGAAGCTTTGAGTGAATGATGCTTTAAGCTAATTCCACTTCTTTTCCTTCTTGCCATAGTGCTTGTTTGTCTTTCATCAAACTAGCTTGTTTGTCTTTCATCAAAACTAAAGTTGAGTTGAGGCTTGAGATTACAAATAAAGCCATCCATGAACGCCTAGAAAAATAGGATGAAACCAACAAGGAAATCAGAACATGGATGATGAAATAAGAGGAATCCTCAAACGAAATCAAGAATCTTCTTCTTTCTCTTGTCTCTTGTCAATCTTAGTGTTAATTTCTTTTTCCAATTTTCTTGTTGTTTTTGTTTTGTACCTCTGTCTTTTGAATTATCAATATACAAATATTTTGAATCTCTTTATTATTTTTTTGCTTTTTGATTATGACAAAAAGGGGGAGAAAATATGATTTTGATTTGATCCATGATAACAGTTATGGGACTAAGTCTCAAACATTTCTAACAAAATACAAAGTTCTTTTCTATTTAATAGATATGCAGGTACCTCCAGACTCTGAAAGACTAAGCTCTAAACATCATCTGGAAAAGATCTGCTAAAGAAACTGAAGAAAAGATCAGGAGCTCTTAAAGAAACTCTTAAAGAAAAATGTCTCAAAGCTCTGAAGAACAAATCTCAGGAAGTTTCCCTTATGCTTTTAAATTCTTTGATTATTTTTTTTTCAGAAGAATAAATATCTATTTCACGGGGAGATTATCAATCTCAGGGGGAGATTCTCACTCTTGCACAAAATTTTTTTAATCAAAATCTGAATTGTTTTGTCATCATCAAAAAGGGGGAGATTGTTAGAACAAAGTTTGGTTCTAATCATATCTTAGAGTTTTGATGATAACAATGAAATAAATTTTTTAAAATATATTTTATACTCTGATGTGCATGTTCTCTAATTCAGATGATGTTCTGACTCATGCATCCCAAGAGAGAAACATCATTCTACGCAAGTCTAAAGCAAACTCTAAAGGAAGCACTCCAAGGAAAACTCTGATGAAAAGCAATCTTAAGCAACCTCTGATAAAGCTAGTTGAAGTAAAGATTTGAAAGAAGCACGCTGAAAGCAACATTTGATAATGCAAGCTGAAGCAAAATCTGATAAACATAAATTGAAGAAAACACTTATAGAAGAAAAGATAAAGCAAACTCTGAAAGTGGCAATGCTGCAAGCAAAATCTTAAACTTCCAGAGACAAGCTCTGACAATACCGTTGGTCATTTAATGCTAAGACGGCTAACACACTCAAGTGGTACTACGCACGAGAAAAATGGAAACATAAAGACCAAGTTAAAATGCATCATTAATGCATACACTCTCTTCAAGGCAGTAACAGTCAAGACTAGAAGCTATATATAGAAGATCAATTGTTTCAAAGAAAGGTTACTGATCCACGAAAAACACACTAAAGCTCACTGTTTTCATTCTTGTAAACAAATAGTACATAGTGGGTAATTCTTAAGTATTGGGAAATAATCTTAGTGATAAATCACAGTTTTCTGATACAACTTATTAGAAGCAGTCTGATTCACTACTGTTAAGAGATAATTTTTGTAAGTGTTCCTTGAGAGACCAGTTGGGTCAGATTTCTCAAGAGGGCTAGGACTAGTTGAGTCTTAGAGGTGTTAGTCACTTGCAGTTAGCTTGTGCATTTTATTATTAGTCACAACAGTTTGGTTGTGTATTTGTAATCGGTTTGATTATAGTGGATTAAGTCCTCATTGAGAGATGCGAAATCACCTTGGCAGGTGGACTGGAGTAATTTGAGTTTCAAACGAACCAGGATAAAAATACCCGTCTCCTTCCATTATTATTGCGCGAGAAAAAGGAAAAACTTATTCAACCCCCCCCCCCCCCCCCTCCGCCCTTCTAAGTGTTTTCTCACCCTTCATATTCAATTGTCGTTAATCAACACAAAGTCTCATACTACCATCCTTCTTTTTCACTACCAACACTGGAGCTCCCTAAGGTGATACACTTAGTTTCACAAATTTCTTTTCAAGCAAGTCTTTTAATTGCTTCTTCAACTCTGCTAATTCATATACCGACATTCTGTAGGGAACCATGGAAATAGGTTTTGTACTAGGTACAAGATAAATAGAAAACTCCATTTCTCTTTCTGGTGGCACATCTAGAATATTATATGGGAAAATTTAAGGAAAATCGCACACTACCTGCAACTCATCAATTACAACTTGATTCCCAATAGATAAGGAATCCATTAAAGAAAAAACCCAAGCTTCATCTTGCATCAATTCATTTAACTGTTTAGCAGATAAGATTCCAGCTTCCCCTTCCTCATCAGGAGTACAAAACCACACAGATTTATTGTAATAGTTAATATGAACATAATTGTATTCCAACCAGTTCATACCTAGAATTACATCTAGACCACTCAACGGTAAAGAAAATAAGTCCACTGGAAAGTCTCTGTCAAAGATTGACAAATGACACTTCGAACATACAAGAGAAGTAGCCATTGATCCCTTAGATGGAGTATCGACAACCATCTCTCCATTCATAGACAACAATATAAGGCCCAAACTTTTCACACAATCAGCAACAATAAAACTATGGGTAGCACCAATATTAATAATAATAATTAAAAGAGTACTATTAATGAAACATATACCTTTGATCAAGTGGTCTCCACTGGATGTTTGAGTCCTAGCTATAACAAACACCTTCCCATCGGATTGGGCTTTCTTCGGTTTCTGACACTGAGTACTTATGTGTCCTTCTTTGCCACAACTGACACATATCACCGCTTTGTGTCTATAATCAGTTATCTCATGCCCAGCTATACCACAACGGAAACACCTTTTCACTTCTCCAGTACATACATTACCTCGATGACCTAACTTCCCACATCTTTAACACACGACGTCAGCAGGAGCACCTCCCCCACTGGTCCTCTTACCATCAACAAATCACGGGTTGCCTTTGTCGGTTAGAGCATTGTAAGGCTTCCCACAATTTTGTTGTTACTTGCCTCTCCTATCATTTATGATCTTGTAATAAGCCTTACTATCCTTCTCATAAATCCTATAACTATTCACCAACTCTAGAAATTTATGAATCTACTGATATCCAATAGCTTGCTTGATTTCTAGATGCAATACATTTTCAAACTTAATTCACTTCGAGAATTCAGCAATCGCCTTACTGTAGTGAGGGTAGAACTTTTCCAGCTTCACGAGCTTAGCAACATATTCAGTTACCAACAAGTCTCCCTATTTTAACTCCAGAAATTTAATTTCCTTCTTTCCCCGAACATCTTCAAGAAAGTAGTTCCTCTGAAATTCCCTGTTGAACACAACCCAAATAATCTCTTCATCTTCACCATCCAGTCTCTAACAAGTGCTAACCTACCAGTCATCAGCTTCCTTTGCAATCATATGTGTACCAAATTGCACCTTCTGTGCCTCAGAACAGTCCATAACCCGAAAAATCCTCTCGATTTCCTTGAGCCAATTATGTGTTCCATCAAGATCATACCTACCCTCAAACGTAGGAGCATGGTTCCTCTGGAATGTCTCCAAAACACGAGATCCATCATTCCCACCAGCATTAGGCTGATGTTGCACAACCTGAGCCATAGTCTGTAAAGCAGCAGCAAGAACAACATCATTTCTTCCAACCATTTCTCTGTTTCACACCATAACATTAAACAATGGTTAGAAGAAACACATCGACAATATTAAACCGTCACGCTATACTACTGACTCAACAACCTGGCCAGACGGACCAACCAGACTCTGATACCAATTGTAACACCCCTCTTTACCAATTATATAATTATAATAGAACATACGAAATATATCAGAGTACACAAATAGGATGTCACATCTTTGAAAAAATAATATCAGTTTCAAGTCACTTTATTACTTCATTTCAAATAAAATCAACTAAACAACGGAATAATTAAATCAATTAACTTCCATGGCACTAAGGCCTCAACAATAGTAAAACTCCACAAAATACGTGGTTCGGCGTGATTTTAAAATAAGATACGTAACAAAGTAAAACAATGTAAAACATAACAAGTTTCCCCATTCTTGTGTTACGTATCAGAGCGACTCCTAAGACTCGATCAGGTAACACTCACTCCAAGCACTACTCAGGCACCTGCTTATCTATACTCCTAGAGGAGCACAAACACAACAATAGAAAAAGGGGTGAGAATTACATTCAACAAATATATGGTTAATATCACATGCTAAGAATTCACACCATTCACACAATTCACATATCATTCACTACTGTAAATCACATACATCACCTACATAGCACAATAAAAAATTAACAGACATGAAATGAAATGAGACAACCACTGACTTAATGCATGTGGTACCAACAGGGAATAAGCCCTCATCATCATGCCGAATAGGGAAGCAACAGGGCATAATCCCTCAACATAATGACATTATAGGCCAACAACTGAGCATAAGCTCTCACCAATTCTTTCATGCAACGCCAAAATGCACAACATAATTATGCAACCACAGGGCATAAGCCCATAACAGTTTGCCCATACAGGCCAAAAACATGATCATTATGCAATATATTATGCAGTTCATCCATACAACTTCACACAATATCATCATGTTACATTACATCATTAACCATGCATTATACAAAATGCACACAAAGTTCTACATTTTAACACAATTCCATTATTACTAGCCTTCCTATATCTACTTAAGTTATACTAATCACCAAGGTTCAAGAGAAACTACACTATACTCTATACCTTCTTAATTTCTACCACCCCATCATACACCATAATGGATAGAAAAACACCAGAAAGAGGGTTTGAGTTGGGGTTTTTGAAAATTAAAACAGTATGACACGTTTGGTTATCCCGGTTCATTTGAACTCAAACTAATCCAGCCTACCCGCCAAGGTGATTTCTCCTGTCTCAAACGAGGTCTTAATCTAGTAATCAAAACTTTGATTACACAATCACAAAGACTATCGTCAATGTCTTCTTGAGACTAAACCACAACTTGGTTTCTCAAGGTATTACAAAGTATGAATAAAAAATGTGTACAATAGTGTTTCTAAAAACTATAACACAACTGTGATTTATACACAAGGTTAAAGCACAATGAATGGATTAGAGAAAGCTTGTGATAATATTTATTTGTATGTACGAGAATATTTGATCACTCTTCAAGACTCCTTTATATAGGCGAAGCATATGATACATGAGAAGATGATTTTGGAAGGTTGATAAAAAGTTGTTAATGTACTTTCTAAAAATAAAGATCTTGTCTAGTACCAATCGTTAGTTTTTGATTTGTAATAATTGAATTGTAATGCATCATAACTTGTTTCTATCTCCAGGAAAGTCAACGTCACAGTACCCTACTAATTTATATTCTCTGGATTTTCTATAACAAAGACCAAGATTAGTAGTGCCTTTTATATACTTGAAAATTCTCTTAATTGTTGTTAAGTGAGATTCTCTGTAATCTGATTGGAATCTGGCACAAAGACAAACACTATAGAGAATATACGGTCTTGAAGCTGTTAAATATAAGAGAGAACTAATCATACATCTGTAGAGCTTCTGTTCTACTTTCTTACTTACCTTTTCCCTTCCCATAATGCATGTAGGATGCATAGGAGTTTTGGATGGCTTACTTTCTAACAAATCAAATTTCTTCAGAATTTCTTTAACATACTTTCTTTGATGTATGTAGGTTCCTTCTAGAATTTGATTGATTTAAATTCCCATAAAGAACTTGATTTCCCCCATCAAGCTCATTTCAAATTATTCTTGCATAGTCTTAGCAAATTCTTTCCCCAAGGAGGATTTAGTAGATCCAAATATTCTATCATCTATGTAAATTTGATAAACCAAAATTTCATTTTTAAACGGTTTATAGAATAGAGTTGTGTCCATCTTACCTCTGGTAAACTCATTTTTTAACAGAAAGTTACTTAGTCTTTCATACCAAGCTCTGGGAGCTTGTTTTAGACCATATAACGATTTCTTAAGTTTATAAACATATTCTGGATGTTTTGTATTTTCAAAACCAGAGGGTTGGTGCCCATAAACTTCTTCATTAATGTAACAATTTAAAAAAGCACTTTCGACATCCATCTGATAAAGAGTGGTGACATTATTTACAACAAATGAAATTAAGAGTCTGATAGCTTATAACCTGGAGACTGGAACAAAGGTTTCTATAAAGTATATCCCTTCTTGCTGACTATAACCTTATGCAACCAGTCGTTCTTTGTTTCTGACAACGTCTCCTTGCCCACTTAGCTTGTTTCTGAAGACCCATTTAGTTCCAATGATGTTGAAGCCTTTTGGTTTAGGAACTAGATCACATATATCATTTATGGTAAATTGATTTAGTTCTTCATGCATTACAAGGATTTAATCATTGTCTAGAAGTGCTTCGTCTATGGAAGTCAGTTTGATAAGAGATATTAATCCCATAAGAGATTCTTCAGTATTTAAGAATGTTTTGATTGGATCATCTTTCTTAACCAAAATCATGTTTTCAGGATGTGCTAAGCTGTTTCTGGATTGTCTTTTATGGATGGGTTCCTCATAAGCTACTGTAATATTTGTGATGTCTTCTTCTGTATTTGACTAAAGTTCTGAATTTTTATTTTTTGAATATCTGTCTTTAGTATCTGTAATTTCACCTTCTATATCTGCAAAAGATTTACCCTGCTTTGACTTTTGAGAGCCAAGCTTATCATCAAATATGACACTGATAGATTCTTCCATAATTCGTGTTTCTGTATAATATACTCTATAACCTTATGAGTGTTTAGAGTATCCTAACATAAAACACTTTTGTGCCTTAGAATCAAACTTGTTCATGTGATATTTAGTGTTCAATATAAAACAAGTACATCCAAATGGATGGAAATAAGAGATGTTGGCCTTTTCTGTTCTTCCACAGTTCATATGTAGTCTTTTCCAGAATATGTCTTATTGAGATTTTATTTTGAATATAACATGTTGTGTTAACTGCTTCTGCCCAGATGTTTTTAGCAATGTTAGTCTCGTTGATCATGGTTCTTGCCATTTCTTGTAAATTTCTTTTTTTCGTTCTGCAACTCATTTTGTTGAGGAGTTCTAGGACAAGAGAAATCATGAGAAATGCCATTCTCTATAAAAAAACTTTTCAAAACTTTTGTTTTCGAATTCCCCACCATGATCACTTCTAACTTTAACAATTCTAAACTCTTTTTCATTTTGAACTTGGTTACATAAAGTAGAACTTAGAGTTTGCCTTGTCCTTGTGTCTTAAGAATTTACCAATGTCCATCTTCTATAGTCATCTACGATCACTAATCCATACTTCTTGCCATTTATGGATACAATTTTCACTGGTTCAAACAGATCTATATGCAAAAGTTCTAATGGTCTAGAGGTAGAAACAACATTTTTTTATTTGAAAGAGGGTTTTTAAAAATTGCCTTTTTGACATGCTTCACACAGAGCATCTGAGCTGAACTTTAAGTTAGGAAGTCCTCTGACCAGATTGAGTTTGTTAATCTGAGATATTCTTCTCATACTAACATGCCTCAATATTCTGTGCCAGACCCATTTCTCATCGTTAACAGACATAAGGCATTTTACATTCGGACTTTTTAGTTCATAAAAGTTTTATTTTATAAATGTTGTTCTTTCTCTTACCATTAAAAATAATAGTTTCATCTTTCTGACTGACTGCTTTACAAGACTTTTGGTTAATGATTATATCATAACCGTTATCACTTAATTGACTTATGGATAACATGTTATGCATTAATCCATCTACTAACAGAACATTAGTTATAGAGGGAAGTGTATTGTTACCAATGGTTCCAGAGCCAATATCTTTCCTTTCTGATTGCCTCTAAAACCTATGTATCCTCCTGATTTAAGTTCTAGGCTTTGGAACATATGCTTTCTTCCTGTCATGTGTCGAGAGAATCCAGAGTCCAGGTACCAAGATTGGTGTTTTAACCTTGTTGTTAAAGATATTTGTAACATAGATTATTTTATCCTTAGGTACCCATATTTTTTTGGGTCCTTGTTTATTAGAGTTTCCAAAATTCTGATTGAATTTTGGTTTCGTAGAGTAAGAATCACTAGTATATTTTATATTATGTAAGTGTCCATATGTAAAGTGTGAGTTTAACGGTGTGTATTTTATAACCATATCATCAACTTTATTTGGTTGATATGATTCTTCTCCTCTTGGTTTCCCATATCTTACACCTTTTCTGCCATTTCTCCTAACTCCATAGATCATTAAAGCCATCTTACTTCTATCTATGTTTCTAGCTAAAAATTTTTGAAAACTGTGATCATATTCTTTTATGATGTTATCAGAACTATTTGAAACTTCTGAAATAGATTCTTTCTAAGCTTTTTGTAATTCATTTTTAATTTTAGAATTAATTTCTTTTAGCCTATAGTTTTCTGTTTTTGGTTTCCCAGTTTCTTCAGTTTCAGATACAAGAATGCGTTTATGGTTCTTGTATTTGACTCGAAGTTGCTGACATCTTTCAAGAATTTCAGACAGACTTTCTTCTAATTGAGATCTAGAGAATTTTGAAAACACCTCTTTTGAATCTAATTCGGATTCTGATGTATTAGTGTATTCTGATATGTTGGCCATTAAAGCTATATTGGCTCGTTCATCTTCTAATTGTGTTTCAGCTTTAGAAGATTTTGAGTCATCCCATGTTGCCATAAGACTTTTCTTATTTTCTTTGGAGAACTTCTTCTTAGGCTTTTCTTTCTGAAGATTTGGGCAATCACTTTTGTAGTGACCTGGCTCTTTGCATTCGTACCCTATAACATCTTTGTTGCTAGATTTTCTGTATCTAGAGGATGATTCAAAGTGATTGTCTGTTCTTCTGGGGTTTCTGAATTTCCTCTATATGTGCTTCCATAGCTGATGGACTCTTCTGGAGAAAAGAGATAATTCATCTTCTTCTGACGAGGATCCACCAGAGTTTTCTTCTTCTGCCTGAAAAGCTTTAGTTTCATATTTTTTATTAGATTTAAGATGAAGAGACTTACCTTTGTTATACGACTCATCTTCTTCTAGTTCTATCTGGTGACTTCTTAAAGAGCTGATAAGTTCTTCAAGAGATATTTTGTTCATATTTTTGGCATATTTTTAAGGCTTTGACCATGGTTCTCCATTTATTGGGTAAGCTTTTAATGATTTTCTTTACATGATCTTCTATTGAGTACCCTTTGTCCAGAACTTTTAGCCCGGCAACCAGAATTTGAAGTCTTGAGAACATTGTCTCAACTGTTTCATCTTCTTCCATTTTGAGGGCCTCATACTTCTGAATGATAGCAAGAGCTTTGGTCTCTTTGACTTGTGTGTTTCCTCCATGTGTCATTCTCAAAGAGTCAAACATGTTCTTAGTTGAATCTCTGTTTGTGATCTTCTCATACTCGTTGAACGAGATAGCACTCAAGAGGATTGTTCTGGCCTTGTGATGATTTCTAAATTCTTTCTTTTGTAGATCTGACATTTTATTTTTGTCGATCTTCTGACCGCTTTCATCAACTGGATGAATGTATCCATCAGCTACCATATCCCATAGATCAGCGTCATGAGCTAGAAAGAAACTTTTGATTATATTTTTACAGTAATTGAAGTTCTCACCATTAAAGATTAGAGGTTTGCCGTTGATTCTGTCTTTCTCATCATATTTATCATTGTTGTTGATCTGACTTGGTTCCACCATAGTATTTTTCTTTCTAGGATCTTTTTCTGACATAGTTAAGTGTTAGCACCCAGAACCAGGAGCCCTGATACCAATTGAAGGATAGAAAAACATAAGAAAGGGGGTTTAAATCGGGGTTTTTGAAAATTAAAACAATATGACACGTTTGGTTATCCTGGTTCGTTTGAACTCAAACTAATCCAGTCCATCCTCCAAGGTGATTTCGCCTCTCTCAAACGAAGTCTTAATCCAGTAATCAAAACTTTGATTACACAATCATAAATACTATTGTCAATGTCTTCTTGAAACTAAACCACAACTTGGTTTCTCAAGGTATTACAAAATATGAATACAAAATGAGTACAATAGTGTTTCTAAAAACTATAACACAACTGCGATTCATACACATGTTTAAAACACAATGAAAGGATTAGAGAGAGCTTTTGAGAATATTTATTTGTATGTACGAGAATATTTGATCACTCTTCAAGACTCCTTTATATAGGCGAATCATATGAGACATGAGAAGATGATTTTGGAAGGTTAATAAAAAGTTGTTAATGTACTTTCCAAAAATAAAGATCTTGTCTGATACCAGCTGTTACATTTTGATTTGTAATGATTGAATTGTAATGCATCAAAGTATTTAGTTCATCAGAGTTTTAGCGTGCAACTTTGATGCTTAAAAAGTTTTATCATTTAGAACTTCTTTGAGCATGATATTTCAATAGCTGTACATAAATTCTTATCATATTTTCTTAGCGTAATTTTGTTCGCAACTTCTATGCTTCTTTATCAGAACTTCTCTGTATATTCAAATAAATTATTAGATATATATATATATATATATATATATATATATATATATATATATATATATATATATATATATATATATATATATATATATATATATATATATATATATATATATATATATATATATATATATATATATATATATATATATATATATATATATATATATATATATATATATATATATATATATATATATATATATATATCATGTATTTATGTTATACCCCAGAAGACATTTCTCACCAAAGATCTCAATTTCTCAAGAGTTTTGATCAGGCAAGCTCACCTCTCAAGCGTTGAGCCTCCAAATTAGGGTTTTGACTAAGAATGATCGATCATTGACTTATGACTTAATACATAACCTTATGTCTTGAAGCATAATCTCAAGAACTAAAACGTAACATGTTGACCTAATTTCATGGCTCGAATCAGTTCTCAGGATCAAAGGTTTGATAGTCGAAATCAGGATCAACCGACAAAAAGTCAACCGATACACAAAAAGTCAAACTTTGACTTTTCGATCAACATTAAATTTCAAAGATAAAAATTCATCAAGACCTACAAAAATATCAAAATTGATCATCAAGAATCAAGAAAGTCAAGAAAGTAAACAAAAAGTTAAAATTTCCAATACTTAGAAAATTTCTAAGTGCTTTTACACTTAATAATTTCATTACTTCATGACATTTTTCACCAAGATGCAAGATGATTCAAAGAAAACTTTTAACATGAAAGTTGTAGATCTTGATGAATTCTACCACTTTGTATTAGAGGGGTGATGTTCAAAAAATTCTTAGATTTGAAGATACAGGCCCATGAAGTCATGACATTTTCATCTAACACTTAGAGAAAATTTCAACAGGTTTTGGTCAGTTTTTATCTCAATTTCTTGGCCAATTTTCATCAAGTTCCAATTTGATTTAGCCAAAGTGGTCAACATGAAAGTTCTGGACAATGTTTCAAGCTTTCCAAAACATCCAAGAGCATGAATTTATCATACTTGAGCTAGGAGATCCAAAGGCATGAAGTTGGGCATCCATTCTTGAATTACAAGCCATTTTGGTGAAGAACACATGATCCAATCTACATGCTATGCGGCATAATCTTATGTTGCAGACCTTCTAACTTGTAAATGTCACCATAATTTAATGCTTACACAAAATTTTGAGCTATGGTCTATTTGATTTAAGCATTGTTCAAGTGATCTTTCCATTTTTGGCATAAAATTGACATTGTCATTCTTGTAAAGTAGCTTTAATCACAAAGTCAGCTCTTCTTGAGCTTTTAAATTGTTCCTTCTACACACACTCAACACACAAAATCAGATAAACATGCTTAAAGTGTCCAACAACTCTATGAAGAAAAGTACAAAGCATTGAAACTATGATCTTCAAGCATGCTTCATGTACCATCCAACCTAGCCACAACATGTGATTTTGAAAATATGATCAAACCTTATCTTAAAACCTCTTGCCTACAAATAGAGAGATCATTTTCAAGATAAAAAGGGATGAACAAGCCCTCAAAACTTATATACTCTCAAAAAACAAGAATTTTCCACAAAACCTCCACTTTTGAGCTTTGAAGTCCAAATCTTTGAACCTCTTACAGCTTGCAAGTTTTACCCAAACAAACCATCTAAATACTTCATATACATCATATAGAATTTGTTCAAACACGATAACAACTTCTGCAAAATCACTATCACCATCTTCCAAACTCAAAAATGGTACTTTGCAACTTGACTTGGTTGGAGGGATTCTGCTACTTTCAACACAAATGGACGATTGTAACAACTTCAAGAAGGTCCAAAGGAGCTCGATCAATCACACTTCACCCCCGGAAACGTCCGTACATGTTCTAAAGTCTCCGCTTCAAGGGGTAAACTTTCTCAAACTATAATGTCTTTATCCATACATCATTTGCTTTCATTTTCAAAAGAATACAACAGGACAACTCAAAGCCATAACTTAGCAAAAAGCTAGGCCAAGGTCTGACACGGGTGCCCGTGTCACACGACATGGCCTGCGTCAGCTCAGCTGGGTTGGATAAATTAACAAAAATGCAGGGCAGGTCTTGACACAGGTGCCCGTGTCACACGACATGGCCCGTGTCAACTCAACTGGTTCAGACACGTTCAAAAAACAGGTAGGAAGAGGCTGACACGGGTGCCCGTGTCACACGACACAGCCTGTGTCATTTTGGCTAGAGCAAAAAATATTCAGAGGAGATGGGACAGGTATTGACACGGGCGCCCGTGTCCACTGATACGGCCCGTGTCAGCTCAGGCACCAAATTTCTTGATTTTGAGATTTTTAAAGTTATTTTGGACATATTGCATGGCTCGGAGATGACCTAACACCATAAAACCTTTTTATAAATCAAACATCAAGAATATTTTTCTAAACATTTAGTTTTCCTTTTAAAGTTAACTTATACCTAGGTTTTCTTTTCAACTACAAAACCTATTCTATCAAAAAACCTAAAAAACAATTTCTTTTCACTTTAAATTTTCTTGCTCATTTTTACATTATGAATTATATAATTGTAAAAGTCTTGTAATAGTAATTAGGGTTTATTTTTACTTGTCATCCGCATTTGTAAATTTTTATCCCCCATCTCCGAAAGTATTGTAATAACGTAGGACATTTAAATTCCACAATTTATCGCTTTCCTTATTATTGCTAGTAATTAGGGTTTGTATGGAAAGATTTAAAATCAATACTAGACAACCCTTATCAAGACAAAAATGCATGAAAACAAAAACACTTTGCACACTTGCACCTCTAGGGTAACCCACACTTGTTGCCTTGAATAAAACAGTCATGTCCCTCGAACGTGGGATACTTTAGCAAAGACCCTCGATTACAAGATCGTAGTCCCTCGATGACCCTTCAACGCTGCCTTCGGTAAACGATCTTAGTCCCTTATAACAAATTGCTTAGGTATCCTACAATGTTGCCTTCTATGACTGTATGACAACCCACGCCCTTCCCTTCACATCTAATGATATGGTTCCTTACTAACTAATGGTAAGATAACACTATCTAAAGGAGGAGGAAAAGAACAAAGACTTTCTTTTGAGTAGGTAGAAAATTTGTAGTTGCTTGCTCACAAACATTTCAAAACAAACATATTTTCAAACACACCAATACTTTCATGAAATATTTTCAAAAGTCAACACTTTGTATACATTCTTATAGAGACGAGAATCATTACAAAGTTCGCCTAAACGAAGGCACTTTTCAAAAATACTTTCAAACAAACAAAAACACATTTACAAAGCATTTTAAAGTGAGATAGCAACTAAGAGCCTGTAGATAACTATGGATGAAAAGGGTGCTAACACCTTCCCTTTTCATAACCTACACCCCGAATTCAAGAAAATTCTTAAAAGGTCTTTCCTATTCTTTTCACCCTTTCCTTTATTGGATAAAAGAAAGTCGGCGGTGACTCTTGCTATCTGCAACAATTGCGATAAAATGCAAAACACCCAAGTCAATTTTCCCACTGTATTACAGAACTGGCGACTCTGCTGGGGACGAAGACTTAAAAGTGGGGTTACCTTAGAGATTTGTTCACATTTATTGCTTTGCTTGTTTGACTTATTTGCTTCATATTTGTGGGTTATGCTTGGGTTTTACTTATAAAAATCCTATACCCGGATTTGGGGAACATTAGGTATGTAGAAATATATCATGAGGGTTGTGCGGATTATATTGACATAGTTGAAGCGATGGCTACGTTAGTCTGACACATTTGTTGGTACAGGTATCCCTTTAGTCCAGTCAAGGAGAATACGGGGCCGCTGTGTGGTGTCATGAAGCACTAACTAACTGTAGAACCTTAGTTGAACAATTTGGCCATTAGAAAGTAGTGAGGTAACCGGCTTTGTTTCAAACTGAAGTTGGTTGATACTCGATACTACACTCATTGAGATTGGACTTTCGGGATATTTTTGCCGTAATTTGGATGCTTGAGCTAAAACAATGTCCGATGAAGAAAGATCAGTGATATTGAGGCTCCTAGAACCCAGTTACTTTTTAGGACAGGTTGAACCAACTAAAGTTCAAGAGGGTACTTACTGTGATACGGTGGCAGAACCGACTGTTTGAATGCTGGTTTGTGTTTTGCATTTTTTGTTTGCAAAATGTCGCGGTAAGCAAGAGTCGCCACCGACTTTTATTTCATCCAACAAAGGAAAAGGAAAAAGAACAGAAAAAACCTTTTTCGAGATGTTTCAGAGTACGGGGGGTAGATTATATAAATGGAAGGTGTTAGCACCCTTTCTATCCATGGTTTTCCATGGGATCTTAGGTACTTGCTCATTTTGAAATTGCTTGTGTGTGCTTGTTTTGAAAAGTTTGACTTCGTGATAACCCTTGTATCAGTCCTCAAAGGTGTGACGAAGTTGTTTTGAAAATTTGTTTGAAAAGTGTAATTGTGAAAAGCTTTGATTTGAGCAAGTACCTACTAGCATCTACCTACTCGAAAAAAGATTGTTTATATTCTCGTTTCCTTTAGACAGCGCTATCCTACTATTGAGAAATAGGTAGCACCATAGTTGGAATTGTAAGGGTCAATTCGAAAGGGACGTAGGATCACTAAAGCAATATTAGGACATCTTAGTAATAACCCTAGAGTCTTAAGATCATATTCGAGGCAACATTTCCGAGGCAACATTCGAACGGGAAATTTGATGTTTTAGACAGGAGGGCAACCACTAAGACACCCTATACTTAATGATCATTTACCGAAGGCAACCGAAGTGAGAGTATACCCTAAGAGTGATATGTGCGAGTGATTGGTTTCAATTATTTATCTTTTCACATTAGGGTTTTCTAACCGTATTAATTTGTCATACATTCTTGTCACACAATCCTATTAGTATACATCTAAACAGTTAAATATTTGCAGAAATTAAGATGCGAGGAAGTAAATCTGCGCTATTACAAGGCTTCGGGGAGGGGGATTAATTACATAGCCAAAAACCCAGGGAAAAAGAAATAACTAAAAGCCCTAAATTAACTATTACAAACCATGGACAATTACAAAAATATCGGCAAAAATAATAAACGCGCGGTGAATTAAATACGGGGTGATTAGTGTTTTGACCCTTGACTAAACCTATTCGCGATTGATTAAAAATGTTTTTGTCACGTTTTAAGAAAATAATGAAATAGTTAAATAAAAAGAAGACGTAACTACTAATTAATTTTAATTAAGAAAAAGTAAATTAATTCAATCTAAAAAACCTATTTTTTGTATTTGATATATTTGGGAAAAAAGAGAAAAAATAAATCAAGAGTTAACCTAATTTTCTAATTTAATTTTAATTGTGAAAATACATTAAAGTCTCCCTAAGTTAAACTAAATTAAATTAAATTTGATAATAGTAAAAAAACTAATTCTAATTTTTTTGTGAATTATTGATTTTATGAAGAAAAAATAGATTAATTTGTGAATTAAGAATAAATAAAAGAAGTATTAAAAAAATTAAATAAAATAAAAGAAATAAGAAAATAATGATGGGCCTGTGCTAGCAATTATGGGGGTATATTGTTGAAATTCTGAGCCCAAATAATCCAATCCCGTTTGACTTCGCTGGATCTGATGCACATGTTGACTTGAGGTGCATGATGGACCTTAAATGGAAAGGCATTGGATCTGGATTGCTGATGAATTTGATGCCCAAATATTGGTGGCGTATGGTGGAAGTTAGGACCTGTGGTATACCTGATCTCATGAAACAAAATAATATGAATAAAGGTTGCGACCTGGGGATCGAACCCAGGCCCTTATATCCAACTCCAATGCATGCCTGCCAACTGAGCCACGTGTTTTTGTTGTACACATAATGGAAGTAAAATAATATAATCAAAAACCAATAACGTATTAAAAAAAACGCGCTAAAATTTAAATCACCTAACCAGTGAGTGCCACATATTATCTTCTTCCCCAAACCGTTGTTTTAGCCTAAGATACTTTTACCTACAGACACCTTGTTGTAGGTACAGACCTGTGCATCTCAAAAATCGCACATGCTTAAGATAAATGACCATGGCTGGTACCAATCAACTCGTCTCATCCTCACGAGCATCATGGTACCAGAATCAACGCCCAATTTTTCTTGCATGGGAAAACCCTAAACAAGAACACGAAACCCTAACTATGGCATATCTTGATTCCTGTACTAAAAACGCAATTAAACAATACTAATATCTTGCAAACTCAATGATAAACAAGAATATATGAATCAAACGTGCTAATGATGAGTAAATCAATGAAATCGAAATCAAAATTTTAGGAAAAATCCGTGGCCTCTGTACTTATGATTCCAGGCGTGAAAAGGCTTGCACTTGATTGAGATCCCTTCTGGAGATGTCCAGGAGTCTGTTGGTATCGTTAGAATGACTTGGATTAGCCTCTAGGATGGAAACTGAATCACCACTTTTCTTGAACTTTTTCAGTTTTGCTCTTGGCTATGTACGACCACTAACCTCTCTCTCTCTTGCCTTGTCTATGTTATGTATATGTAATGCAATACATTAGGTCAACAAAAACGAGCTTAATCTTGGTCCATTATGAAGATTTGATTTGGTCTTTATCTTTGTATGATATCTTTCTATATCAAGCCAAATCATGCCAATTTTGGTTCAATTTGTTTTTCACGTTTTGGATATGATTTCCCAGCATAATTGGATTTGATTCCACCCAAAATCTAATCACAAAACAAATCTTTGATATTTTTTGCTATTTGTTTGATTTAATTTGACTTTTAAATGATAAAAATCAAAATAAAATAAGTAAATAAAGCAAAAGGTGTGTGGGTGATGATTTGGATCGTGTACCATGTCATAAGCAAGATTCAATCATGAAAAACTAGGCCCATTTGACAAAAAATGAAAATTTGAACACATTTGTCTTTTGGCAATTTCGCAAAAAAGGTCAAATTGGCCAATGCATAACTCTCTCAATTTTTGCCCTAGAGAGGTGTTCTTGGACTTTTTAGAAAGCTTAGGATGTCCCCCAAGCAACCCTTTTGGTCTCGTCTTAATTGAGTTTTTCATGTTCATGTATGATGCTTTGACCCAAAAGGTGTTTTTGTTGACTTTTCAAAATGACCTATAATGTCAAAATTCATATCTTTTTTTGAGTGCATATTTTTAACTTGGGAGTTGACGATGAACTGCAGGGAATTGCACCCTCTTCAAAATGAGCTCTGGATGGGTCATTTCTGATAAAGTATGAGAAAGTTATGCTTGGTCAAAGTTGAGTTGACTTTTCCTACAAAACCCTAATTTAGCAACTTTTGGGTTTTGATGAATTGTGAGCAATCCTTGAGGAATCATGATCAAACCTTGATCAAATGATGGATGATACTTCAAAATGAGGATGTTGACCAACAATCTTGAAGTTTGACTGTATGTGGGCCATAGTTGACTTTTGACCTATAATAGTTGATTTTTAGGCATTTGAGCAATTGACTGAGCAAACTTCCTCTGCAAGGCTTGAAACTTGAAATGGATGATCTTGAGAACATATTATGACAATGGTGAGCATTTGAGTCCTTTGTGGTCCGCACATCTTGATGAAAATAGAAACCCTAATTTGAGATAGACTGCCTTAGGAGAGAGTTTGTCTGGTCAACTCTTGAACTTCCTTGAGCCATTTGGGGACCTCAGTTGCCATGTGTTGAGAAATATGGGAGGGAAATTTTTGGGGTACAACAGCAGCCCCTGTTCAATCTTCTTAAACCTGAAGATGTAGATTGGCTCGTCTGTCTTTCGTGATCTGAAGGTGGAAGATGATTGAACACTAGAGTGCCCAGAAATTTGCACTCGCATGAAGTGATACTTGACTTGCGATATTGGGAATGGGCTTATAGATGCAATTTGGAAGTTGATGACAGAATATTGGCTTAAAGATGCCATCCGAAGAGGTGTCGATCGCATAAGAGATTCCTTTGCGAGATCCTGTATACCTGTTGTTGAGGAGGACTTCGTTGGGGAATACTGGTCTCTGTCTTGAGAGAAATAGAGTTTTAGGAGCTCCAATTGTCCGTTACTCTACTGGGGAATAATTCCGGTTTGGGAAGTGGAAGTGAACTGTGTGTTTGGTCGGGGTATATGATGCACCGCGACTTACTGGGGAAATGCGAAACCAATCGTGTTTGATCGGGTCTCGGTCTTACAGTGTTATGGACTACTGTCTGGGGATAAGAGAGGCAGAACCCAGATAGTAAGGTTATGAGAAGGAACCTGGATAGTAGGGTTTCCTTGATATGAAAGCTGTGATAGTAGGGCTGTGAGAAGGAACCTGGATAGTAGGGTTACTTCGAAATGAAAGTCGAGATAGTAGGGCTGTGAGAAGGAACCTGGATGGTAGGGTTACTTCAATATGAAAGCCTGGATAGTAGGGCTGTGAGAAGGAACCTGGATAGTAGGGTTACTCCGATATGAAAGCTTGGATAGTAGGGCTGTGAGAAGGAACCTGGATAGTAGGGTTACTTTGAAATGAAAGTCGGGATAGTAGGGATGTGAGAAGGATCCTGGATGGTAGGGTTACTTCGATATGAAAGCCTGGATAGTAGAGTTGTGAGAAGGAACCTAGATAGTAAGGTTACTCTGATATGAAACCCTGGATAGTAGGGCTGTGAGAAGGAACCTGGATGGTAGGGTTACTTCGATATGAAAGCCTAGATAGTAGGGCTGTAAGAAGGAACCTGGATAGTAGGGTTACTTCGATATGGAAGCCTGGATAGTAGGGTTACTTCGATATGAAATCCTGGATAGTAGGGCTGTGAGAAGGAACCTGGATAGTAGGGTTACTTCGATATGAAAGCCTGGATAGTAGGGATGGGAGAAGGAACTTGGATAGTAGGGTTACTTCGATATGAAAGCCTGGATAGTAGGGTTGTGGGAAGGAACCTGGATGGTAGGGTTACTTTGATATGAAAGCCTGGATAGTAGGGTTGTGAGAAGGAACCTGGATAATAAGGTTACTTCGATATGAAAGCCTGGATAGTAGGTCTGTGAGAAGGAACCTGGATAATAGGGTTACTTCGATATGAAATCCTGGATAATAGGGCTGTTTTGGAATGAGTTTGGGTAAGACTGCAAAGGGATCATGGGTAAGGTTGTTCTTGTTGCGCCGATGATTACTCTGTTTAGCTTCGAGTGTTGATTATGTACCTGCTGGAAATTGTTGATAATAACTATCTTTCCTGAAAGAAATACATGGTTAGTTATGTACAATGAATGAGATGCATTGTGATGAGGTTCTCAAGATATCTGAGATTATGTTATATGTAATGTATGCACATGTCATGATGTATGAACATGAAATGCTGACGTAATAATCTGAGTTCGGGAAATAAATCCCTGACTACTATTTGGAGAGTATGAGACCCTGTCTGAGGATAACTCTGCAGGGGGATAACTCTGTTGGAGAGGAGATATTTTGTTGATAGAACTGCTGTCTTGGAGAAATAACTCAGTCGGGGATGAATTTCCGTTGCTGGTGATAATGAATTTTGTTGGAGATTAAATTTCTACTTGTGAGAGAAATAATCTCTGCTTGGGGAGAAATTTGCTGACTCGCTCGCGATTGTGAACCTTAGCTGGGGAGAGTTATGTCTTGTTTGGAAAGCTAACATCATTGTCTTTGGATACTTTTCACTCTGTGGGTAGTGTATGTATAACTACTCATGTTCTCAAGCTGGCTCTATCCCGGTACTTGATGGGCAGAATAACTGTAAGGTTTGGGCACTTCTTGTTTGTCCCTGTTCCTGGAATTACGAGTAATCGTCTTTTGTTTCTTATGTAAATATTTATGAGCAGCAATTATTTTCAAACGCATATATAAAAATGAATCATTGGACATTCTTATAAAACAAAACAGAAAAATAAAAACAATTTGAAATTTCTTGTAAAAATGAATTGTATTGATTTTTGAAGTTGGCCTGTAATAGGCATTTTGTACAAAGAGGCTTACACTCTAGTAAGAGAACGCTGGCGAAAAAACAGTAATTACAATTTGTGTAAAAGAAATAAACAGCTATGTGAAACAACCCCATTGGGTTCCAACTCTGCTATTGCCTTTATATCTTCAAGCGTCTCATCACTTGCTACTTGGTCGAAGGTGGACCAGATTGATTGGCGCCATCTGAGCTTGATAGTTGATACCGAAGTCTGGTTGCAAGATGATCCAATGAGACATAGTGTTACACTTTAATCCCTAATTTTTGCCTGGACCGCCCTTTCGGGTTTTCAGTCCATCGGGATACCCTTTTTTTCCCAAGTCGCCTTTTCATGTTTTCGACTTGCCGGGTGTACAGTTTTTTTTCTCATTTTCATCCCTAACTTTTGCCCGAACCCTTATGGTTCTCCGGGAAGCCCTTATTTTTTCCTAGGCCAGTCAACCTAGCGGGTCCTTGATTATGCGTAGTATTTTTCCACTATGTCTGCATTGACGGGGTGAGGAAGGTCGTCAGAATCCATGGTGGTTAGAATCATTGCTCCTCCCGAGAAAATGTTCTTAACCACAAATGGCCCTTCGTATGTAGGGGTCCATTTGCCCCTAGGATCACCTTGCGGTAGTATGATACATTTGATCACTAGATCCCCGACTTGATATTCTTGACGTCTGACCTTCTTGTTAAAGGCCTTGATCATTCACTTTTGATACGTCTGACCATGACATATAGCCGTAAGT
The DNA here is from genome assembly GCA_948472305.1 of Vicia faba. NCBI lineage: Eukaryota > Viridiplantae > Streptophyta > Magnoliopsida > Fabales > Fabaceae > Vicia > Vicia faba. The sequence continues at coordinate 477,171,865 of OX451738.1, forward strand.
CTATTTTCATCGATTAGATTTAGCTGATCAAGCCGGGTTTGGATCCAGTCGTGTTTGTTCAAACCCGCATCCTTCATAATCCTGAGAGAGGGTATCTGGACTTCGATGGGTAGGACTGCCTCCATGCCATACACCAAAGAGTAGGGTGTTTCCCTTGTCTATGTTTATGTTGAGGTACGGTACCCATGAAGAGCGAATGGTAACATCTCGTGCCAGTCTTTGTATGTCACCGTCATCTTCTGCACAATCTTTTTGATATTCTTGTTAGCCGCGTCAACAACGCCATTCATCTTCGGCCGATAGGGAGAAGAGTTATGATGCTAAATCTTGAACTGTTTACAGAGCTCGGTGATCGTCGTGTTATTGAGATTTGTACCATTTTCAGCAATAATCCTCTCTGGTACACCATATCAACAGATCAGATTGTGTCGGATGAACCGCGCCAGGACGTTCTTGGTTACTGTAGCAAAGGAAGCTGCCTCAACCCACTTCGTGAAATAATCAATAGCCACCAGAATGAAATGATGCCTGTTAGACACAGTAGGTCTGATCTCGCCGATCATATCGATGCCCCACATTGCAAAGGGCCAAGGAGTTGTCAAGACATTCAGAGGGACTGGAGGCACATGCACTTTATCAGCATAGACTTGGCACTTATGGCAAGTTCAAGAGTGCTGATAGCAATCAGCCTCCATAGTGGACCAGTATTATCCTTCCTGTAGGATTTTCTTCGCCATGGTATGTCCACTGGAATGAGTTCCGAAGGTGCCTTCATGTAGATCTGCCATGATCCTTTCTGCCTCGCTCTTGTCTACACACCGCAGTAAGTTTGAATCATGGTTATGCTTATAGAGGATTCCATTACTGATGAAGAACTTCACAGCGAACCTTCTCAAAAAATTCTTATCATTAACAGATTCCCCCTCGGGGTATTCTTGAGCCTCAAGATACCTCTTTACCTCGTGAAACCAGAGTTTATCTACTGCCTCTTCAGTTTCAATGTCACAGTAATGTGTGGGTTCATCCAACCTCTCAATGGTAATCTGGGGAGCTTCATTGTCCCACCTGACTTTGAACATAGAAGACATGGTAGCTAGCGCGTCTGCCAACTGATTCTCCTCTCTTGGGAAATTTTCAAAGGTTATCTCTTCGAAGTGTGGGAGAAATGTCAGTACATACTCTTTGTAAGGAATAAGATTCGGGTGCTTCGTATCCCACTCGCCTTTGATCTGACTTATCACCAGAGCGGAATCTCCAAATACACTCAAGAACTTAATCCTCGGGTCAATAGCAGCTCGAAGACCCATGATACATGCTTCATACTCCGCCATATTGTTGGTGCAATTAAAACATAATCGGGCGGTGAACGGAGTATGACAACCCTCAAGAGATATGATTACAGCACCAATGCCATTACCCAACACGTTCGAGGCTCCATCAAAATACATAGACCATCGGGATCCCTCCTCGGGTCCTTCATCCGGTCCAGGCTCTTCGCAATCGGTTACCAACATGATATTCTCATCCGGGAACTCGAAATTCATGGACTGGTAGTCATCCACGGCCTGATGCTCCAAATGATCAGCCAATACACTCCCCTTGATTGCTTTTTGGGTTGTGTACTGGATGTCGTACTCGGTTAAGATCATCTTCCATCTTGCTATTCTTCCGGATAAGGCGGGCTTCTCGAAAATATAGTTGATCGGATCCATATTTGATATCAACAAAGTGGTGTGAATCAGCATATATTGTCTCAACCGGCGAGCAGCCCATGCCAAAATGCAGCAAGTTTTCTCGAGCAATGAGTATCGGATCTCTTAGTCGGTAAACCTTTTGCTAAGGTAGTAAATGGCATGCTCTTTTCGGCCAGACTCGTTATGCTGCCCCAACACACACCCCATTGAATTGTCTAGCACGGTCAAGTATAATATCAAAGGTCTTCCTTCCACTGGAGGCATCAAAATTGGTGGTTCTTGAAGGTATTCCTTGATTCTTTCAAAAGCGGTCTGGCATTCAACATTCCACTTTACCACTTAATCTTTCTTCAGCAGCTTGAAGATTGGCTCACAAGTATCAGTCAGATGTGAAATAAACCTGGCGATGTAATTCCGACGTCCCAAGAAACCTCTAAATTCTTTTTCTGTGCGGGGAGCCAGCATCTCTTGTATGGCTTTTACCTTTGCAGGGTCTACCTGAATACCTTTGTCACTGAAAACAAAACCTAGAAGCTTACCAGACCTTACCTCGAAGGTACACTTGTTCAGATTCAACTTCAGCTTGTACGTCTTCAACCTATCAAACAGTTTCAGGAGATGATCAAGGTGCTCTTCCTCAGTCTATGACCTGGCTATCATGACATTAACATAAACCTCGATCTCGTGATGAATCATATTGTGGAACAAAGAGACCATAGCGCGCTGATAAGTTTCCCCAGCATTCTTCAACCCAAAAGGAATTACCTTGTAACAGAAGGTGCCCCACTCTATAACGAAGGTTGTCTTCTCCATGTCCTTAGGAGCCATCTTGATCTGATTGTAGCCAGAAAAACCATCCATGAAGGAGAAGATTTTATGTTGCGCGGTTTTGTCGACTAGAACATCAATGTGAGGAAGTGGGAAGTCATCCTTGGGGCTTGCCCTGTTCAGATCTCTATAGTCCACACACATCCATACCTTACCGTCCTTCTTAGGTACCGGAACAACATTGGCAACCCACCGCGGATAAGACGTGACAGCTAAGAACCCTGCATCGAACTGTTTCATGACATATGCCTTGATTTTCTCTAACATTTCGGGGCGCATACGACGAACCTTCTACTTTACCGAAGGGAAGTCTTCTTTGGTCGGCAGGAGATGTACCACTATATCAGTGTCCAAACTAGGCATGTCTTCATAGGACCCGGTGAAGATCTCAACATAATCGTGTAGCATCTGTATTAACCGTTGTTTGACACTAGGCTCCAGATTCGCACCTATTTTAACTTCTTTCTTGTCTTCCTCTGTACCCAAATTCACTGACTAAACTGGCTCTTCATGAGGTTGTATCGCCCTTTCCTCGTGCTGTAATAGTCTAGCAAGTTCTCCAGGCACCTCACAATCGTCCTTACCTTCGTCCTCAGCTTGGTTGATTGGATTTTTGAAGTCATAACTGGCAGTAGCAGAGTTGTTATCAACGGGATCCAGAGTTGATAAGGATCTGCAGTATGATACGTGAGTGTGTGTAAGAGAATAATTATTTTGATAAAGTGAGAGACAGAAAAGAAAAACAAGGAGCACAAAATTTGTAATGCAAGAAACGTCCAATGCTTTATTAATGATATATGAAATGACAAAGAATAGCCCTCACAAGAAAAGCCAAGGTGCCTCGGGCAAGGCACCGGGCTGTAAAGTTTACAATTGTTTATTACAAATCTTAAAACAAAAGTCAATTACTGCGGAATAAAAGAAACAGGTATGAAGTCCTTCGTCGTCCAGTTATTCGGTCCATCGTTGGTTGTAGGGTAGATCCAGTTGTCGATGTCCGAATTCTATTCATTGTCTTCAATTGCATTAACTCCCCTATTGTTGATATGTAGAGGAGGTCTGCCAATCCGTGCACGCCTAACAGCCCTTTGAGCCCCTGATGTAAAGCCTAAACCAAATTTGTCAGTTTTGTGAGTGAAATCAGGGAGCTGACCTCAATGGGTACACCCACCTTCTTCAACCACAACCCTGGCGTCTTTGAGAGAAGCCATCTTCAACGGAGGTTTGCGGGTAGTAACTTCAGTTGATGTCGATAACTGAGGGACCTCTTCGAAATTCTGACAAGGAGTTTCTATGAACTCCCCGTCCATCTCTACATAGCGGAAGGAATTGAGACGACTCACCATATACTCTTCTTCACCTCGCACCGTGACAATCTTCCCCTTCACCTGATATTTCAGCATTTCATGGAGTGTGGAAGTAACTTCCCCAGCCTTATAAATCCAAGGACGACCCAGCAAGCAAGAATATGATGGTCTGATATCCATTACGTAGAAGGTGGACCAAAAGGGCTGAGAACCCACTTTGATAGGGATGTCCACCTCCCCGTGCACCATTCTTTTTGATCCATCAAAAGCCCTTACCACAATGTTACTCAGCTTTAGAATCAAACCTTCACAATCCAGACGGTCTAACGCTTTCTTTGGCAGAACATTCAGTGAGGACCCGGTATCCACCAGCACATGGGCCATAGTGGTGCCCCTGCATTCGATCAAGACATGCAGAGCATCATTATGATTTCTTCCTTTCGGTGTCAGATCCGCATCAGAAAAACCCAGCCCATTGTCAACAGTCAGGCTGGCCATGCAATCTTTGAACTGATCTTCAGAAGTTTCCTGCGTAACATGCGCAGTCTTGAGAAATGCAATCAAAGCCTTCGCATGGGTTTCAGAACACAATAGAAGGGACAACATGGAGATATTTGACGGGGTTTGCCCCAGCTGCTCGACCATATTATAATCGCTCTTCTTGATAATCTTCAGTATTTCCTCTATTTCTTGTTTAGAGGCTTCCACAACGATTTTCTTAGGTGCCTCCGTTCGGGCAGGCTCACCTATAATTTCTTTGCCCCGAGTCCCAGATGGATCAGCAGCAGGGGTGATAACAGGAGTAAGAATAGGAATAGTAGCAGGCGTCATAACTGGAGTAGGAACAGGGGAAATGTCAGGACTGCTGGTTGGAGCAGCAGTTGGAATAACGGTAGGCTTGATGAGAGTCTTCGGGGAAATATCGGGAGAGAAGACCCTTCCAATTCCAGTAACCTTACTAGTCCCAACAATATTACTGAAATTAGTATCAGCTTATTCATTCTTCAGATCTTGCTTTATACCATAATAGTACACGTCGGCACCGTAATGCCAAGGGACAGCCTTATCTGAGGTGTACGGGATGGGACCAGGATCAGTGATTATTAGTGGAGCAATTCTTGGAACAGGTGTAATCCTAACAGGTTTTCTCGAGGAAACCTTGGAAGGATTGACAGAGATGGTTATAATGGAAACGTCTTCATTTGGAACAAACGAAATCATAGTCTTCTCAAACAAAATTTCTTTATTATCCATCAAGCGCTGAACACCCGACTTCAACAAACAACAACCGGAAGGTATAGTCAAACACATGTGGCAACCTTCACCAAAACCCGGAAATAAATCGGCCAACAACAAATTCTTCTTAACAGTCATAAGAGGAGTAGAAATTTCTTTAACAGAGGTCACAAACAAATCAGTGTTAACAGCATTAACTTCATGACCATGTTTGGGCATGTGAGCAGTTATAACATTCAGCTTTTCTGGAGCGTCGAACTCTATCTCCTTGGCTTCGAGCAAGTCTTTCACTTTGTTTCTCAGAGTCCAACAATCATTTGTATCATGGCCAGGACTCTCATAATGGTAGGCACACCGCGCGTTGGGATTGTATCTGGGAGAAGTAGTGTTTGGATTCTTGGGAGCCTCTCTCAAGGTTACCAAGTTGGATTTTAATAGATGAGGCATAACTTCAGCCAAAGTCATGTTGATGCGAGTAAACTGCCGTTGTGGTATTTCAACCCTTTGTTGATTGTTGCATTGTGGAGCAACTGTGGGTCTTGGTATCACTACAACATTTACCGTTTGATGGTGTTCAGATATGCTCTTTCCCCTCGGGCTATAGAATGCACTAGCTTCCTTCTTACTAGTGAAAGGCTTCTTTACCGAACTCGAAGAGGCATCCTTCTGTATTTTACCACTTCGAATGCCAGCTTCCACTCTTTCTCCAGTCAAAATCAACTCAGTGAAACCAGATGACGAGCTGCCAATCAAGTGATTGAATAATGGACCAGATAGCGTCCCTAGAAACATGTCAACCAACTCCCTATCAGACAACGGGGGTTGGACTCTTCCAGCCAAGTCTCTCCACTTCTGAGCATAGTCTTTAAAGCCTTCACCTGCAACCATGGACATACTCTGGAGTTGAGTATGAGTGGGAGAAAGGTCGGCGTTGTACTGATACTACTTGTAGAAAGCAGCAACAAGATCTTCCCAGTTTCGGACACTGGCCCCCTTCAACTGATAGAACCATTCAAGTTGAGTCCCTGACAGACTTTCTTGAAAGAAGTGCACCCACAAATTCCTATCAGTGTTGTGGGGATGAATTTTCCTGACGTGAGAGCGGAGATGGAGCTTTGGGCATGACACTCCATCATACTTGGCGAAAATCGGAGCTTTGAATTTATGAGGGATAACCACTCCCGATACTAGTCCCAATTCCCCGAAATCCAAACTAGGGATCTTCTGAACTTCCATAGCACTCAGAAGGTCTTATAGCTGCTTGTATCTATCCTCGGCAGGAGGATATTGCTCATCATTGTAATCAGTATCGTCGTCGGAAACCACATGACTAGGGTCCTTTTCCCTTTCTTGGTTCTCCCCTTCCTTGGACGAAGAGGTCAGATCAGTTTGATGCTTCAACCTTTCTCCGAACCTTCTGCCCATATTCAGAATTCTGGTCTTCTTCTTCTTCTTCTCTTTCAGAATAAGGGTTTTTAGATCCTCTTTCCCTTTAGCCAGACTTATGAACATCTGTTGGAATTGGGCGTTCTTCTCCTGAAGATCTTTGATGGCTTGATCGGAAGACATTTGTGCTGAAATAAACAGCGAAGAAGATGAGAAACCAGTAGGGGTGCCTATAATGATGTGCATGATAATGGGATGCGCATGTAATGATTTCAAAGACTTTGGGAGATTTAAATTTGCAAACCAAAATAAACAGATCTTTATTAGATTAAACTTTGAAGGTTCAAAATGCCTTTAAGGCTTTACACAATAAGTAAATAAAACAAAATCTAAAACTAGAAAAAGCAAAATCAAAAGTCCCATGGTTGCTTCCTCTTTGTGCTGATATAGTTATTAATCACTCTTTCTTCCTCGAGCTGCCTGGTGAGCTTCAAAATCTTCCTTTCTTACTCATGGTACTGTTCCCGGTAAGTATCCCGCTCATTCTTCAGCTGAATCCAAGACCTCTGTAACTCCTCAGGATCAGTAGGCATGTAAGGATAGAGAATCGTGTAAGGAATGCCTTCTTCGTTAGTGGGCTCCACAATCATTGATAATACGGCATCATAAGGCATCATGAGCTTCTGGGAACAAGCTCCGACCCATTGGAGGTAAGGCTGCATAGGAAGGGAAGTCTTCAGTCCCAACTCTTCGGGGTCAGATCTGTTTACCATGCCCCAAGCTCGTATGAACCTCCGGCGATGCTCCTTAACGTCATTCTTATAGTCGAATACAATGTCCTTGAGAAGTAGTTCATAGGGACCATCTCTTCGAGCACGACCAAATTGTCGCAATGCTAGACAAGGATTGTAAGTTATACCCCCTCTGATACCAAGTAATGGGACATTAGGGTACCCCCCACAACGGTCAATGGCAGCAGTGTCTTCCATAGCCCGGGAACACTAAAGAATATTTGTATGAGCAAGTGACATTATTCTGTAGGACCAACCCAAACCTTCTTCATTCTTCAGCACAAACTTAGGGAGGTGAGAAATAAACCACCTTGACAACAACAGTATGCAGCACACGAGAGTTCCTCTTCTCTTCATAGTACGAGTATGGAGGGCATGCAAGATATCTCCAAGCAAGGTAGGCACAGGGTTGCGAGAAAGGAAAATCTTGACAGCATTCACATCTACAAAGGAGTCCAAGTTAGGGAATAGAACCAAACCATAGATAAAAAGGGCCAATATATCTTCAAAAGCATGAAAATCCAAATCATCCCAAAATAGTTGAGCCTGGTCTATAAGAAATTTGGCTAGAAAACCTTCGATCGCGCTTCGAGTTTCCTAATTGGATACCACATCAGCCCGTTTCAAATGCAAAGCTGAGGGGATGTCTTCTGGCCTAGGAACTTCTTCCATACCTGTGAAGGGTACCTGTTCGAGAATAGATATGCCCAATAGATGAGAGAACTCTTCCAAGATGGGTACCAGCTGGTAATCTGGAAAGGTGAAGCAATGATGCACGGGATCGAAGAACTGAAATAGTACGCTCATCATCTGTTCATCAAGATTTTAAGTAACCAGGCTGAGAAGTTTACCATGTCTCTTAATGAACATAGAAGTTTCAGAAAACTCTTGCTGCTAGCTCTTTAAGTTGGGTCAGTATTTGCACAAAGTTGACTCGGATGGTATTTCTATGCACGGAAGCCATGATCTTCAAAACAGAACAAAGATAAATTCCCTTGGTCTTTGAAATGGTTAGTGTAATGAAGCATGAATGCCATGTTATGATGCATGATGTCATGATAAACCACTGGTATAGCAAACACAAATATTGCAAACACAGTCAAATCACACAAAGCCCTTAGGTTTAAGGCTTGCATGAGGTTAAAGGTAGTACCCTCTAGAAGTTGAGTTGGTTCAAACCTGTCCTAGAAAATTAACCGGGTTCTAGGGGATCTCAATATCACTGACCATCCTCCATCGGTCATGGTTTCAGCTTACGCAATCTTTTCTTGCGGCCGAAATTATTCCGAGAGTATGGTCTCAATGAGTGTAGCATAGAGTATCAACCAGTTCTCAGCTCTACACCGAGGCCGGCTTTCTCACTACTTTCTAATGGCCAAGTTGGGCGATTAAAGGTTCTAAGGTCAGTAGATGCTTAATGACACCACGCAGCGGCCCCGTATTCTCCTCGTTTCCCCACAAGGGATACCGACACCAACCAAAGTTCCACATCAACGTAGCTATTTCTTTAACTGTATCGGTCTACACCGTACAATTCCCTCATAGTCTATTGCTACTTACCTAAAAGGTATCCCCAGATCCGGGTGTAGGATCTATAGTAACCCCAAATAGCACCCTTAAAAGTAAAGCAAACAAAGCAATCAAGAGAAGCAATTATGATGAACTAGATCCTAAGGTATACCCCACTTATAATTCCCCAGCAGAGTCGCCAGTTCTGTGATACGATGGCATAACCGACTGTTTGAATGCTGGTTTGTGTTTTGCGTTTTTTGTTTGCAAAATGTCGCAGTAAGCAAGAGTCTCCACCGACTTTTATTTCATCCAACAAAGGAAAAGGAAAAATAATAGAAAAAACCTTTTTCGAGATGTTTCGGAGTACGGGGGGTAGATTATAGAAAGGGAAGGTGTTAGCACCCTTTCTATCCATAGTTTTCCATGGGCTCTTAGGTACTTGCTCATTTTGAAATTTCTTGTGTGTGCCTGTTTTCAAAAGTTTGACTTCGTGATAACCCTTGTATCAGTCCTCAAAGGTGATAACCCTTTCTTTCTCAACTCAGACATTAATACTTGTAGCAAGCCAAGACAACTATCTCATTGATCGAAAACTTTCAGGTTCTAGATTAATACCTGAAACCAGAAAAGACAACTATCTGCGAATAGCTGATTTATAGGTTAACACTTGAAACCAGACAGGAAAACTATCTACACGACCAGACGAAACAATCTTACACGGTGTGATCGGTGGGAATAGAACTAACTGTTTTGGAATGCTGGTTCGCGTTTGCGTTCCGCAAAATGTCACGGTAAGCAAGAGTCGCCACCATCTTTTATTTTCTCCAAGGAAAGGACAAAAGCACAGCAAAATTCCTTTTCGAGATGTTTCTCGGGTTCGGGAGGTAGATTATAGAAAGGGAAGGTGTTAGCACCCTTTCTATCTGTGGTTATCTACGGGCTCTTAGGTACTTGCTCACTATGTTTTCAAAAAGTTTTGCTTTTCTTATGTTTGTGGGTTTTGAAAAAGTTTCGTTTGAAAACTTCGAGTTAATTCTTGTATCTGTCCTCAAGAGTGTATGAAGTGTTTTCTTTTGAAAACTTTTGTCAGAAAAGTGTAGGTGCGAAAAGTATTTTTGTTTTGAAAGAGCAAGTACCTGAGAACCTCTACCTACTCAAAAGAAATTAAGCTGTATAAATGTCCTTTAGACAGTGTTATCCCACTATTGAGAAGTAGGTAGCACCGTCGTCGGAGTTTTCGGGTCAATTCGATTATGGGACATGTGGTCACTAAAGCAATGGTAGGACACCTTAGCGGTAACCCTAATGTCTTAGATCGTTTTATCCGAGGCAACCGTTTCGAGGCAACTTTGATCTTTAGACAGGAGGGCGACCTCTAAAACACCCTATACTCAATGACCACGTCGAGGACACCAAGTGAGGCGTACCCTAGGAGTGGCATGTGCGAGTGTGTCAGGATTCAGTTATGTTATCTTTGTACATGTTATGGTGAGCTACGGGTTGATTTTATTTTAAGAGAGATCTTGTCATGCATAGCCTATTATCATACATCTAGCAATTAATAGTTGCAGAAAATAAAACTAAGCTATTACAAGGCGTCGGGTATTTACATCGCCAAAAACAAACCCTTGAAAAAGTAAATTATGGAAAATTAAATAAAAGCGATAAAAAGGTCCTAATTAAAGCTATTACATCCTCGAAGCAAATACAATTATATGATAAAAAATAATCATGAATAAAAAACAATCACATGCGCGAGGAAAATTGGATCGGAGAGTTTTTAGGGTTTTGACCCTTTTTGAGAAAGAAAGAGGTTTTTTATTATTTTGTATTTAATTAAATTAAACCTAGACTAACTAATTAATTAAATAAAAGAAAGATATTTTTGGAGTTTTTTTATGTTTTTTAAGGGAAAAATAAAAGATGGTCAAAAGTTATTAAAAACCCTAGTTCTATATTAATTTTAAATTATTGCAAAAATATTAAAATTAACCCTAATTAAAACTAAATTAATTAATTACTTATTTATTTACAAAAGTAACTAATTAAGTTGAATAAATAAAAATATTATATTTTTTATGTTTTCTGAATTTATTAAAAAAATGTTAATTATTTTAGTTAGTAGTTAATTAAAAATTAATAAAACAAATTAAATAAAAATAAAAGGGGAAGAAGAAAATAAACCCAGGGGGGTGCTGGCCCAAATCAGGAGGTGATTCTGGAATTTTATGGCCCAACAATATTCCAGCCACGTTGACTTTCTGAATTATCCACACACTTGTTGACTAAGGACCATGATAGTCCTTCCATCTAGGCCATTGGATTTAGGCTTTGGGACAATTGGCGCACTGAGATTTGAGGTATATGGTGGACCTCTCTTTGCAAACTGTACAAGAATATCTGAAAAATAAAAGTAACAAGGTTTTGGGGGACCTGGGATTCGAACCCAGGTCCCAAGGGATAATGCTTCAATGCCTTTGCCAACTGAACTGTAACGCGCGTTTGTTAAATGGATGGATAGAGAATATTATATACAAAAAATAAACAATATGTTGTAAACAAAAAAATAACGCGCGCGTTTTCAAACACACGAATCAGACGCTAACACCTCATCATCTTCTTCGTTAGTCCTGCATAACTAGAATCAGATAGCGTGGGTTTTTAACCTCCACTACCTCCTGCAAGGAAAAATAGCGATTAGACACACAGTGAATATAAATATTTCGCGAGGTATGGGTTTTGTTCGTCTTGGCCTCACGATTTCAGCCATGTATCCTATTAGTCCCAATTTTTCCTAGATTGAAAAGCCCCATTTAAAAGCTCAAGAACCCTAGAAATTCAGTCATGGTATCTTTCGATTCAGGGCGTTACAGTTCAATTCAACCATGCCATTAGCTTTGTATGATCTCTAGCAGTGAAAAACAATCACAAACATGTGTTAAATGCGCATGAATTAAGATATATAGTTTTGAATCAAAAGTGCAAACCGTGGGACTGTATGTGACGATTCTTTGAGCTTTGGGGCGTGAATTCGATTGCAAATCTTTCCTGAAACATCCTACAATGTATTTGGATGGTCAAAGCGCCTTGAATTGGCCTAGAATGCAAGAACAGGTTTTCACTTTTCTTGAAAATTCTTGAATTTGTTATGGCCGTTTCTGCAGATTTTTTCACGTGTGCTAGGGTATGGTTAGCTTGCTTATGTATAGGAGAATCAAATTAGGTCAAAGTTTTGGATCCAATCCATGTGCATTGATGTTTAAATCTTTGATTGAAAATCAAATATTCTTGATTTTTCATGATTGAACAATGTTGCCAAATTTGGATTTTTTTGTATCTTTGACTTGTGCACGAATTTGCCAGCATGTTTTGATCATATTTGCTTCACAAATTGATTTAAAAATCAAATCTTCTATTTTCTTCTAATTTAAATTAATTAAATGAATTAATATATATTAAAAATCCAATTAATCAATAAAAATAAGAAAATAAATCCAATTAAGCTTGGTGGGTCGTGCATAGGTCATGGGTGAAGTTTCAAGAAGAGATTTAAGGCCCATTAGCAAAAAGAAGGTGTTTTGAGCAAGGTTGACTTATGCAAATTCATGAAAATTTCCCAACTTCTCCAATGCACAACTTGCTCAATTTTGATCATATGACCATGTTCCATGACATTTTGGAAAGCCCTTGAAGTCCTCTAACCAATGCCTTTGGTCCCATGTCATTTGGATTTACCAATCTCAAGTTATGGCCTTTGACCCAAAGTGTACTTTTGTTGACTTTTGAAAGTGACCTATAATGTAAAAATTGGTAACTTTTTGTGAGAGCATTTCTTGATCTTGGAGTGTGAAGATGAATTGTAGGAAATTGCATCCTCTTCAAAATGAAATTTGGATGGAATTTTTCTGACAAACCATGAAAGAGTTATGCCCCTGTCAAAGTACAGTTGACTTTTCTACTGTCCAAAAATAGTAACTTTTGCATCTTGATGATTTTTGAGCTATTCTTGTGGAATCATGATCAAGGCTTTATCAAATGATGATTGTGAACTCAAAATAAGATGTTGACCAAAAATTCTGACTTTGACTGTAAAATGACCATTTCGCCCTTGTAGTGGACTGTAAATCAAATGGAGCTTTTGACTATGCAAATTGGCATTGTGAGTCTTGAAACTTGGCATGCAGATGCTTGAGAATGTATATAGGCCTATGAGACTTGATTGAACCATTGAAAACCCCAAATTCCTTGAAAGAACCAAAACCCTAATTTCAGTTGTCTTAGGAGGTGATTTGACTGTACAACCCTTGAGCAATCTTGAGCAATTTGAAGATCATCCTTGACAAATCTTGAGGAATATGGGAGGGCAAATTTTGGGGTACAACAGTTGCCCCTGTTAAATCTTCTTAGGCCTGAGGATATAGATTGGATTGCGTGTCTTTCGTGATCCGAAGGTGGAAGATGATTGAACACTAAAGTGCCCAGAAATTTGCACTCGCATGGTATAGTATCAGCGTTGTGATGTCGGGAATGGGCTTACAGATGCCATTTGGAGAGATGATGGATAGGAGGATGGGCTTATAGATGCCACCTGGAGATTGTTGGTAGGTAGTTTTGTCTTCGTTGACGGGTTGTCTTTATTGACGGGTTGTCTTCACTGACGGGTTGTCTTCATTGACGGGTTGTCTTCATTGACGGGTCGTCTCCATTGACGGGTTGTCTTCATTGACGGGTTTGCATTAGAAAAATCTTTAGGAGTCGACTTAGCTGATTTTGTCTCCATTGACTGTGTTCGGATCAGAAAAATCTTTAGGAATCGATTTAACTGGTTTTGTCTCCATTGACTGGCTTCGCCTCAGAAAAATATTTAGGAATCGATTTGACTGGTTTTGTCTCTATTGACTGGCTTCAGAAAAATCTTTAGGAATCGATTTAACTGGTTTTGTCTCCATTGACTGTATTCAGAAAAATCTTTAGGAATCCATTTAACTGGTTTTGTCTCCATTGACTGAATTTGTCTCTTTTGACTAGATTTGTCTCCTTTGACTGTATTAGCATCAGAAAAATCTTTAGGAATCGATTTATCTGGTTTTGTCTCCTTTGACATAGCTGAGCATTTAACTGCATCTTTCCTGAAAGGTAAAGGTCAGTCATATGCAATGCATGATATGGATCAAGCAATGATGTTCTCAACATAAATGAGATTGTATGATATGATGCGTATATGCATGTATCATGATGTATGAAAATGTGATGTCTTAGCTGGGGAAAATAAATCCCGGATAGCTGCTGGGGAATGATGTTGAATTCTTCGCTTCCACTTGGGATGATGAACGAAGATGATAAACTTGCAAGAGAGGATGACTCCGTTGGGGAATAAACTGGTGAAGAGATTACTCTGCGGGGAATTACTTTGTGGGAAGAGATGCTTTGCTGAGATTTTAACGATAACTCCGCTGGGGATTCTGTTGATAAGCTCTATTGGGGATTTTGATGATGAACTCCGTTGGGGATGGAAACAACTTTGTTGGGGATGATCTTTCAGTTGCACCTTGCTGAGGATAAACCAGTTAGACTCTTGTGGGGATAACCTTTGAATTTGGCTGAGGAGATGTATTTGTACTCTGCAGGGGACAAGCTTCCAGAATCTACTGGGTAAGATGATTCAACTCTGGCGGGGAAGCTTTTTTAGACTGCGCTGGGAAATGGCTCCACCGGGGGCATCTTGTATTCCGCCGGGGAACATTTTTATATTTTGTTGAGGAATATTAAGACTGTCGGGGATACTTGCTGAGGAATATCTGTATACTCCACTGGGGAATATTAAGATCTATCGGGGATACCCAACCTTTTTAGGGCTGATGGTAGACCAACTCTGCTTGGGGAGAGCATTGCTGATTCGTTTATGGTTGCAAGTCTCAGTGGGGAGAGCTACCATTATTGTTTTATTCTGTGGGGAGTGACGGTATCTTGGTCATATTCTTCAGCTGACCTTACCTTGGTACCTCGGTGGACAGAGCAACTAGATCGCTTAGACAATTCTTATTGCCCCTACTTCCGATGTCACCCGTAATTAGTCCTTTGTTTCGCATGCAAATATTTGTGATCAGCAATTAATGTCAAATGCATATATCAAAAATGAACATTGGACGTTCTTTGCAAAACAAAACAGATAAAGGAAAAACAATTTGCAATTGGTCTGAAAAATGAACTTGTATTGATTTTGAAATTTGCCTGTAAATAGGCGTTTTTGTACAAGAGGCTGACGTCCTAGTAAGAGAACACCGCCGAACAAATAGGATTTATACAGTTTGTAAAAATAAAACAAAACAGCTATGTGAAAAATCCCACTGGGTTCCCACTCTGCTATCGCCTTTATGTCTTCAAGCGTCTCATCACTTTGCTGCTTAATTGAAGAGGAATCTGATTGATTGGTGCCGTCCGAGCCTGATGGTCGATACCGAAGTCTGGATGCAGGGTGATCCAATGAGACATAGTATTACGCTTATCCCTAACTTTTTCCTGGACCTCCCTTTCGGGTTTTCAGTCCACCGGGATACCCATTTTTGCCCAGGCCGCCTTTTCAGGTTCTCGACTTACCGGGTGTACAGATTTTTTTATTTTCATCCCTTATTTTTGCCCGAACCCTTTTGGTTTGCCGGGAAGCCCTTATTTTTGCCTAGGCCAGTCGACCTAGCGGGTCTTTAATCATGCGTAGTATCTTTTTACTATGTCTGCATTGACGGGGTGAGGAAGGTCATCACCGTCCATGGTGGTTAGAATCATCGCTCCTCCTAAGAAGATGTTCTTAACCACAAATGGCCCTTCGTACGTAGGGGTCCATTTGCCCCTGGGATCACCTTGAGGTAAGATGATGCGCTTGATTACCAGGTCTCCGACTTGATACTCTTGTTGTCTGACTTTCTTGTTAAATGCCTTGATCATCCGTTTTTGGTACGTCTGACCATGACAAATAGCAGTGAGTCTTTTTTTGTCGATTAGGTTTAGTTGATCAAGCCGGGTCTGGATCCAGCCGTCTTCGCTTAAACCTGCATCCTTCATGATTTGGAGAGAGGGTATCTGAACTTCAATGGGCAGGACTGCCTCCATGCCATATACCAAGGAATAGGGTGTTGCCCCTGTTGATGTCTGTGCTGAGATACGGTACCCATGAAGAGCAAATGGTAACATCTCGTGCCAATCTTTGTAGGTCACTGTCATCTTCTGCACAATCTTCTTAATGTTCTTATTAGCTGCCTCTACAGCCCCATTCATTTTCGGCCGGTAGGGAGAAGAGTTGTGGTGCTGTATCTTGAATTGCTTGCAGAGCTCAGTGATCATCTTGTTGTTAAGATTGGTACCATTATCCGTAATGATCATGTCTGGTACACTGTATCGACAGATCAGGTTATGCCGAATGAACCGTGCCACGACGTTCTTGGTTACGGTGGCAAAGGAAGATGCTTCCACCCACTTCGTAAAATACTCAATCGCTACCAGGA
This sequence comes from Vicia faba, assembly GCA_948472305.1. NCBI lineage: Eukaryota > Viridiplantae > Streptophyta > Magnoliopsida > Fabales > Fabaceae > Vicia > Vicia faba. The sequence continues at coordinate 477,188,118 of OX451738.1, forward strand.
TGAAATGATGCCCGTTGGATGCCGTAGGTCTGATCTCGCCGATCATATTAATGCCCCACATTGCAAAAGGCCAAGGTGCTGTCAAGACGTTCAAAGGGACTGGAGGAATGTGCACCTTATCAGCATAGATCTGGCACTTGTGACATGTCCGAGAATGTTGATAACAGTCGGCTTCCATTGTTGACCAGTAATATCCTGCCCGAAGGATTTTCTTTGCCATGGTATGTCCACTGGAATGCGTTCCGAAGGTACCTTCATGCAGCTCTGCCATGATCCGTTCTGCTTCAATCTTATCCACGCAACGCAGTAAGGTTGAATCATGGTTTCGTTTGTAAAGAATGTCATTGCTGAGGAAGAACTTTGACGCGAACTTTCTCAGAAACTTTTTGTCATTAACAGACGCGCCCTCGGGATATTCTTGAGCTTCAAGGTACCTCTTTACTTCATTATACCAAGGCTTTTCTGTTACCTCTTCGGTCTCAAGATCACAACAATATGCAGGTTCATCCAATTTCCAAATAATGATCCGGGGAGCCTCGTTGTCCCATTTGACTTTGAACATAGAAGACATCGTAGCTAGCGCGTCCGCCAACTGATTCTCCTCTCTTGGGAAGTGTTCAAAGGTTATCTCCTCAAAGTGGGGAAGCAACGACAGTACGTACTCCTTGTAAGGAATCAGATTTGGGTGTTTCGTATCTCACTCGCCTTTGATCTGACTGATCACGAAAGCGGAATCTCCGAAGGCACTCAAAAACTTGATCCTTAGGTCAATTGCAGCTCGAAGACCCATGATGCATGCTTCATACTCCGCCATGTTGTTGGTGCAGTTGAAACATAGTCCGGCGGTGAGCGGAGTATGAGAGCCTTTAGGAGATATGATCACAGCGCCAATACCATTACCCAAAGAGTTTGAGGCTCTGTCAAAGTGCATAGACCATCGGGATCCTTCCTCAGGTCCTTCATCCGGTCCAGGTATCTCGTAATCAGTTACTACCATGATATTCTCGTCTGGAAATTAAAAGTTTATAGACTGGTAGTCATCCACTGCCTGATGTGCCAAATGGTCTGCCAACACACTTCCCTTGATTGCTTTTTGAGTCGTGTACTGGATGTCATATTCAGTCAAGATCATCTGCCATCTTGCTATTCTTCCGGGCAAGGCAGGCTTTTCGAAGATATACTTGATTGGATCCATTTTTGAAATCAACAGAATAGTGTGAGTCAACATATACTGTCTTAGCCGGCGAGCAGCCCATACCAAAGCGCAGCAAGTTTTCTCGAGCAGTGAGTATCGGGTCTCACAGTCGGTAAACTTTTTGCTAAGGTAATAAATAGCATGCTCTTTTCGGCCAGACTTGTCATGCTGACCTAGCACACATCCCATTGAGTTGTCCAGTACTGTCAAGTATAAGATTAGAGGTCTCCCTTCAATCGGTGGCATAAGAATGGGTAGCTCTTGGAGATACTCTTTGATTCTTTCGAAAGCGGCATGACATTCATCGTTCCAACGTACTACTTGATCTTTCTTCAGCAGCTTGAAGATTGGTTCACAAGTAGCAGTTAGGTGCGAGATGAATCGGGCAATGTAGTACAACCATCCTAGAAAGCCTCTGACCTCTTTCTCAGTCTTGGGAACTGGCATCTCTTATATGGCTTTCACTTTGGCAGGGTCTACTTGAATACCTTTGTCGCTTACGAAGAAACCTAGCAGTTTTCCAGATCTCACTCCGAAGGTGCACTTGTTCGGGTTTAATCTCAGCTTGTACAACTTCAACCGGCCAAACAGCTTCTGTAGATGGTCAAGGTGTTCCTCCTCAGTTTGGGACCTCGCAATCATATCGTCGACGTACACTTCAATCTCATGATAGATCATATCATGAAACAGAGCAACCATGGCACGCTGATACGTTGCCCCAACATTTTTCAACCCAAAAGGCATGACCTTGTAACAAAAGGTACCCCACTGAGTAACAAAGGTGGTTTTCTCCATGTCTTCGGGAGCCATCTTTATCTGATTATAACCGGAGAAACCGTCCATGAAGGAGAATACCTTATGCTGAGCAGTATTATCAACCAGAACGTCGATGTGAGGCAGAGGGAAGTCATCTTTAGGGCTCGCCCTGTTCAAATCCCTGTAGTCAACACACATTCGGACCTTACCATCTTTCTTCAGTACCGGAACCACATTGGCAACCCACTGAGGGTAAGAAGTTACTGCTAGAAAACCGGCGTCAAATTGTTTCATAACCTCAGCTTTGATTTTCTCGGACATCTCTGGACGCATACGGCGAACCTTCTGTTTTACCGGAGGGCATTCTTCCTTGGTAGGCAGGTGATGAACCACAATATCGGTATCCAACCCAGGCATATCTTCGTAAGACCAGGCAAAGATTTCCACGTAGTCATGCAACATCTGAATCAACCGTTGTTTCACACTAAGCTCCAGATTTGCACCGATCTTGACTTCCTTTTTGTCTGTTTCAGTACCCAGATTTACCGTTTCCACTGGCTCTTCATGTGGCTGAATGACCCTCTCTTCCTGAAGTAGCAGTCTTGCAAGCTCACCAGGCACTTCGCAATCATCTTCACCTTCGTCTTCGGCTAAGTTGATCGGATTTTCGAAGTCATAACTGGCAGTAGCGGAGTCGCTACCAGTGAGATCCAGAGTGGATTGGGACCTGTATATGTGAGTGTGTGTAAATAGTTGTTTTGCAATATGTAATAAAGAAAGACAAGGAGCGCAAGATTTGAAATGCAAAAAATGTCCAATTCTTTTATTAATGATATATGAAAATGACACACAAAAGCCCTCACAAATGAAGCCACGGTGCCCCGGGTAAGACACCGGGCCATAAAGTTTCACAATATTGTCTGTTACAAATTCAAAACAAAAGAGTTCATTACTGAGTAACAAAAGTAATAGGGACGAAGTCCTTTGCCGTCCAGTTGTTTGGTCCACCGTTGGTTGTAGGGTAGATCCAGCTATCGAATTCAGATTCCTCCATGCCATCTTCAATGGCATTTACTCCCGAATTGCTGATGAACACAAGAGGTCTTCCAATCCTTGCACTACAAACAACCCTCTGAGCTTCTGCAGTGAAACCCAAACCAAACTTGTCAGTCTTCTGAGTGAAATCAGGAAGTCGGCCCCAGTTTACGCACTCACCCTTCTCAATAACAGCCCGGGCATCCTTTAAGGAAGCCATCTTCAAAGGAGAATCTTCAATCACAGTCTCAGTTGATGCCAGTGTCGGAGGAACCTCTTCAAAGTGTTGAAATTGGGTCTCAATGAACTCCCCATCCATCTCTATGTACCGGAACGAGTTGAGGTGGCTGACCATGTATTCTTCCTCCCCCTGAACTGTCACAATCTTCCCTCTGACCGAGTATTTCAGCTTCTGGTGGAGTGTGGAGGTCACAGCTACAACTTTATGGATCGATGGACGACCCAGCAAACAAGAATAGGACGGTCGAATGTCCATCACATGGAATGTAGAATCAAAGACCTGAGAACCAACTCTGATTGGAATATCGACTTCACCATGCACCATCCTTTTAGACCCATCAAAGGCCCGGACAACAATGTTACTTGGCTTTAGCTCTAACCCATCACAATCCAACCTGTCTAGAGCTTTCTTGGGCAAGACGTTCAATGAGGAACCAGTGTCAACCAACACATGTGCAAGAGTAATGCCCCTGCATTCAATGGAGACATGTAGGGCATCGTTATGGTTCTTCCCTTTAGTAGTCAGATCAGCGTCGGAGAAACCCAAACCATTATCAGTAGTTAAGTTGGCCATACAATCGGTAAATTGATCAACTGATGTCTCTTGTGGCACATGGGCCGTCTTCAGGAAGGTAATCAGAGCCTTGGCATGGGCCTCTGAACACAACAACAGTGATAACATAGAAATCTTGGAGGGGGTTTTCCCCAGCTGCTCAACTACATTATAGTCACTCTTCTTGATGATCTTTAGAATCTCTTCCATCTCTTGTTTGGAAGCTTCAACGTTAATGGTCTTTGGTGCCTTCGTCTGGGCAGGCATATCAGCGGCTATCCCTTTGCCCCGAGCATCAGATGACTCGGCAGCAGGGGTAGAAATAGGAACTTGATCAGGAAGGGAAGTAGGCACACTTGCAGGTGTGATGACAATAGGTCTCTGGATAGTTGGTGGCGCAATATCTGGTGAGAAAAGTCTACCACTGCGGGTGACTTTAGCAGGTCCGGTGATGTTGCTGATGCCAGTATTAGTATCGAACTCTTGCTTAACTCCAAGCACATAAACATCTGCCCCATAGTGCCAAGGGACAGCTTTGTCAGAGGTGTAGGGAATAGGCCCCGGGACAGTGATGATTATAGGTGCAATCTTCTGAACAGACATAATTTTGACAGGCTTCCTCGAGGGAGCCTTGGGAGAATTGTTGAAAATGGTAACAATGGACACTTCTTCAGTAGGGGTAGCAGGAACAACAATCTTCTCCAACAGAATTTCTTTATTATCCATCAGGTTTTGGATACCTGACTTCAAAGATGGGCAACCAGTAGGTGAAACGGAACACAGACGGCAACCTTTACTACATCCCGGAAATAAACCGGCTAGTAACAGGTTCCTCTTGACGGTCATCAGTGGGGTAATGATATCATCCACAGAGGCTATAAACAAGTCTTCCTCTACAGCATTTACTCCATGTTTGGGCATGGGAGCAGTCACAACATTGGGCCTCTCGGGTGCCTCGAACTCAATCTCTTTTGCATCAATCAAGTCTTGGACCTTATTCTTCAAAGTCCAGCAATCATCTGTATTATGCCCCGGACTCTCAGAATGATAAGCGCAGCGGGCATTAGGATTGTACTTTGGGGATGTAGTATTCGGATTCTTTGGGGCTTCCCTTAGAGTTACCAAATTGGTCTTCAGTAATTGTGGCAATATCTGGGACAAGGTCATGTTGAGTCGAGTGAACTGCCTTCTAGGTCTCTCACCCCTTTGTTGGTTGTGATGCTGAGGAGCACCAGTAGGTTTTGAAATAACCACCGTGTTGACAGCTTGGCGGTGATCAGATCTATTTGGTCTCCTTGAACCATAGACAGCACTAGATTGCTTCTTGAATAGTTTCCTCTCTGTGCTTGATGAGGCACCCTTCTATATTTTCCCAGCCTTGATACCAGCTTCGATCCTCTCACCAGTCAAGATAAGGTCTGTAAACCCGACTGAAGAATTTCCGATCAAATGGTTAAAGAACGGACCAGACAGGGTCCCCAAGAACATATCAACCAATTCACGATCCGTTAAAGGTGGTTGCACCCTTCTGGCAAGGTCTCTCCACTTTTGAGCATACTCTTTAAATCCTTCACCCGTCCCTATTGACATACCCTGGAGTTGGGTACACGTAGGAGCGAGGTCGGAATTATACTGATACTGCTTATAGAACGCAGTAGCCAAATCCTCCCAGTTACGGATACTGGCTCCATCCAGCTGATAGAACCATTCAAGTTGAGTCCCTGAAAGTCTGTCCTGAAAGAAGTGGATCCACAAATTCTTGTCAGCTGTGTAAGGTTGGATCTTCCTTACATATGATCGAAGGTGCAGCTTTGGGAAGGAAGCTCCGTCATATTTGGCAAAGGTAGGTGCCTTAAACTTATGGGGAATCACCACCCCAGAGGATAAGCCTAGGTCTCCAAAGTCCAACCCGGGCACATTCTGTATCTCCATGGCGCTCAAGCGGTCCTCCAACTATTTGTACCTATCCTCAGCAGGAGGGTATTGTTCTTCATCATAATCCGTCTCGTTGTCGGAGACCACGGGGCTAGGAACCCTTCTCTCTTGCGGACTGTCTTTCCCTACAGATGAGGTAGTCAGATCAACCTCATTCTGCAGTCCATTTCCAAACCTGCGTCCAGTGTTGAACAAGACGGTCCTCTTATTCTTCTTCTTCCTCTCTTTAAGAATCAGAGTCTTCAAATCCTGTTGACCCTGGGCTAGGCTCATAACCAACTCTTGGAACTAGGCATTCTGGGCCTGGAGGGCCTTGATAGCTTGTTCAGTGGAAGGTTCAGTAGACATGATGATTGCTGAAATAAACAGCGAAGAAGATAAGTCACCTGTAAAAAGGGGTACCTGTTATGCATATGATGAAATGAAATGCGTATGATTTATGTTTTCAAAGACAATCGGGATTCAAATTTGTAGACAAAAAGGAAACACACTTTATTAGATTTAAACTTCGGAATTTAAATTGTTCAACAAATTGCCCTTATGCGTTACAAGAATGGAAATACTGAAAAGTAAATAAAACCATAAAAGAAATCCTCAAAGGTCCATCACTGTTCCCATGGCCTCTTCTTCTTAGTGCAGATATATTCATTCAAGATCCGCTCGTTCTCCAATTTCTTAGTCAGCTTCTGGATCTTCTGTTCCTGCTCGTTGAACCTCTCCCGATAAGAATCCTGTTCTTCCTGCAGTTGCGCCCAAGACCTCTTTAGTGTGCCAACATCATTGGGTGCATGAGGATGGAGAATAGTTGGAGGAACCTCGTCTTTATCAGCAACTTCAAGAGTAATAGGCCTGACAGCTTCGTATGGCATACCTAACTTCTGGGCACGGATGCGGACCCATTTGAAATATGACTCCATAGGCAGAGAAGTTTTTGGTCCCAACTCATGTGGGTCATATTTGTGAACTCTATCCCAAGCCTTGATGAATCTACGACGCAGCTCGTCGCTATCTACCTGAAAATCAAAGACGATATGAGGTATCAACATCTCATGAGGCCCTTCTCTTCTGGCTCTTCCAAACTGACGGAGAGCTAAACAGGGGTTATAAGAGATTCCTCCACGGGTTCCGATCAATGGAACATTAGGATACTCTCCACAACGATCAATGACGGCCACCTCATCTAAGCCTCTGAGAGTCCAAATGATGTCATTATCAGTAAGAGACATTATCCTATGAGCCCAACCCATTCCTTCTTTGTTCTTCAGTACGAACTTAGGGAGGTGCGAAATAAACCACCTCGCCAATAAAGGAGCACAACACAGCAAAGTTCCCCGTCTTCGGGCAGTACGAGTATAAAGCTGATAAAGGATATCACCCAAGAGAGTGGGTACAGGGTTCCGAGAGATGAAGATCCTTATGGCATTAACATCAATGAAGGTGTTAGAATTTGGAAACAATACCAGACCATAGATTAAGAGAGCCAGAATGTCCTCGTACGCTTGAAAGTCTAAGTCATTCCAGAAACCATTAGCTTTGCCAACCAGAAACTTAGCCAAAAAGCCCTTAACTCCACTTCTAGTCTCCCAGTTAGCCATTACCTCCTCTTTGGTTAAGTGAAGGGCTGCAGCAATCTCTTCAGGCCTGAGAGTCTTTTCCCAACCAGTAAATGGATTCTGTTCCAAGATAGAGATACCAAGCAACTCAGAATTCTTCTAGGGTAGGGACCAGCTGGAAGTCTTGAAAGGTGAAGCAATGGTATAGCGGATCATAAAACTGGACTAGGACACTCATCAGTTGTTGGTCCCACTTTGAAGCGACTAAACCGAGAAGAGAACCATGCCTCCTGATGAAGGAAGTAGTGTTTGGAATCCTGTCAACCAACTCTTGAAGCAAAGCAGGTGGTTGAATAAAGTTGAGCCGGATAGTATTCCTACGCATGGGCATCATGATGTCCTACAAAACAGAGCAAAGATGAAACCCTCTTGTCTTTGAAATGGGTTAGTCCTTATGCAGGATGCATGCAATGTTATGATGTTATGATGTCATGATAAAGGCACACCACAAGTATTCACAAAAGTCAAACATGGTAAAGGCACACAAGTCACACAAAAGAGCCCTTAGATTTCAGGCTGGCATGAAGTTTAGGTACTACCCTCTTTCAGTTTTAGTTGGTTAAGACCTGTCCTAAAAATAGTAACCGGGTTCTAGAGGATCTCAATATCACTGACTACCCTCAATCGGTCATAATTCCAGTTTGGCAACCTTTTCTTGCGGCCGAAACCATCGCGAGAGTTTAGTCTCAATGAGCGTAGCATACTGCTACTGTTCTATGGCCAAGTTGGTCAATTTAAGGTTCTAAGGTCAGTTGGTGCTTAATGACTCCTAAAAAGACCCATATTCTCCTCGTTCCGACATAAGGGATATCGGTACAGACCAAGGTGTCACACCAACGTAGCTACTTCTTCACCCGTGTCGGTCTACGCCGAATATGTCCCTCACAGTTTATTGCTACTTACCTAAACAAGGGTACCCCAGATCCGGGTTAGGATCTATAGAACTCCGATACAAGCCCACAAAATTAAAGCACACAAAGCATACAATTGAAAACAAGAGTGATCTAATCCTAAGGTACACCTCACTTATAGTAGTCCCCAGCAGAGTCGCCAGTTCTGTGACTGGTGGGAATAGAACTGACTGTTTTGGAATGCTGGTTCGCGTTTGCGTTTCGCAAAATGTCGCGGTAAGCAAGAGTCACCACCGTCTTTTATTTTCTCCAACAAGGAAAGGACAAAAGCACAGCAAAATTCCTTTTCGAGATGTTTCTCGGGTTCGGGAGGTAGATTATAGAAAGGGAAGGTGTTAGCACCCTTTCTATCTGTGGTTATCCACGGGTTCTTAGGTACTTGCTCACTATGTTTTCAAAAAATTTTGCTTTTCTTGTGTTTGTGGGTTTTGAAAAATTTTCGTTTGAAAACTTCGAGTTAACTCTTGTATTTGTCCTCAAGAGTGTATGAAGTGTTTTTTTTGAAAACTTTTGTCAGAAAAGTGTAGGTGCGAAAAGTATTTTTGTTTTGAAAGAGCGAGTACCTTAGAACCTCTACCTACTCAAAAGAAATTAAGCTGTGTAAATGTCCTTTAGACAGTGCTATCCCACTATTGAGAAGTAGGTAGCACCGTCGTCGGAGTTTTCAGGTCAATTCGATTATGGGGCATGTGGTCACTAAAGCAATGGTAGGACACCTTAGCGGTAACCCTAATGTCTTAGATCGTTTTATCTGAGGCAACCGTTTCGAGGCAACTTTGATCTTTAGACAGGAGGGTGACCTCTAAAACACCCTATACTCAATGACCACGTCGAGGCAACCAAGTGAGGCGTACCCTAGGAGTGGCATGTGCGAGTGTGTCAGGTTTCAGTTATGTTATCTTTGTACATGTTATGGTGAGCTACGGGTTGATTTTATTTTAAGAGATATCTTGTCATGCATAGCCTATTAGCATACATCTAGCAATTAATAGTTGCGAAAAATAAAACTAAGCTATTACAAGGCGTCGGGTATTTACATCGCCAAAAACAAACCCTTGAAAAAGTAAATTGTGCAAAATTAAATAAAAGCGATAAAAAGGTCCTAATTAAAGTTATTACATCCTCAGAGCAAATACAATTATATGATAAAAAATAATCATGAATAAAAAACAATCACATGCCATTAGCTTTGTATGATCTCTAGTAGTGCAAAACAATCACAAACATGTGTTAAATGCGCATGAATTAAGATATATAGTTTTGAATCAAAAGTGCAAACCGTGGGACTGTATGTGACGATTCTTTGAGCTTTGGTGCGTGAATTCGATTGCAAATCGTTCCTGGAACCTCCTGCAATGTATTTGGATGGTCAAAGCGCCTTGAATTGGCCTAGAATGCAAGAACAGGTTTTCACTTTTCTTGAAAATTCTTGAATTTGCTATGGCCATTTCTGCAGTTTTTTTCACGTGTGCTAGGGTATGGTTAGCTTGCTTATGTATAGGAGAATCAAATTAGGTCAAAGTTTTGGATCCAATCCATGTGCATTGATGTTTAAATCTTTGATTGAAAATCAAATATTCTTGATTTTTCATGATTGAACAATGTTACCAAATTTGGATTTTTTTTGTATCTTTGACTTGTGCACGAATTTGCCAGCATGTTTTGATCATATTTGCTTCACAAATTGATTTAAAAATCAAATCTTCTATTTTCTTCTAATTTAAATTAATTAAATGAATTAATATGTATTAAAAATCCAATTAATCAATAAAAATAATAAAATAAATCCAATTAAGCTTGGTGGGTCGTGCATAGGTCATGGGTGAAGTTTCAAGAAGAGATTTGAGGCCCATTAGCAAAAAGAAGGTGTTTTGAGCAAAGTTGACTTTTGCAAATTCATGAAAATTTCCCAACTTCTCCAATGCACAACTTGCTCAATTTTGATCATATGACCATGTTATTGTTCATTTTGGAAAGCCCTTGAAGTCCTCTAACCAATGCCTTTGGTCCCATGTCATTTGGATTTACCAATCTCAAGTTATGGCCTTTGACCCAAAGTGTACTTTTGTTGACTTTTGAAAGTGACCTATAATGTAAAAATTGGTAACTTTTTGTGAGAGCATTTCTTGATCTTGGAGTGTGAAGATGAATTGTAGGAAATTGCATCCTCTTCAAAATGAGCTTTGGATGGAATTTTTCTGACAAACCATGAAAGAGTTATGCCCCTGTCAAAGTACAGTTGACTTTTCTGCTGTCCAAAAATAGTAACTTTTGCATCTTGATGACTTTTGAGCTATTCTTATGGAATCATGATCAAGGCTTTATCAAATGATGATTGTGAACTAAAAATAAGATGTTGACCAAAAATTCTGACTTTTGACTGTAAAATGACCATTTCGCCCTTGCAGTGGACTGTAAATCAAATGGAGCTTTTGACTGTGCAAATTGGCACTGTGAGTCTTGAAACTTGGCATGTAGATGCTTGAGAATGTATATAGGCCTATGAGACTTGATTGAACCATTGAAAACCCCAAATTCCTTGAAAGAACCAAAACCCTAATTTCAGCTGTCTTAGGAGGTGATTTGACTGTACAACCCTTGAGCAATCTTGAGCAATTTGAAGATCATCCTTGACAAATCTTGAGGAATATGGGAGGGAAAATTTTGGGGTACAACACATGGGTTCCTTCTTATCATCCTAATGCAGTCTAACACGGACTCATCCTGAAACAACTCCATACAGACTCTTTCTCATATATCTCTGGATGCAGACTAACACAGACTCATCCTTGAACAGTCCTACATAGACTCTTTCTAATACATTTTCAGGTAATGGTTAATTCCATTATCCCCAGCAAGCTACTGTGGAGCCTGGATTTCAACCAGAAAACAACAAACTTCCATCTCTCCAGGGATAACTCTTCAGCAGAGCCTTGGATAACTGAAGTTCCTAGACTCTATTCCCCACAGAGTTTTCTCAAGCAGGAGAACAATAGAAACCCACATTTCCCAGTGAAGTCCTCCTCAGACAGCAGGAACAGGAATTCCCCATAAAGAGACCTCTTAGGAAGTCAGCGTCTACTTTGGATGGCATCATTAAGCCCATCTCCGAAGACTCTCTGTCATCTTCTCCAAATGGAATCTGTAAGCCCATTCCCACCATCATCAACCATCAGTGTTACTTCATACGAGTGCAAATTTCTGGGCACTCTAGTGTTTAATCCTTTTCCACCTTCAGATCACGAAATCCAGACAAGCCAATCTAAATCGTCAAGTTTAAGAAGATTTAACAGGGGCAGCTGTTGTACCCCAAAATTTGACCTCTCATGTTTTCCAAGGTTTTCTCTTATATGGTTGGTTACAAACACTTGTTTAAAGAAAAATGAAATTTTTTGAATGATAGCAAAGTGTCTTTCGATTGGCATGCCAACAATGTCTTTCGATTGGCACATCAGAGCAAAGTGTCTTTCGGTTGGCATGCCAACAATGTCTTTCAATTGGCATCTGAGTAATGTCTTTCGATTGGCACATCAGAGAAAAGGGACTTCGATTGGCATGTCAACAAGCTTCGATTGCGTGTTGGTTCCCCTTTCGAGCAAACATTGGTCCAAGTTTCATTTAGGCGAGAGTCCCCTACAAGTTCCATTCGATCCATAAGAAGTGGTCTCCTGCATGTGTATTCTGATTCACTAGGAAAAAACTTCCTCATGCTTGCCTTGGTTTGACAAGGCAAAGACCCATCTGCTTGCCTTTGATCTACAAGGCTGAAGGCCCCTTTTACTGGTCTTCAATTTACAAGACAAAGGGTTTCCTCATACATGCTTCGATTCACTAGGAGATGGCCTCGTTTACGCTTGCTTTGACCTGCCTCATGCTAGCGCCCACAAGGCATTGGCTGCCTTTGTGCCAGCTTCGACTGAGCAATGGTCCCCTTTGAAACAGTTTTCCACACTTCGACACGCATGATAGTCCCTTCGGAGACACATTCATGAGTTCCCTTCGAAGAAGCATTCATTAGTCCATTCGAAGGACACATGGTTACTAAATACAAGCTTGTCTTATGATGGGTCTTGGTTCTACATGTGGCCAGGCCCAGGCTTTTTGTGCAATGGCATTCGAAGGTGGTGACAAAGGAGACTTCGATTGGCCAAATTGAATTTTTTCATTTGCGTTATTTGAATCAAGCAGCTAAGGCAAGTAGATAGGCGCAATCGAAGAAGCTATAAGGATATATCTATGGTATATTCGAAGGAGACAACTCCTGTCCAATCAAAGAGCAAGGATAAGGTGTACTTCGAAGGCATGTTAACAAAGTGTCCTTCGATTAGCATATCTGAGCAAGATGTCTTTATATAATGAAGCAGTCAATGCAGAAGCTGACTGATCGAAGAATCTCTAATAAAGAATTTTTTGAACACTTCGAATCAAAACTATAGGCTAATCAAAGAGCAACACTGAAGGGCATTCGAAGGAGCCAAAGTGTCCAGGTTCATGCAACCTACAAAAATGGCAAGAATGTAAATAAATGGATGATTTTCAAAATCTTGAAGGCCATGTTAAAGAATTAATTCTTTCCATATTTATCAAGCTTCGACCAAAGGTATCCCAGGCTTTCGATTCCCATCAGGTTGGAGGCCCTAAATAACTCAGAGCAAGCTGGAAGAAACACATGATTGGACCAAATATGGAAAGTTTTCATGAAAAAATCAAAACAAATCTCTCCCTTATGATGACCAAAGATTTTGTACATAAATGTTGACCTAGATATTTGCCTATATAAACCCAGCAATTCCAGACGCAAAGGGACGGCTCATACACGCATACACACTGCCTAGAGAGCTATAGAAAGTTACCAAAATCTAGCGAAGTAGTGAAATTCGAACAACCAATTCCAGGCACATTCAGTCCATTCTAGGAATCCCATAACCACCTTGAGGATCCCAGGAGTTCCTACCAGCCCTCCTTGACGTTTAAAGCATCTTAAAACAAGCAGGTTTCGTTGCTCCGGTAGGGTAAAATTCTCACACTCTAACCTCTCAGTTCATGCAATTTAAATAAATTTGATGCACAGATCCATACTCATGTTGTTGTTTAGATTTATTTTGACATAACACATTCCAGGTTGAGGAAGGAATCCAGAAACATCATTGTTAGGGTAGCCTGCGATGTTTTGGTTGTATCTCCCTATACAAACCCCTTCAGTCCAAACCAGTGTTATGGTTTTAACACCTCAATATTTTATGATATTTCAAATATACTGTTTTTCTTGTTGTTTGTCTTAATGATTGAACAGGTGGACCAATGGTGAAGGATGTGTGTGTAAGCTATGAGAGCCTGGGTTTTGACACCAGGTCTAGGTCGAAAATCACCTCCTATTCTGGATTGTAGGAGACAACTCCTATTCTGCATCGAAGGAGACAACACATTCGCTGAATCGAAGGAGGCTTCTCATACCGTGGATCAAAGTGGACAGTCCTTCCTGGGATTGAAGGATCTCTATTCATAGTCTTATTTTTTATTTTGTTTGCTTCTTTTATTTCTTGTTTTTTTTATTAACGTTAAAACAAAATCACCAAAAATTAGGTCTAGTTTGTTTTTTTTAATTAAAATTATTAACTAATTAATTTAATTACTTTAACATTTTTGTTAAAATAAAAATGATAGACTTAGATTTATTTCATTCAAACCTTTCTTAACAAAAAAATACAAAAATATTAGAATTAGGTTTAATTTTATTTGATATTTATTTTCTTAATTAAATTTAGATTTAAGTTAATTTTAAGTATTTTCTTAATAAGCACAAAAACAACTAAAAAATATTTTTATGTTTTACGTAGCAATTTCTTAGGGTCTTTAGACGTTCGTCTCTATTTCGCGCGCATTATCTTGTTCTCTCATTTTTCATAATAATGTATCTGCTGACATTATGTAATAGATTAAACTAGGTCTTTATCGATTTTCATTATTTTCTTTCCCCAATTTTGATATTTAAATACCCCCTCCCCAAAGCACTGTAATAGCATAGATTTAAATTCCCGCACTTTAAATTTTTGCAAAATATTAACTGCTAGTAACTAGGATTTCATGACAAGACTGAAAAATTAAAACGTTAGCAAACCTAAATGTGCAAGATAAATAGTTGAACTAAACACAATTACACATGCGCACCTCTAGGGTATCCCACTTCGGTTGCCTTCGGAAAACAGTCACAATTCTCGAAACATGAGAAGTTTTAGTGACTATCCTCCAGTTTAAATATCACTAGTCCCTCGATGGCCCTCTCAATGTTGCCTCGGTTAAAAGTGATCTCAAAACTTTAGGATGGTTGCTAAAAATTCTTTCCAAGTTTCCTTCGTGACTGTAACTGCCCTTCGAATGTCCCTCAAACATCCAACGATAGGGCTACCTACTCACTAATAGTAGGATAACGTTGTCTAAAGGAAAAGAGGAAAAGAATGAACCTTTTCGGGTACAAGTAAGTAGTTGTTAGATGCTTGTTCAAAACAAACTCTTTTTACACTTACACATTTCAAAAACAACTTTCAAAAATATTTGCTTTGTCAACACTCTTGAGTACTGATACAAGAGTTATCACAAAGTGAATCGCTGCACTAAGGAATTTTCAAAATACTTTTCAAAACACAAAGCACAAGGTACTTTTAAAATGAGCTAAGCATCTAAGAGCCCGTAGAGAACTACAGATGGAAATGGTGCTAACACCTTCCCTTTCCATAATCTACCCCCCTTACTCAGAAAATTCTCGAAAAGGACTTTTTTTGTTCTTTTCACCCTTTCCTTAATTCGAATAAAAGAAAAGCCGGTGGCGACTCTTGCTTACCGCAACATTTGTGAATACAAAATATAAAACCAGTAAAATAGTCGATTCTGCCACCGTATCACAGAACTGGAGACTCTATTGGGAAAATATAAAAAGTGGGGTTACCTTAGAGTTAGTTCACTTTAAAAGTGTTTTAATTGCTTGCTTTGCATGCTTTATCCTTGGAGGGTTTGTTTGGGTTATTACTATATATTCTACACCTGGATCTGGGGCACCTTTTAGGTAAGTAGCAATAGATCGTGGGGGTTGTGCGGGGTATACCGACACGGTTGAAGCGATAGCTACGTTGATGTGACACTTTGGTTAGTACCGGTAGCCCTTGAGTAGTCAAGGAGAATACGGGGCCGCTGCGTGGTGTCATGAAGCATCAACTGACCTTAGAACCTTTAATTAAACGACTTGGACATTAGCAAGTAGTGAGATAGCCATCTTTGGTGTAGTCCTAAGTCGGTTTATACTCAGTACTACACTCATTGAGATTTGACTCCTGAGTTTTGTTTGGTGGAAAGTCAGTTGTCGATCGGAACGAAACTTGTGGGAAAAACCAGTGATATTGAGATTCTCTAGAACCCGGTTACTATTAATAGGACAAGTTGAACCAACTATACTTCAAGAGGGTACTTACCTATGGAATCCATGCAAGCCTAAACCTAAGGATCTGTTTGTGTGATTGTATAGCTATCTGTTTGTACATAACATCATAACATGGCATATAATACAAACCATTTTAAAGACTTTTAGGACTTATCTTTGTGTCTGTTTTGTAGGACATGGCTTTCATTCCCAGAAGTACTATCTAGGTCAACCTTGTAAGAGTACTTCCTCAACTCAAGGAATTAGCATCAAGGGTTCCTGAGAGCTCTCCATTCATTGAAAGACATGGTCGACTTCTCAATCTTGTCACCTCAAGCCCTAATGAAGAAATGTTGAAGGTTCTCTTTCAGTTCTTCAACCCTTTACATCACTGCTTCACCTTTCCTAATTACCAATTGATGCTTACTATGGAGGAGTTTTCTCAATTATTAGGAGAACCCATCCTTAATGAATTTCCACTCAATGGTATGGAAAAGGACCTAAAACCTGAGGAGATTTCTCAAGATCTGTCTTTACAATGGTCATATGTCGTGGCAAATTGGGAAACAAGAAGAGGAGTCAAAGGTTTTATAACTAAGTTTCTATTTGAGAAGGCTCACCATTTTATGGATACCCTAGACTTACAAGATTTTTAAGAAGTGTTGGCCCTTCTCATCTATGGGATGCTACTATTTCCTAATCCGGACCAACTCATAGATGTGAACACGGTCAAGGTTTTTCTGTCTCGCAATCCGGTGCCAACTTTACTTAGAGACATTCCACACTCTATGCATACCCACACTGTAAAGAGAAGAGGGATTCATATGTGTTGCACTCTTTTGTTTGCTAGGTGGTTTATTTCACACCTACCTCGATCTATTTTGAAGAATGAGCAGGGTATAAGGTGGTCTAATAGGTTGATGTCCCTCACACATTCGGATATTCATTAGTGTCCTCGATCCTTCGAGAATGTTACCATCATCGATCATTGTGGAGAATTCCCTAATGTTCCTCTCCTAGGCATTAGGGGAGGAATCACTTATAATCCTTGTTTGGAGTTACTACAATTTAAGTATGCTATGAGGGATGGTCCTCATGATGTATTGGTTCAAGGCATTATGTTCAACTATGAGGATGATGTTCAAGGTTACCGTCAAAGGTTCATACGAGCTTGGGGCATGGTAAACAAAGTGGATAGCAAGACATTGGGGAATAAGTACTCCATCCCTTTGGAACCTTATCTTAAGTGGGTACGAGCATGCACTCAAAATCTTATGATGCCTTATCCTGCAAGCGAGAAAAAGGCTTTGGAACTTACAAGACAACTGCATGAAGAACATAGTTCGAATGCCTATATTGCACCAAAGAGGATCCACCCATGGGAATCATGAGTCCTGTCTAATTTAGGAGTTTTGTTTTATCTTTTTTGCTTCTATTGTGAATCCCAAAAGGCATCTTTGTAACAATCCAAGCTATTGAATGCAATTAATGTTTGTCCTTTTTTTGGCTAAGCAAATTTAAGATCTTAAAAGTCCTTAAAAACATTGCATGAACATTACCATGCATTTCATTGCACAAATAGGTATTTCAAGACAGGTTTCTTATTCTTTTCGCTGTTTATTTCAGCAAAAGAAATGGCTCTCTAACAAATAGTGAAAGACCTCCAAGCTCAAAACGCTCAGTTTCAGCAGATGTTCCTGGCTCTGGCCCAGGGCAAGAAGATCTGAAAGCTTTAATCCTCAAAGAGAAGACCGAGAAGGCAAAGAAACCAACTGGTGTATTGAATTTGGGAAGAAGGATCAGAGGATCGGTTAAGCGAGCTATAGATTTTTCAACCCCATCAAGTGAGGGGAATAATCAAGAAGAAAAGCCAATGGGAAGAAAATAACAATCCAGGGTCTGAAGAAGATGAACCTAAATATTTCGAGGAGCGGTATCCTCCCGATGATGATAAATACGAACAGTCGGAGGATCAACTCAATGTTATTGGAATCCAGAGGATACCTGGGCTGGATTTTGAGGAGTTAGGACTGATTTCAGGGGTGGTCATCTCAGAAAAATTCAAAGTCCCTACATTTGCTAAGTACGATAGTGTCTCCTGTCCTAAGTTGCATTTAAGGTCGTATGTCAGGAAGATTCAACCCCACACTACTGACAGGAATCTGTGGGTCCACTTCTTCTAGGAAAGTTTGGCAAGGACTCAACTGGAGTGGTTTTATCAACTAGAAAGGACCAACGTTCGTAACTGGGAAGATCTGACTGATGCCTTCTACAAGTACCAGTATAATGCTGACCTCACCCTAACTCGTATGCAATTGCAAAGTATGGCTATGGGTTTTGGAGAGGGCTTTAAAGATTATGCCTAAAAATGGAGAGACCTTGCGGGAAGAGTCCAGCCTCCATTGTATGATAGGGAGCTGGTGGACATGTTCTTGGGAACGTTATCCGGGCCATTATTTAACCATCTTATTGGAAGTTTGTCTGTTGGGTTCACTGAACTGATACTAACTAGTGAACGGATAGAGGCTGGTATTAAAAGTGGAAAAATACAGAGATATGCATCCCCCAGTGCTGCAAAGAAACCTTTCACAGGAAAGAAAGAGATCAGTGTTGCTTATAGCCAAAGAAATCACAACAAAATTGAGCGTCGTCCGACAGTAGGGGCTGTTATCATTTCCAATCCAGCATCAAAATAACAACTAAACAATTAGCGTAGACCAGATGCGCCTAGAAGATAGTTTACCTGGATCAACATGACCTTATGCCAGGTTTTACCACATCTGTTGAAGTCCAATTTGGTTACTCTTAAGGAGGCCCCGAAGAATCCTAATACTGCCTCTCCCCGCTACAATCCAAATGCTCGATGTTCCTACCACTCTAAAACTCCAGGGAATGATACGAATGACTATTAGGCTTTAAAGAATAAGGTACAGGATCTCATTAAGGGGAAGGAGATTGAGTTTGAGCTTCCTGAGACACCTAACGTAATAACTGCACCCATGCCCAAACATGGCCAAGGTGTCAATGCTTTCGATGATGACCGTTTTGTTTCCTCTGTGGATGAATTAACTACTCCTCTTCTGACTGTTAAAGAGAATATACTAAGTTTCGGATTATTTCTGGGCTGTGGTGAAGGTTGCCACCTATGTATTTCTCTATCAGATGTCTGTTTGTTACTGAAGATGGGTGTTCAGCGCCTGATGGTTAATAAAGAAATCTTGTTCGAGAAAGTTCCTCATGCCATAAATTCATGTGAATATGTTTCAATAATCACCATTTCCGACAATCCTCCCAGGGTCTCCACCAAAAGACCCGTCAGGATTACACCTTTTCAAAAGTTTACTCCCCTGATCATCACCATGCTGGGGCTAATACCATATTCCTCGGATAAAGTTGTTCCCTGGAATTATGGGGCTGGTGTCAATTACCATTGCGTCAAGCAAGACCTGTTGGCTATCAAAGACAAAGTTGCTGAAGATACCGACCCCAACATAGACAATATCATTGGGACCAGTAAAATAACGATAAGTGGAAGAGTTTTTCCCTCGATATTTCTACAAAGACCATTGTTACTCCTATGATCATCCCTGCTGCTACTCCTCCTAGTACTCCTATTACTACTCCTATGATTATTCTTGTTGTTGCTCCTGTCAGTATTCCTATTGCTACTCCTACTGCTAGTCCTGCGGTTATCCCCACTATCGAGTCGACCGAGACTCAGGGCATAGAGGTATTGGTTGAGCCTGTCCGGACGAAGGCGCATCCAGAAGCCATTCCTGAGGCTTCTAAAAAAGAGATGGAAAAGATTTTAAAGATAATCAAGAAAAGTGATTTTAAAAAATCCATTCCTGAGGTTGAAGAATTACAAGCTGAGGCTGATTCCCAACAAATGCACCTTTGGGCCGAGGTCTATAAAACTCCTAGGCTTCTTCGTCAGTGGAAAATGTATTGAGGTCGATCCTGGAAAAGTCAAAGCCATACAAGAAATACCAGATCCTTATACTGAGAAAGAAGTCAGAGGTTTCTTAGGTCGACAAATGCATTTCCCGATTCATCTCTTACGTAACTGCTACTTGTGAGCCAATCTTTAAATTGTTGAAGAAAGATCAAGTAGTCAGATGGGATGACAACTTCCAAACAACTTTTGACAAGATCAAGGAGTATTTACAAGAACCTCTGATCCTAATGCCTCCAGTTGAAGAAAGACCTCTGATCATGTACTTGATTGTATTATAGAATTTAATGGCGTGTGTTTTGGGCCAACATGATGAGTCTGGCCAAAAAGAGCATGCAATATACTACCTTAGCAAAACGTTTATCGACTGTTAAAATAGATATTCATTAATTGATAAAACTTGTCGTGCTTTGACATATGCTGCTCACCGGCTAAGATAGTATATGTTGACTCACACCACTTTATTGATTTTTAAGATGGATCCCATCAAGTATGTCTTCGAGAAGCCAACTCTCTTCGGACGAATAGCCATATGGAAAATGATCTTGACCGAATATGAAATCTAGTACACTATACAACAACAATCAAAGGAAGTGTGTTGGCGGATCATTTGGTCCATCAAGCTGTTGATGAATACCAATCCATGAATTTTGAATTTCTGGACGAAAATATCATGCTAATAATAGACTGTGAAAATCCTGGACCATATGAAGGACCTGAACAAGGATCTCGATGGACTATGGTTTTTGATGGAGCTTCTAATGCATTAGGTAACGGAGTTGGTGCTGTGATCGTTTCTCCTGAAGGTTTCCATACACATTTCACTGCCAGGATCTGCTTTGATTGTACAAACAACATGGTAGAGTATGAAGCATGCATCTTGGGTATAAAGGTTGCCATTAACCTAAGAATCAAATTCTTGAGTGTATACGAAGAATCAACCATGGTGGTAAGTCAAGTTAAAGGATAGTAGGATACCAAACATCCAAACTTGATCCCTTACAAAGAGCTTGTGTTAACCTTGATCCCATACTTCGAGGAGGTCACCTTTGAACACATCCCAAGGGAAGAAAATCAGTTGCCATATGCTTTAACAACTATGTCGTCTATGTTCAAGGTCAATTGGGACAACGAAGCTCCCAAAATTATTATCAAAAGATTCGACGAACTAACACACTCTTATGGCGAGATTAACACTGATATGGAGAAGCCTTGGTACCATGAGGTGAAAATGTATCTTGAAGAACAAGAGTATCATGAGGGAGCCTCAATCAACGACAAGAAATTCCTATGGAGGTTCTCAGCCAAGTTCTTCCTAAGCAATGGGATTTTATACAAATGCAACCATGATTCAACTCTACTTTGCTGTATGGACAAGAAAGAGGCAGAAAAGATCATGGAAGACATGCATGAGGGTATCTTCAGAACTCACTATAGTGGACACACTATGGACAAGAAGATTTTGAGGGCTGGTTACTATTGGTCGACTATGGAAACTGATTCTCACCACCACCTGTCTCCAGTGCCTTTAAATGTCATGGCTGCTCCTTGGCCGTTTGCAATGTGGATGTAACACGGTGGGAGAACTGCCTTGGTTATTTTGCGTTTGATCGCAAATGTTGCAGTTAGCAAGAGTTGCCACCGACTTTTCTTTTATCCAAAAGGAAAGGCTGAAAAGAACAGGAAATACCTTTGAGATGTTTTCTTGAGTTCGGGGGGTAGATTATGAAAAGGGAAGGTATTAGCACCCTTTTCATCCGTAGTTATCTACGTGCTCTTAACTTCTTGCTAGATCACCTGCTTTTGTTTGAAAATGTCCTCTTAGTGGTTTTTGAAAGTATTTTGAAAAGGCGCCATCGTTTAGGTAAACTTTGTAATGATTCTCGTTCTTAAGAATGTATACAAAGTAGTTTGAAAGGTGTTTTGAAAGTGTTGGTGTTTGTTTTGAAAATAGCAAGGATGTTTTGGTTTGAAAATTAGCAAGAAACTAGGAAAATTCTACCTACTCAAAAGTCTTTCTTGTTTATTTCTTCTTTCCTTTGACATTGTTTCTTACATTTGATTTGGTAAGAAACCCTATCTTTAGATGTAAAAGGGACGGGCAAGGGTCATCATATAGTCATGATTAGCAATGTTGTAAGATATCTTAGCATTTTCTTTAAGGGACTAAGATCATATTTGAAAGGCAACTTTGATAGCGT
Organism: Vicia faba; assembly: GCA_948472305.1. NCBI lineage: Eukaryota > Viridiplantae > Streptophyta > Magnoliopsida > Fabales > Fabaceae > Vicia > Vicia faba. Next base: position 477,209,923 of record OX451738.1, read on the forward strand.
CATCGAGGGACTATGATCTTGTATTTTTTTATTGCTTTTTCTAAGACACCTCACATGCATAATATGGCCATTTTTGTAAGGCAACAAAGTGGGTTTATCCTAAGGGTGTAAGTGTGCAAGTGTATTGATTTACATGCATTGTTTTGTCTTTGAATTAGAGTTTTCTAAGCATTGATTTTATCTTCCCATACAAACCCTAATTACTAGCATTTGTATATAAAGCATTTAAATTGCGGAAAATAAAAATACTAAGCTATTACATCATTAGGGGAGGGGGTGTACAAATTATAAATGGGGAAATTGCAAGAACTGAAAACCCTAATTATCTATTACAATCATATTGAATTTGAATAAATGTACAAGAAATGAAATGAATATAATGTACAAGTATGGATGGATAAGGAATGTATTTTTGTATTAAAGGTTTTGACCTAATTAAATTAAAATAAGATGATTGACTAGAATAAGAAAATTAAAATTAAGTTAATAAAAGAAATTAATTTATTAAAGAAAACAAGTTTTTTAGGGTTTTTGTGAATTTAATTAAACTAGTAAATAAAATTAATTAAATAAAAGCCCTAAGTTCGAAATTGATTTTAATTTACAAGAAAATAATATAATATAATAATTAAACCTAGAATATTAATTATTAAGAAAGAAATTAACTTATTAAGAAATGTTTTTGTTCTTTTAATTTTATAAAAAAAAACAAAATAAATTAAATAAGTGTAAAAATAAGAAATAAAATATTTTTGGATTTTTTATTAATAAAAATAATAATAATAATAATAATAATAATAGTAATAAAAAAATAATAAAGAAAAATAAAATATAAAAGTCGGGGGGGGGGGGGGGGGGGGTGGAAATGGTTAAAGGGGTTAAAAAGTTAGCAAAAAGAAACAAAGGCCCAATGTTTAGAGCCCAGGCGCTGCAAAAATAAATAAAAAAAGTGTAAAAATGTGTAAAAGAGCAAAAGGCAGCGCACTGGGTTTTGAACCCACACCCTCTTGGTTACCAGCACGTTGCCTTACCACTGGGGTGGCTATACATCCGTTTATTAAAATGAAATGATAAATACATAATGTAACATGCTTCTAAGGCATGTACTTCGTCTTCAACCTTCAGCCAGCCAGAGTACCTGTAACTTCTTCATCTCTCAACAAAAATGGAAAGTACAAACATGAATGTTGTGGTATTTCTTCCCATGAATCCAACCATATAAATAACTCAAGCTAAAAGTCAAAGATGAGTGAGAATTTTTCTGGCCCTAATTTTAAACCTAAAAATTTCAGAAAGTTCAACTCTAAAATTCTCTAAGCTCAGGCCATATAAATGCAAACTATGGATATGTACAGCTTCGTGGCAATGGTATCTACACTTTATCTTCACAAATCAGAATCAAATGATGCTTGTATGAAAAGATAGAAGTTTAAAAACTTACCTCTTGTAGATGGAGTCGTGTATGGAGTTTGAGCAACCTTTGATATGGCCTGATGATTTTTGTAGCTTGCCTGGACCTCCTTGAATGGGTTCCAACTCCTAATTTGCTTTGAGGATGGCTGAAACTCCCAACTCAAGTCAAGTTGCAAGCTTCAAATTTGAAAATGGTGGATAGTGATGAAGGAGTTACAGTCTTGAAATAGGGATTTAGATCACTTATATATGATGTAAGTAAGGTGTCTGTGTGGTTAAGAATCAAAATGCATGAGTGGAAATGGAGATGGAGAGTTTTGGCTCAAAACTATCAAGTGGGACAGTTCTATGCAAGAAGGGTGTTTAGGAGAGTTCTTGGGGGCTTGAAATCGTGTGTTTTGATGCAAACAACTTGTGCATGAGTAAGGAGAAAGTTAGAGTACTTGAGAAGGTCAGAAGCACAAGATATGGACAGATTGCTATGTTACTTGATTTTGAAGAAAAGTGGGAATATGGTTTCAAGGCATAGTACAAGCATGGGATGACTTGTTAGAGGATTCAGACAAGTTTCTTTTGGGTTATAGGTTGTTTGTAATCAGAAGAAAACAAATGCAAATCTCAAGAACTGATTTTGTGCATAAAGCTACTTTTCCAAAATGGCAATGTGCACTTTCTTCCCAAAATGGCATTAAGCATGGGCAATGCATTGAATGCTTGAGTTGAAGCCTCTAACAGCTGTGTAAACATTTATTTATCGAGTGTCAAACATGTTTGAGTCCTGCAAAGCAAAGATTGTGCAACCTAGCATGGATTTGAATTTTTGTTCTTCATGAAAATGACCTATAATTCAAGAATGAAATGCCAACTTCATGGCTTAGATTCTCCTTGCTCAAACATGATCTCAAGGAGTTCTTTAACATTTTAGAAAGCTTTTAATGTTCTCTACAACCCCTCTTTGAATCACTTTTGAAAATTCCCCTTGGAACTATGTGTAAAATTTCCATGAAGTTAGGTCAAAATCCTGCCTAAATTAGGGCAAAATTTTCACTAAGTGTTTAGTTTCATGAACATGTATTCACAAAATCATAACTTGAAATCCATGCATTTCTAGAAGAAGTTGTGTAAAGCAATTTTTTAGATCTCATTGAGATCTACAACTTTCATGATGAAAGTTTCCTTTGAATCATCTTGCATCATGGTGAAAAATTGGCTCAATGTTGTGAAAAATATGAAGTTTTCAACACTTAGAAAATGAAATCTTGACTTTTTGATTTCTTGATGAACAAGTTTCATATTTTGACATGCTTTGATGACTTGTGATCTTTGACACTTGATTTTGACCAAAAAGTCAAAGTTTGACTTTTTAGTGTGCAATTGACTTTTGATCAGTTAACTGAAAATCAACTATCAATCAAATTGATCTTGAGGGATGTTTTGAGTCATGCCATTAGGTCAAAATGATGCAATTGAAACCTTGATATCATGTCTCAAACCAATTAACCATTTGCTAGGTAAAAAAAACAGAAATTGCCCTTTCTCAATCGAAACCCTAATTTTGACCATTCTGCCCTTTTGATGATCTGATCAAATTTGTTGAGGAATTGTGGTCCAAACTTGATCAAATGACATATATGAGTTCAAAATGTTGATATGGATAAAAAATTATGAAGTTTGACTGTAAATTGACCATAATTGACTTTTTCCCAAATATAGCTGATTTTTAGGTCAACTACTCAGTTGACTGAGCAAAAATGTGATCCAAGACTTGAAACTTGACATTAGCAATCTTGGGGGTCCATAATTATCCATGAAATTAATATGAGGCATTAAAAGTTCAATTATCCTTGTGCAATCTCAAACCCTAATTTCAGTCATCAATGCTTAAGGAGGTGTCTTGAGCTGATCAAACCCTTGTGCAGTCTTGAACCAAAGGAGATTTTGTGAGAAAATACTTGATAAATGAGAGGGAAAATTTTGGGGTACAACAGCTGCCCCTGTTCAATCTTCTTAAACCTGAAGATTTAGATTAGCGGATCCGTCATTCGTGACTTGAAGGTGGAAGATGATTGGACAGTAAAGTGCCCAGAAATTTGCACTCGAAGATGAACTATGATGGGCTTATAGATGCCATTTGGAGGAATGATGGAGATTTTCCGGAGATGGGCTTGTAGATGCCATCCAAAGGTGACTGTTGACAGAAATGGACTAAGTCTAAACTTGATTTCAAATGGAAAAGAATCAGAATAAATCTTTGGAGTGACTTATCTGAACCAGAAGAAATCTTGTATGTTGTTTGACTGGGAAGAATCAGAATAAATCTTGGAGCGATTTATCTGAACCAGAAGTGTTCCTTTGGAAAGTATCAGGATAAACTGTTGAGGGGTTTAAAATGAACCAAAAGAGGTCTTGAATATTCTTTAACTGGAGAGAATCATAGTAGATCTTTGAGAGATTTATCTTATCCAGAGAAAGCGTCTGCGGGAATGAATCAGAATAAACTGTTAAGAGATTTAAACTGAACCGACAGGGGTCTGGAGAAGAATCAAAACAAATCATTGAGAGATTTATTTGAACCATAGAAGACGTTTGCGGGAAAGAATCAGAATAAACTGTTGAGAGATTTAAACTGAACCGGCAAGGATCTGGAGAAGAATCAGAACAAATCATTGAGAGATTTATATGAACCAGAGGAAGCGTCTACGGGAAAGAATCAGAATAAACCTTTGAGAGATTTAAACTGAACCGGAAGGGATCTAGAGAAGAATCAGAACAAACCATTGAGAGATTTATCTGAACTAGAGAAGACATCTGCGGGAGATAATCAGAATAAACCGTTGAGAGATTTACACTGAACCGGCAGGGATCTGGAGAAGAATAAGAACAAATCATTGAGAGATTTATCTGAACCAGAGAAGATGTCTGTGGGAAAGAATCAGAATAAATCGTTGAGAGATTTAAACTAAACCGCAGGGGTCTGAAAGAAATATATGTTATGTAGATGGTTGACCAGTCCTTTCTTCGGAATTGATCTGTAATTGACTTGTTGAAAATTTGACGATAATTTTCTGTTGATTGATCTTTCCTAAAAACATAAAAGGTTAGTTGTATGCAATGTCATTATGTATGAAATGCATGGTACAATGATGTTCTAAAAATAAATGAGATTGTGTCTTATGTTTCTGTGTTGTCAATGCTATGACATATGGATGTAATGTATGGACACATTAATCATTATGTTGCAGTATTGCTGGAGTCAGGGAAAATAAATCCCTGAGCATTGCTGAGAATGAGGAGTGCAAGTCTTCATGTTTTGAAGTTGAAATGTTGATGAGCTTCCATTTGTTAGAGAAATAAACTCTTTTGTGTAAGGGGAAATGCCATGCATTGCTTGTGGACCTTGTGAAATCCCGTTGGGAAATCCTGAGAAATTGGGCGACTTTCAATGAGGAATCTTTAGAGCTGTAACCGAAAGTTTTGTTCTGCATGGGGTGTGATAGAAATTGATACCATTAGGATGCATACTGGAGATATGATGGCGATCCTACAGCGGGATGCCCTGATTTCCTTCTTGTTGGAAAAGGTACCTGTGGGGGGTTTTATAGAATAGTCTAAAGATATTATCCTATTTAGTGATTGTCTTTCTATTTTCTGTTCCTCTTTTTTTGTTCATTTGTAAACAATAGTTATGTTCAAATGCATATGTTCAAAAATAATCATTGGACGTTTTCGCAAACAAAACACGGAAAAAAAAGAAACACTAATAGTTTTGCACTTTTAAAGGGATATCTTTGTATTAACTGGAATAAGTATTTTTGTACAATGAGACGAACATTCTAGTAAGAGAATATAGTCGTAGAAAATGAAAATTTGATAGAGAAAAGATAGCTATGTGAAATAATCCCATGGGGTTCCCACTCTGCTATAGATTTCGTGTCTCTGAGTGTCTCATCCACTTGCTGCCTTGTCCGAAGTTAATTGGATTGATTAGACCCGTTTGAGCTTGTCAGTCCATGCTAAAGGTTGTTTGTAAGGTGATCCAACGAGACATAGTCATACGCTTTAATTCCCTAACTTTTTCCTGGACCGTCCTTTCGGGTTTTCAGTCCACCGAGATACCCTTCTTTACCTAAGCCTCCCTTTCAGATTTTCAGCTTGCCGGGTGTTTAAATTTTTTATATATTTAATCCCTAATTTTTGCCTGAACCTTTGTGGTTCGCCGGGATGCCCTTGTTTTACCTAGGTGTGTCAACCTAGCGGGTGTCTTACGCGTAGTATCTTTTGACTATGTCCGCGTTCACAGGGTGTGGAAGGTCGTCGCCATCCATATTGGTGAAGATCATCGCTCCACCAGAGAATATGCTTTTGATCATAAATGGTCCCTCGTATGTAGGGGTTCATTTTCCCCTGGGATCACCTTGTGGTAATATGATACGCTTGATTACCAAGTCACCAACCTGATATACTTGACGTCTGACCTTTTTGTTAAAAGATTTGATCATACGTTTTTGGTACATCTGGCTGTGATAGACAGCCTTAAGCCTCTTGTCATCAATTAGGTTCAACTGGTCAAGTCGGGTTTGGATCCAATCATCTTCATTCAGCCCTGCATCCTTTATGATTCTAAGAGAAGGTATTTGGACTTCAATTGGTAGAACAGCTTACATGCCATACACAAAGGAGAAGGGAGTTGCCCCTGTTGATGTGCGCGCCGTGGTACGGTAACCATGGAGAGAAAACGGTAACATCTCATGCCAGTCCTTGTAGGTTACTGTCATTTTTTGTATGATCTTCTTGATGTTTTTATTTGCGGCTTCGACAACACCATTCATCTTTGGCCGGTAAGGAGAAGAATTATGGTGCTGGATCTTGAATTGCGCGCATAGTGCAGTGATCATAGTATTATTGAGATTTGTACCATTGTTTGTGATGATTCTTTCTGGGATACTATACCGAAAAATGAGATTCTGTTTGATGAATCGGGCCACCATATTCTTGGTGATAGAAGCAAAAGAAGCTTCCTCAACCCACTTCGTGAAATATTCAATGGCCCATAAGATGAAGCGGTGTCCATTAGAAGTTGTAGGTTTGATTTCTCCAATCATATTGATGCCCCACATCGCGAATGGCCAGGGAGCAGTCAGGACGTTTAGAGGAACTGGAGGAACATGTACTTTGTCAGTGTAGATCTGACACTTGTGACAGGTTTGCAAATGCTGATGACAATCTGCTTCCATGGTAAACCAGTAGTAACCCACTCGTAGGATCTTTTTAGCCATCGTGTACCTACTGGAATGGGTGCAAAAGTGCCTTCATGTAGATCAGCCATGATCTTTTCTACCTCAACCATGTATACGCAACGAAGCAAAATAGAGTCGTGGTTGCGCTTGTAGAGAATGCCATTACTGAGGAAGAACTTTACAGAGAATCTTCTCAAGAACTGCTTATCATTGATTGAATCTCCCTCCGAATACTCTTGGGCCTCGAGATACCTCTTAACTTCATGGAACCAAGGCTTGTCCACTATCTCTTCAGTATCGATCTCGTGACAGTAAGTTGGTTCATCCATCCGCTTAATGGTGATCTGGGGAGCCTCGTTATCCCACTTGAGTTTAAACATGGATGACATAGTGGCTAGCGCGTCCGCTGGTTGATTTTCCTCTCGTGGAAAATTTCAAAGGTAATTTCCTCGAAATGTGGGATTAATGTCAACACATGTTCTTTGTAGGGGATGAGGTTAGGGTGCTTCATGTCCCATTCTCCTTTGATCTGAATGGTGACTAAGGCTGAATCTCCAAATACACTTAAGGACTTGATTCCCAAATCTATGGCAGCTTTTAGACCAAAAATACACTCTTCGTATTCTGCCATGTTATTGGTACAGTTGAAACAAAGTCTTGCAGTGAAGGGAATATGACATCCTTCAGGGGATATGATTACAACACCTATGCCATTGTCGAGTGCGTTGGAGGCTCCGTCAAAAACCAAGGTCCATCAGGATCCTTGTTCAGGTCCGTCATATGGTTTAAGTTCTTCACAATTGTTTACCATCATGATGCCTTCATCTGGGAACTCGAATTTCATGAACTGATAGTCATCCACAGCTTGATGAGCAAGGTGATCGGCTAGTACACTACCCTTTATTTCTTTTTGGGTAGTGTACTAAATGTTGTATTCAGTCAGGATCATCTGCCATCTTGCTATTCTCCCAGAGAGGGTGGGGTTCTCGAATGTGTATTTAATTGGATCCATCTTGGATATCAATAAGGTAGTATGGGTTAACATATACTGTCTCAGCCGGCAAGCAGCCCATGCCAGAGCGCAACAAGTTTGCTCGAGAAGTGAATATTTTATTTCACAGTCAGTAAACCTTTTGCTCAGGTAGTATATAACATGCTCTTTTCGGCCAGACTCGTCATGTTGTCCCAGCACACACCCCATTGAATTTTTGAAAGTATTTTGAAAATGCGCCATCGTTTAGGAAAACTTTGTAATGATTCTCGTTCATAAGAATGTATACAAAGTGTTGATCTTTTGAAAATGTTTCAAGTTTGAAAGGTGTTTTGAAAGTGTTGGTGTTTGTTTTGAAAATAGCAAAGATGTTTTGGTTTGAAAATGAGCAAGCAACTAGGAACATTCTACCTACTCAAAAGTCTTTCTTATTTATTTCCTCTTTCCTTTGACATTGTTATATTACCATTGATTTGGTAAGAAACCCTATCTTTAGATGTAAAAGGGACGAGTAAGGGTCATCGTATAGCCATGATTAGCAATGTTGTAAAATATCTTAGCATTTTCTTTAAGGGACTAAGATCATTTTTGAAAGGAAACTTTGATAACGTCATCGAGGGACTATGATCTTGTATTTTTTTATTGCTTTTGCTAAGACACCTCACATGCATAATATGGCCATTTTTGTAAGGCGAAAAAGTGGGTTTACCCTAAGGGTGTAAGTGTGCAAGTGTATCGATTTACATGCATTGTTTTGTCTTTGAAATAGGGTTTTCTAAGCATTGATTTTATCTTCCCATACAAACCCTAATTACTAGCATTTGTATATAAAGCATTTAAATTGCAGAAAATAAAAATAATAAGCTATTAAATCATTAGGGGAGGGGGTGTACAAATTACAAATGGGGAAATTGCAAGAAATTAAAATCCTAATTATCTATTACAACCATATTGAATTTGAATAAATGTACACGAAATGAAATGAATATATTGTACAAGTATGGATGGATAAGGAATGTATTTTTGTATTAAAGGTTTTGACCTAATTAAATTAAAATAGGATAATTGAATAGAACAAGAAAACTAAAATTAAGTTAATAAAATAAATTAATTTATTAAAGAAAACAAGTTTTTTAGGGTTTTTGTGAATTTAATTAAACTAGTAAATAAAATTAATTAAATAAAAGTCCTAAGTTTTGAGTCAATCAAATTGATCTTGAGGGATGTTTTGAGTCATGCCATTAGGTTAAAATGGTGCAATTAAAACCTTGAGATCATGTCTCAAACCAATTAACCATTTTCTAGGTCAAAAAATCAGAAATTGCCCTTTCTCAGTCAAACCCCTAATTTTGACCATTTTCCCTTTAGATGATTTGATCAAATTTCTTGAGGAATTGTGGTCCAAACTTGATCAAATGACATATGTGAGTTCACAAGATTAATATGGATAAAAAATTATGATGTTTGACTGTAAATTGACCATAATTGACTTTTTCCCTAATACAGCTGATTTTTAGGTCAACTGCTCAATTGACTGAGCAAAAATGTGATCCAAGACTTGAAACTTGACATGAGCAATCTTGGGGGTCCATAATGATCCATGAAATTCATATGAGGCATTAGAAGTTCAATTATCCTTGTGCAATCTCAAACCCTAATTTCAGTCATCAATGCTTAAGGAGGTGTCTTGAGCTGATCAAACCCTTGTGCAGTCTTGAACCAAAGGAGATTTTGTGAGAAAATACTTGATAAATGAGAGGACAAATTTTAGGGTACAACAGTGGGGCATTGACATGATCGAAGAAATTAAGCCCACCTCCTCTAATGGACATCATTTCATCCTCATTTCTATTAACTACTTCACCAAATGGGTCAAAGCGGCTTCATTTGCCTCAGTTACCAAGAATGTTGTAGCCCAATTCATCAAACATATCCTTATTTGTTGATACAGTATCCCTGAAAGGATTATCACTGACAACAGTACCAACCTCAACAAAGCTATGATTACTGAACTCTGTATGCAGTTCAAGATCAAGCATTACAACTCTTCTCCATACAGACCTAAGATTAATGGCGTAGTGGAAGCTGCCAACAAAAATATAAAGAAGATTATGCAAAAGATGGTGGTGACCTATAAAGACTAGCATGAGATGCTAACATTTTCTCTTCATGACTATCGTACCTCGGCACGAACATCAACTGAGGCAATCTCATTCTCTTTAGTCTACGGCATGGAAGTTGTCCTACCTATCAAAGTGCAAATCCATTCTCTAAGGATAATGAAAGAAGAAGATTTAGGCGAAGATGGATGTATTCAGACTAGATTGGATCAGTTGAACTTGACCGATGAAAAGAGACTGGTTATTGTCTGTCATGGTCAAATATATCAAAAGCGTATGATCAAGACATTCAACAAGAAGATCAAACATCGAGTATACCAAGCTGGAGACTTGGTAATAAAGCGCATTATTCTACCATAAGGTGATCCCAAGGGCAAATGGACTCCCACTTACGAAGGTCCATTTGTTGTCAAGAAAGTATTCTCGGGTGGTGCTATGATGCTAACCACTATGGATGGCGAAGATTTTACGCACCTTATGAATGCAAACATAGTAAAAAAATACTACGCATAAGAATGACTCGCTAGGTTGACATACCTAGGAAAAAATAAGGGCATCCCGACGAACCAAAAAGGGTTCGGGCAAATCTAGGGATATATACAAAAGATCGTACACCCGGCAAGTCAAAAACCCGAAAGGGGGGCTTGGGCAAAAAAGGTTATCCTGGTGGGCTGAAAACCCGAAAGGGAGTTCCTGGAAAAAGTTAGGGATTAAAGCATACGACTATGTCCCGTTGGATCATTACAACCAGCTTTATTACCAAGGTCAAAAGTTCAAATGGTACAAGATCAGTTCAATCAACTTCTTTTGACGGCAATGAATGATATGCTCGAAGACATAGGGGCAATAGCGGAATTGGAACCCAATAAGATCACTTCCACATGGATATATACACTTGTTTTCACTTTGTACTCTTTTCATTTCACGACGACTTCCTCTTACTAGGATTTCCATCTCTTTGTACAAAAACGCCTGTTTATAGGCAAATCATCAATACAAACATACTTTGATGTACCAACTTTTTTCTGTTTTGATTGCAAAAACGTCCAATGACTAAAATTGAATGAACATATGCATATGAATATGATTAACTGTTAACAAATGTATACATAAGAACGTGAATAAACATTTTCTCAGAACTCCAGGAATTAAGATGACACTTATGTTGTCCATAAATCCCTACAGAATCCCTTTCATAAGGGGATCCCCAGTAAAGTCGCCAGAGCCACGTCTATGAGATTATTCCCCACAGAGTAAATTCTCCATAATTCTGTTTTGAAGTTCCAATCAGCAAATCTCCCGAAATTTCTCTTCCCTAGCCGAGTTTGGTTTTCCAAAACTGAAAGAGAAACCTTGCAAAGTTCTTCCCCAGTGAAATCTCCAGAATATATTCCTCAACAAGGTTTATTTCCCCAACAAAATACAATCTCCTCAACTTGAGTATATTCCTAATATTACTATACATCACTGATAAAAACTCCTCTTCTCCAGTATAGTTGATAATATCCCTAGAGAGTTGCTGTAAAACCTGAAATCCTACCTGAATACCAGTTAAATTTAATCTCCCCAAACAAATCAGAAGTTTAATCATCTCTTTTATCCCCAGTCAGGTTGTATAAAAATTAAATTCCCCAGTAGAGAAATGGACAATCAAGACTCCTAAACTCTACTCCTCAAGTAGAAATAAACATCCCCCAACAAAGTTTTCTCAAAAAAAAGTCAATACATCCCCTGCAGAGTTTCCTCAAACAACAAACAGGGATCCTCAGTGGAAGTATTCCAGACAGTTGAAGATACACATACTCTTCGTCCCCAATAGTAGTCCGGGATTTAGCTTTCCAAAACTCCCCAACAGTAGTCAAGGATTTCTTTTCCCAGACAAAGATACATTTCAACAACATTTCATATTCATACATCACAACATGCGCATACAAAATGCATATAGCGCAGACTCATTTATTTTGAGAACATCATTATGCAATGTATTTCATACATCATGACATTTCATACAACTAACTCTTTACTTTTTCAGGAAAGATTAATCAACAAACGAATATCATCAACGAATTTCAATAGTTCCAGATCAATTCCCAAAACAGGATGGGGCGGCTATCTACATGATAAACATTTCCTTCACAAGACCTCCGCTGGTTCAGTTTAAATCGACCAATGATTTATCCTGATTTGCTTTCGATAGACACTTACTCTGGTTCAGTTACATCGATCCCAAGATTTATGTTGATTCGATATCCAGCTAAAGATCATTTTAGACCTCTTCTGGTTCAATTTAAATCGACCAATGATTTATCCTGATTTATTCCCGGTAGACACTTTCTATGGTTCATTTAAACTGATCCTAAGATTTATGCTGATTCAACATCCAGTTAAAGACCATTCAAGACCTCAGCTGGTTCAGTTTAAATCGACCAATGATTTATCCTGATTTGTTTCTGGTAGACACTTTCTCTGGTTCAGTTAAATCGATCCTAAGATTTATGCTGATTCAACATCCAATTAAAGACCATTAACGACCTTTGCTGGTTCAGTTTAAATCGACCAATCATATATCCTGATTTGTTCCTGGTAGACATTTTCTCTGGTTTAATTAAATCGATCCTAACATTTATGCTGATTCGTTATCCAGTTAAAGATCATTCAAGGCCTCTGATGGTTCAGTTTAAATCGACCAATGATTTATCTTGATTTGTTTCCGGTAGACACTTTCTCTGGTTCAGTTAAATCGACCCTAAGATTTATGCTGATTTGTTATCCAGTTAAAGATCATTCAAGACCTTTGCTGGTTCATTTTAAATCGACCAATGATTTATTTGATTTGTTTCCGGTAGACACTTTCTTTGGTTCAGTTAAATCGACCCTAAGATTTATTCTGATTCTTATCTAGTCAAAGACAAATACAAACATCTACTTGTTTCAGTATAAATCGACCAAAGATTTATTTTGATACTTCTTCCAATCTCTATCAAACGGTTACTTTGGATGGAATCTATAAGCCCATCTCCAATAACTCTTTATCGCCTTTCCAAATGGTATCTCTAAGCCCATTCCCGATACAATCAACTAGTAGCACCGGCGAGTGCAAATTTCTGGACACTTTAGTGTTCAATCATCTTCCACCTTCAAGTTACGAATGTCGAACATACCAATCTCACTATTCAGGTTTAAGAAGATTGAACAAGGGCATCTATTGTACCTAAATTTTCCCTCTACTTTCTGAAGACATTTCTCACCAAAGATCTCAATTTCTCAAAGGTTTTGATCAGACAAGCTCACCTACCAAGCGTTGAGCCATCAAAAAAATGGTTTTGACTGAGAATAATCAATCAATGACTTGTGACTTAATACATGACCTTATGGATTGAAGAATAATCTCAAGAACTCAAATGTAACATGTTGACCTAATTTCATGGCTCAAATCAATTCTCAGGATCAAAGGTTTGATAGTCGAAATCTGGATCAATTGAAGAAAAGTCAACCGATACACAAAAAGTCAAACATTGACTTTTCGATCAACATTAAATTTCAAAATTCAAAAGTCATCAAGACCTACAAAAATATCAAACTTTATCATCAAGAATCAAGAAAGTCAACAAAAAGTCAAAATTTCCAATACTTAGAAATTTTTTAAGTGCTTTTACACTTGATAATTTCATTACTTCATGACATTTTTCACCAAGATGCAAGATGATTCAAAGAAAACTTTCAACATTAAAGTTGTAGATCTTGATGAATTCTACAACTTTGTATTAGAGAGTTGATGTTCAAAAAATGCCTAGATTTGAAGATATAGGCCCATGAAGTCATGACATTTTCATCTAACACTTAGAGAAATTTTCAAAAGGGTTTGGTCAGTTTTTATCTTAACTTCTTGGCCAATTTTCATCAAGTTCCAGTTTTATTTATCCAAAGTTGTCAACATGAAAGTTGTGGATAATGTTTCAAGCTTTCCAAAACATCCAAGCGCATGAATTTATCATACTTGATCTAGGAGATCCAAAGGCATGAAGTTAGGCATCCATTATTGAATTACAAGCCATTTTGGTGAAGAACACATGATCCAACCTACATGTTATGCTGCATAATATTATGTTGCAGGCCTTCTAACTTGCAAATCTCACCATAATTTAATGCTTACACAAAATTTTGAGCTATGGTCCATTTGATTTAAGCATTATCCAAGTGACATTTCTATTTTTGGCACAAAGTTGACATTTTCATTCTTGTAAAGTAGCTTTAATCACAAAGTCATCTCTTTTTGAGCTTCTAACTTGTTCCTTCTACACACACTCAACAACTCTAGGAAGCAAAGTACAAAGCATTGGAACTATGATCTTCAAGCTTGCTTCATGTACCATCTAACCTAGCCACAACATGTGATTTTGAAAATCTGATCAACCCTTGTCTTAAAACTTCTTGCCTATAAATAGAGAGATCATTTGCCAGATAAAAAGGGATGAACAAGCCCTCAAAACTTCTATACTCTCAAAAAACAAGAATTGTCCATAAAACCTCCACTTTTGAGCTTTGAAGTCCAAATCTTTGAACCTCTCACACCTTTCAAGATTTTCCCAAACAAATCATCTAAATACTTCATATACATCATATAGAAGTTGTTCAAACACAAGAACAACTTCTGTAAAATCATTATCACCATCTTCCAAACCAAAAAACGGTACTTTGCAACTTGACTTGGTTGGAGAGATCTAGCTACTTTCAACACAAAGGAAGGATTGGAACAACTTCAAGAAGGTCCAAAGGAGCTCGATCATTCACCACTTCACCCCCGGAAACATCCGTACATGTTCTAAAGTCTCCGCTTCAAGGGGTAAAATTTCTCAAACTGTAATATCTTTATCCATACATCATTTGCTTTCGTTTTCAAAAGGATACAACAGGACAAATCAAAGCGATAACTTAGAAAAAAGCCAGGGCAGGGGCTAACATGGGTGCCCATGTCACACGACACAGCCCGTGTCAGCTCAACTAAGTTGGAAAACATAACAAAAATGTAGGGCAGGTCTTGACACGGGTGTCCGTGTCACATGACACGGCCCATGTCAACTCAACTGGTTCAGACACGTGCAAAAACCAGGCAGGCAGGAGTTGGCACGGGTGCCCATATCATACGACACTGCCCGTGTCATTTTGGCTGGAGCAAAAAATATGCAGAGGAGTTTGGACAGGTCTTGACACGGGTGCCCGTGTCCACTGGCACGACCCGTGTCAGCTCAGGCACCAAATTTCTTAATTTTGAGATTTTTTAGGTTATTTTTGACATATTGCATGGCTCAGAGATGACCTAACACCATAAAACCTTTTTCTAAATGAAACATCAAGAACATTTTTCTAAACATTTAGTTTTCTTTTTTAAAGTTAGCTTACACCTAGGTTTTCTTTTCAACTACAAAACCTATTATATCAAAAAACCTAAAAACCAATTTCTTTTTACTTTACATTTTCTTGCGCATTTTTACATTATGAATTATGTAATTGTCAAAGCCTTGAAATAGTAATTAGGTTTTATTTTTACTTGTCATTCCCATTTGTAAATTTGTATCCCATATCCCCGAAAGTATTGTAATAGCGTAGGACATTTAAATTCTGCAATTTATCGCTTTCTTATTATTGATAGTAATTAGGGTTTGTATGGAAAGATTTAAAATCAATACTAGACAAACCTAATCAAGACAAAAATGCATGAAAACAAAAAAACTTTACACACTTGCACCTCTAGGGTAACCCACACTTGTTTCCTCGAATAAAACAGTCATGTCCCTCGAACGTGGGATATATTAGAAAAGATCCCCGATTACAAGATCGTAGTCCCTAGATGACCCTTCGACGTTGCGTTCAGTAAACGATATTAGTCCCTTATAACAAATTTCTAAGGTATCCTACAATGTTTCCTTCTATGACTATACGACAACCCACACCCGTCCCTTCATATCCAATGATATCGTTCCTTACTAACTAACGGTAAGATAACACTATCTAAAGGAGGAGCAAAAGAACAAAGAGTTTCTTTTGAGTAGGTAGAACGTTCGTATTTGCTTGCTCGCAAACATTTCAAAACAAACATCTTTTCAAACACACCAACACTTTCATGAAATATTTTCAAACGTCAACACTTTGTATACATTCTTATAAAGACGATAATCATTACAAAGTTCACATAAACGAAGGCACCTTTCAAAAATACTTTAAAACAAACACAAACACATTTACAAAGCATTTCAAAGTGATCTAGAAACTAAGATCCCGTAGATAACTACGGATGAAAATGGTGCTAAAACCTTCCCTTTTCATAACCTACCCCTCGAACTCAAGAAAATTCTCAAAAGGTCTTTCCTGTTCTTTTCACCCTTTCCTTTATTGGATAAAAGGAAAGTCGGTGGCGACTCTTACTATCCGCAACAATTGCGATAAAATGCAAAACACCCAGGTCAGTTCTCCCACCGTATTACAATTTGTTATCATCAAAACTATTTGCTAAGATGTAGAACCAAACTATGTTCTAACACACCACACAAACCATCATATCAAGCATCACGTTCATCCATACATCACATAAACATCACAATTAGGTCACAAATACCCAACATAAATTAATTGAATAATTAAATAAATAATCTAATTATTTTGGGGTGTTACAGTTAGCATGCAATCGAATGTCGCTCACATGTTGGTGTCAAAGAAGTGTATGTTGTAGTCGAAGTATGGTCAAGAATGAGGTTGTCGAAAATGCTTGGGTTGTTAGCTTGTAATGGGTATTTGTGAAAAAATCCATTAGTTTAGTATGTTAGGTTTATTATAAATAACATACTAGTATCTCTTTATTGCATATTGCAAATCCTTATTAGGGTGAAAGGATTATTTGTTATTCTTGTGTACTTGTAATCTTGTTTGAAGAGAAAGTAAAGAATATCAGTTATAACCAACCCTTGTTATTCTTTGTGTTATATTATCTTTTCTATCATGTTTGTTTCTTTATCATAAAGAAACAATTTATACTTTGTTTCGAAGGCATCTAATTTCATAACAAATTCGTGCGGCGAGCGTGGAGAATGTCATTCATGTCGAACTCCTTATTGAGTTCAGCCTCCACCCTCATTAAATCTTAGAAACTATTTCTTGCTCTGAGAATGTCATCCATATAAAGCAACAAAATAACAAATGGGTTATCAGGTCGAAATCTTAAGTAAACACAGTGGTCGTACTGACTTCTAATGAAACTTATGTGTGCCATGAACTTGTCGAATCTCTTATTCCATTGCCGAGTAGATTGATTCAGTCTATATAAAGATCTCTTCAGCTTTCACACATATTATTCCTTCCCATTTTCCACATACCCTTCAGGTTGCCTCATCAGGATTGTTTCATCTAGATCACCATACAAGAATGTAGTCTTCACATCCATTTGTTCCAGTTCAAAGTAGAATTGTGCCACCATGGAAAGCAACATTCAAATGGACATGTACTTCACAGCAGGAGATAACACATCATTGAATTCCACACCTTCTTTTTCAGTAAAACCCCTTCTGACCAACCTTGCCTTGTATCTTTTCGATGCCACTCCTTTGATTTCTTCCTTAACTTTGAAAATCCACTTAAAGCTGACTAACCTGCTCCAACAGGTTTCTTAATTAGTTCCCAAGTGTTGTTATCATGAAGAGATTTCATCTCATCATCCTTGGCCTTCAACAATTTAGTCTTATGTCAACTTATCATAACTTTCTTATGGTCCCTAGGTTCTTCGTCTAGAACCTCACTTGTAGAGATTAAGACATAAGCTATAAGATATGCACATCCAAGTCTCTGAGGTTCCTTGATGACTGTTCTCGAGATATCTCTTGCCAATAGCTAGTCATCGAAAATTTCATCAACTTCCTCAGCATCTTCTGCTTCTCCTTCGACTTAATTTGGGATACCAAATTCAACATCAACATGCTCCACCTCAACATGAATCTCTCCCTGTTCCAGCTCTTTGTAAGATATTTTTGCACTTCGACCAACATAATCAGTTTTCTTGAAATCCATTTCAGCTTCATGGAAAACTAAATCTCGATTGGTGGTGATACACCTCATATGACATGGCTCTTGGTTCGACCTTGTTTTACCTAATCTGAGCATAGGCTACGCATCCAACTACTCTCAGTTTGTCAAGACCTGGTGGATGTCACGACCAAAATTATTTAGGTGTCTTCATATATAATGCAGTCGAAGGACATTTATTTCTCTAATATGTTGATGTTGAAACAACCTCATCCCAAAATACCTTCTTTAACCCAACACTAGTCAACATGCATCTAACTCTCTCCAAAATAGTTTGATTAAACCTTTCAGCCAAACCATTTTTTTGTGGAATACCTACAGTAGTTTTGTGCCTTGTAATACTAGAGGTGGCACAAAAGTTATTGAAAGCCTCATTGCAAAATTCAAGGCCATTGTCAGTTCTCAACCTCTTGACCTTGGTGTCAAAGAAGTGTATGTTATAGTCGAAGTATGGTCAAGGTCGAAGGTTGCTAATATGCTAGTGTCAAATAAGTGTATGTTATAGTCGAAGTATGGTCAAGCTTACAGTTGTGAAAAATGCTAGGGTTGTTAGCATGTCGAATTGGGCCTGTTTGTTATGTCCAATTGTTTAAGATAACTTGTACCCTAATTTATGTTGTAATGAGTATTTATGAAAAATCCCATTAGTTTAGTATGTTAGGTTTACTATAAATAGCATACTAGTATCTCATCATTGCATACTACAAATCCTTATTAGGGTGAGAGATTTATTTGTTATTCTTGTGTACTTGTAATCTTGTTTGAAGAGAAAGTAAAGAATACCAGTTATAACCAATTCTTGTTGTTCTTAGTGTTCTACCATCTTTTCTACCCTGTTTGTTTCTTGATCATAAAGAAACAATTTATACTTTGTTTCAAAGGCATCTAATTCCACAATAATGATCGCATGTTGAAGGAAATTATCATATATGTTATAGTAAAAAAGTTTGTTCACCTAGACCTAATGTCTAAATAATCATATGCACTTAGACGATGGAAATGATCATATGCACCACAGTTAATGATATTTACCAAAAAGTAATTTTCACTCAGATATAAGACATGATCATCTATCTCTGGTGAAAGAGAATAATCATATGTGCTCAAATCAACAAGGTTGATCATCTATTTCAAGGATAATATAATCATCTATTCCTCAAGACAAGAATGATCATTTGTACCCAAACTGACATAATCATATGTACTCAACACAGGTGACTGCTTATACCTAAATGTAGAACTTATCACATGTACCTTCATGAAGAAGACGTATTGTGTAATGTCACCATAGAGAATGTTTCCAATGATTACATAATGACATTTGTGTCAGTACATGGAATAAAAGGATAAGGGTTAGTACAAGGATTGAACGGATAAGGCTCCGTATAAATAATACAATTCTAATTAATCTAATCTTAATAGCCAAATGATTGGGAAAAGCTATTGTTGTACCCCAAAATTTGCCCTCCCATATTCTTCAAAGTTTTGACAAGCATCACCTCAAATGGTTCAAAGTCTACTCAAGGGCTACACAGTCAATCACCCTCCTAAGCCAGTCAAATTAGGGTTTTGATTCTTGAAAGGAATTTGAGGTTTTCAAGGGCTCAATCAAGTCCCATATGCTCATATACATTGTCAAGCACCTACATGTCAAGTTTCAAGGCTCACAAGGTCAAGTTGCACAGTCAAAAACCCTAATTGCTCCACAGTCAACTGTAGGGGCAAAATGGTTATTTGGCAGTCAAAAGTCAAAAATTTTGGTCAACATCTTATTTTGAAGCCACAATCATCATTTGGTCAAGTCTTGACCATGATTTCAGAAGAATGGCTCAAAAATCATCAAGGTGTCAAAAGTTTCTATTTTTGGACAACTGAAAAGTCAACTGTAACTTGACCAAGGCATAACTTTTTCATGGTTCATCAGAAAAATCCCATCCAATGCTCATCTTGAAGTGGAAGACATTTCCTACAATTCATCTTCACATTCCAAGTCCAAGAAATGCTCTCACAAAAAGTTATCAATTTCAACATTATAGGTCATTTTCAAAAGTCAACAAAAAGGCACTTTAAGTCAAAGACCATAACTTGAGATTGGTAAATCAAAAAGACATGGGACAAAAGGCATTGGTTAGAGGACTTCAATACCTTTCCAAAATGTCAAAGAACATGTTCATATGATCAAAATTGAGCAAGATATGCATTGGAGAAGTTGGGAAATTTTTGTGAAATGGCCAAAGTCAACTATCCTTGAAACTTCATTTTTGACAAAAAAGGCCCACTTTTTCCACTTGGTTCAGCTTTGCCATGCCTCCCACGTGTCCCATGATTTATTTCAAGATTAAAAACTAATTTTTCTATTTTTATTTAATTTTATTTGATTTAATTCATTTTAAATCTTTAAAATTCAAATAAAAATCAAGAAAATTAATTAAGGGATATATTTTGGTTTGAATAACTTTGATAACCATAATTCACATGCCAATTTCGTGTACAGTCTATTTCAAGCATGAAATTCAAAATTTGGAGCAAAAATGGCAAGTTGTTTAATGGTGTTCATGGCAAAATCCAAAACATAATTGCAAGGCTTAAAGGATCATTATATTGATTGATTCTCATCGCTAGACATATATGCAAGCCTCCCACACTTGATACACGACCTAGAAAACTCAGAGGCAGCATAACCATATTGCAAAAATTCAAGAAATATTGTGAAACTGAATTCTTATTTGCAGTGCATTTCAAAGCCTAAAAAGGATTCAAACACCTTGCCTGAGTCTCCAGGAATCCATTGGCATCAAGAACCAGTCCAAATACGCAAAGAATCAAAGACAACAAGTCACACGGTTTGCATATATTTCCAAATCTGCATATCATATTCCATGCGTTTTTAATCCATTTTCTTGATTGATTTGTGTTGCTGACATCTTCCTGAAGCTTTTGGTATGGATTAATTGCATTGAAACTCACAGAATCACAATTCACCATGAATGGATTTTAGGGTTTAGAAGCTTGAAAATTAGGGCTTTCTTATTGAGGAAAAATCAGGCCTCGAGACACATACAGTTAAACTCAGAAGCTCCATACGAGTTGAATGAGACCCTCGCGCTCAATTTATATTGCGCCAATCGCTAATCGCTATTTTTTGACATTGGTATTTTGTGGGGGTTTAAAACCCCTGTTATTTGCCTGTGTTTTTGTTTCAGGAATGAAGAAGATGACTACGTGGAATGATGGGAATGGGCCATTCAAACATGGCGCGCCTTTTTGTGTTTTTTCCAGAATATGCCTTTGTTTTGAATATAATATTTAGTTCCCATTATACTAACAAACACGCAGGATTGGTGTAGTGGTTGGCAATGCACTTGGTGATCTCTGGGACCTGGGTTCGATTCCCAGGTCCCCCCATAATTCCAATATTATTTTTTCAAATGCATTCCTGTGCAGATTCCCAAATGATGAGCACCATAAGCCTCACATCTCAGCCTGCCAGATGTCCATCAGTGCAAAACCAAGGGCCAAGCATGAGGACCATGGTGTTCTGGAGTCAACATGGGCGTAGGCAACCAGAAAGAGTCAAACGAGCTGGCTTCTTAATGGGCCAGAATTCAACAATACACCTCCTATTTGGCCCAACCCCCCCCCTTGGGTTTGCAATTTTTCTTTTTATATTTTATTTGTCTTATTTCATTTTCCCCTTTTACCAACAATTAACCAATTAATGTTTTCATAAAAAATCCAAAAAAAGAACTAACATTATTATTGTTATTAATTTCATTTTATTTTTTTGTAAATAAATATTAACAAATAAAATAGTTTAATTAGGTCAACTTTAATTTCTTTTTCTCTACAATCAATAAAAATAGTTTAGAATTAGGTTAACTTAGAATTTTAATTCTTTTATTTTATTTTCATTAAAAAACATAAAAACTCAAAAAAAAAATTCTTTTAATAAATTAATTAATTAGATTAGGCTTTATTTAATTAATTGCATTTAATTCAAAAAAGACAAAAAATTCAATTTCTTTTCTTAAAAGGGTCGAAACCCTTAGAACGTTCCCGATTAACTTTTATTCGCGCGCATTTTATTTTGATTATTATGTAATTGCTTTCGAGAATATAATAGTAATTAGGTTTATCGCTTTATTTAATTTCTCGTACTTATTTATCAAAACGGGTCTTTGTATTTTTGGCGATGTATAGACCCGCGCCTTGTAATAGCGTAGAACTTTATATTTCTGCAATTTACTTTCCGCACCCCTAACTGTTAAATGCATGAAAGAATGTATGTAAATAAAATTAACCTGTAGCTCACAAATAACATGTACAAAAACATTAACTGAAAAACAACACACAAAGCACATGCCACTCCTAGGGTACGCTTCACTCGTTGCCTCGAAACGTGGTCATCAAGTATAGGATGTCTTAGAGGTCACCCTTTGTCTCAAGATCCAGTTGCCTCGAAACGGTTGCCTCGGATAAAAGGATCTAGGATATTAGGGTTACTTCTAAGGTGTCCTACCGTTGCTTCGGTGACCACACTGTCCCGATAATCGAATTGACCCGAACATCTCCAACGATGGTGGTACCTACCTCTCAATGGTGGGATAGCACTATCTAAAGGACACTTACACAGCTTAATTCCTTAGGGTAGGTAGATGACTCATGGGTACTTGCTCTTTTCAAAAACAAACAAAATACTTTTCACACCTTACACTTTCAAAAAGTTTTCAAACAATACTTCATACACTCTTGAGGACTGATACAAGAGTTACCTAGAAGTTTTCAAACGAACTTTTTCAAAACCCACACTCACTTGAAAAGCAAACAAATTTTGAAAACATAAGAGCAAGTACCTAAGAGCCCGTGGGTAACCACGGATAGAAAGGGTGCTAACACCTTCCCTTTCTATAAATCTCCCTCCCGAACCGAGAAACATCTCGAATAAGGAATTTTGTTGTGCTTTTGTCCTTTCCATGTTGGAGAACATAAAAGACGGTGGCGACTCTTGCTTACCGCGACATTTCGCGAAACCAGCTAAAAATAGTCAGTTCTATTTCCACCGATCACAGAACTGGCGACTCTGCTGGGGACACTAAAAGTGAGGTGTACCTTAGGAATAGTTCATCATCATGTTTTCAATTGCTTTCTTTGCTTGATTTACTATTGTGGGTCTGTTTCAGGAGTTTCATAGATCCTAACCCGGATCTGGGGGGTACCTTCTTAGAAAGTAGCAACAAACTGTGAGGGAACTGTGCGGGGTATACCGACACGGTTGAAGCAGTTTGCTATGTTGATGTGGCACTTTGGTGAGTACCGGTAACCCTTGAGTCAAGTCAAGGAGAGTACGGGGCCGCCGCGTGGTATCGTGAAGCATCAATTGACCTTAGGAACCTTACTTGACCATCCTGGCCTCTTTAGGGGTAGTGAGATGACTGACTTTGGTGCAGTCCGAAGTTGGTTGATACTCGATACTACACTCATTGAGGGTTGTTTTCTTGGAATATTTTGATCGCCAGTTCAGTGGCTAAATCAAAACAATAAACACAGAAAACAACCCAATGATATTGAGCTCCTTAGAACCCGGTTACTTTTGATAGGACAGGTTTTTGATCCCACCAACTTCAAGAGGGTAGTACCCCAAACTTCATGCTAGCCTAAACTCTAAGGGTTGTGGTGTGACTTGTGTTCCCTATCATGTTTTCTTTTTGTGAATACTTGTGGTGTGCCTTATCATAGCATCATAACATCATACAACATCATATGCATTGACTAACCACTTCAGGGGTTCGAATCTTCATCTTTGTTCTTGTTTTGTAGGACATGAAAACTATCCGCAGAAAGACAATTCAGGTCAACCTTGTAAGGGTCCCTCCTCAGCTTAAGGAACTTACATCCAGGATTCCCGAGAACTCTTCCTTCAGTGAAAGGCATGGTAGACTCATCAGCTTGGTCAATACCAACATTGAAGAGGATATGGTGAAAGTGTTGTTCAAGTTCTTCGACCCTCTGCACCACTGTTTTACTTTCCCGGATAATCAGTTGGTGCCTACTTTGGAAGAGTTTTCTCAGCTTCTGAAGATTCCTATCCTTAGTCAACTACCCTACAACGGTACAGAAAGGGAACCAAAACTTGAAGAGGTTGCTAAAGCATTATGCCTACAACCATCTGACATCAAGGGACATTGGGAAACCAGAAGTGGTATCAAAGGGTTCTTGGCAAAGTTTCTGTTTGAGAAGGCCCAAGAGTGTTGGAATTCCCTTGACCTACAAGCCTTTGAAGAAGTTGTGGCACTCCTCGTCTATGGGTTGGTATTGTTCCCTAATCCAGATCAGCTCGTAGATATCAATGCTGTCAAGATCTTTATGTCCATGAATCCTATACCTACGTTGCTTGGGGACATCCTTTAGTCATGTTACACTCGAACCATGGGAAAAAGAGGTGTTCTCATGTGTTGCACTCCTCTCCTGGCAAGGTGGTTTATTTCTCACCTTCCACAATCAGTTTTGAAGAACGAGTGGGGTTTGAGATGGTCACAACGATTGATGACCCTTACACATGTTGATATACATTGGTGTTCTCGGTCCAGAGAGAATGTCACTATCATTGATCGTTGCGGGGAGTTTCCTAATGTTCCTTTACTTGGAATCAGAGGAGGTATTACTTACAACCCCTGTTTGGCTTTGAGGCAGTTTGGATATGCTCGGAGGGATGGCCCTCATGATATGTTGATTCCTGACATAGTTTTTGACTTCGACAATGATGCACAAGGACTTCGCCAGAGATTCATCAGAGCTTGGAGAATGCCCAATAGGGTAGATAGCAAGACACTGGGGCACAAGAACTCCATCCCCCTGGAACCTTATCTCAAGTGGATACGAGCCCGCTCCCAGAAGCTGGTGATGCCATATCCTCATGTTCTCCCTGTAATCAAAGAGCCAGTCTTGGAAGGAGAGGTGCCCTACACCATTCAACATCCTGACATGCCTACATCCTGGGAAGAAATGCAGAAAAGCTGGATCCAACTCAAGGAAGAATGGAATTCCTTTGAAGCCAGTCTACATGCCAGTGAGAAGAAGGTCTTGGAGCTCACCCGCCTACTCCATGAGGAAAAGACCCTCAATACTTACATAGCTCCAAAGAGGATGCGCATTGTCTTTTGGGATTAATTATTTTGTAATGTTTTGCCCATGAGGCCCTGATGTACTGAACAAATTATTTCCTAATAAAAAGTGTGTTCTTTTTTGGCTACAACGAATTTGAACTTTCGAACCCTTGAATGCATTGCATAAATAGCATATCATGCATCATGTGCATAACAGGTACCCTTTTTCTACAGGTTGCTTAATCTTCTTCGCTATTTATTTCAGCACTCAAGCATCATGAATCCTGAACTCACTACCGAGCAAGCTATCAAGGCCCTCCAGGCCCAGAACGCACAGTTTCAGGAGATGGTCATGAACTTGGCCCAAGGACAACAAGAGCTGAAGGCTTTGCTCCTGAAGAAGAAAAAGAAGAAGAGGATTGTGTTGTTCAACACTGGGCGCAGACTCGGGAATACATTGCAGAATGAAGCTGAGAGGACTACTCTATCTGTGGGGGAAGGCAGCCACCAAGGGAGAGAGGTTCCTAGTCCTGTGGTCTCTGACACTGAGACAGACTTCAACGATGAACAGTACCCTCCTGCTGAGGACCGGTACAAACAACTGGAGGACAGGTTAAATGCTATGGAGATTCAACGTGTGCTTGGGTTGGATTTCAGAGACTTAGGGTTATCTTCTGGGGTGGTGATCCCGCACAAGTTCAAGGCGCCGGCCTTTGTGAAGTACGACGGGGCTTCCTGTCCTAAACTGCACCTCTGCTCCTATGTAAGGAAGATCCAGCCTTACACTGCAGACAAGAACTTATGGATCCATTTCTTTCAGGAGAGTCTTTCAGGGACTCATCTCGAATGGTTCTATCAGCTGGATGGAACCAACATTCGTAACTGGGAGGATTTGGCCACTGCTTTTTACAAGCAATATCAGTACAATTTCGACCTCGCTCCTACGCGTACCCAACTCCAGGGTATGTCACTGGGAACGGGTGAAGGTTTTAAGGAGTACGCACATAAATGGAGAGACCTGGCTGGCAGGGTGCAGCCACCATTGACTGACTGGGAGCTAGTAGACATGTTCTTGGGGACCCTATCTGGTCCATTCTTCAACCATCTCATTGGTAACTCCTCTGCTGGGTTTACAGACCTGATCCTGACTGGTGAGAGGATCGAAGCTGGTATAAAATCGGGAAAGATACAGAAGGGTGCCTCCTCAAATACTGAAAAGAAGCCCTTCAAGAAAGAAGCCAGTGCTGTGTATGGTCCCAGAAGGTAGAACAAACCAGAACGCCGCCAAGCTGTCAACGCGGTGGTTATTTCTAAGCCTGCTGCTGCTCCTCAGCAATACAACCAGCCAATAGCTGAGAGGCCCAAAAGACAGTATACTCGGCTCAGCATGACTCTCTCTCAGATATTGCCGCAACTGCTGTCAACCAGCCTGGTAACCGTCAAGGAAGCTCCGAAGGTGGTAAACACAGCATCTCCGAAGTACAACCCCAACGCCCGCTGCGCTTATCACTCTGATAGCCCGGGGCATTCTACTGATGATTGTTGGGCCCTCAGGAAAAAGGTTCAGGACCTTATTGATGCTAAGGAAATATAGTTCGAGATGCCTTAAAGGCCCAATGTTGTGACCGCTCCCATGCCCCAGCATGGAGTGAATGCTGTTGAGGAGGATCTGTATGTAGCTTCTGTGGATGATGTTGCTACTCCGCTGCTGACCGTCAAGAGGAACATATTGCTGGTCGGTTTATTTCTGGGATGTAGTAAAGGTTGCCATCTGTGTGCTGATTCACCTGCTGGTTGTCCTTTGCTGAAATTAGGCGTCTAAAACCTGATGGATAGTAAAGAGATCTTGTTCAAAAAAATTGCCGTTCTTGCTGCCCCTGTTGAAGAAGTTTCAATTGTCACCATTTTCAACAACCCTTCCAAGGCTCCTTCAAAGAAGCCTATCAAAATTATGCCTGTTCACAAGATTGCTCCTATAACCATTACTGTTCCGGGGCCCATCCCCTACAAGTCTGATAAAGCTGTCCCGTGGCACTATGGGGCAAATGTTTATGTTCTGGGAGTGAAACAAGAGTTCAATACTAGTACCGGTGTCACCAACATCACCGGGCCTGCTAAGGTCACTCGTAGTGGAAGACTGTTCTCACCAGACATTGCATCTCCAGCAATTCAGAGGCCTCTTGTCATCACACCTGCTAGTGTGCCTGTTTCCCCTCCTGATCAAGTTTCTACCCCTGCTGTCGAGTCATCTGACGCTTGGGGCAAGGGGATTGCTACTGATGTGCCTGCCCGGACGGAGGCACCGAAGACCACTGTTGAGGCTTCCAAGCAAGAGATGGAAGAGATCCTCAAAGTTATAAAGAAAATTGATTTCAACGTCGTTGAACAGCTGGGGCACACCCCCTCTAAAATCTCCATGCTATCACTGTTGCTGTGTTCAGAGGCCCATGCCAAGGCCCTGATTGCTTTCCTGAAGACAGCCCAAGTACCACAAGAAACGTCTGCTGATCAATTCACCGACTGTGTGGCCAACTTGACTGCTGATAATGGTCTGGGTTTCTCTGATGCTGATCTGACGGCCAAAAGGAAGAACCATAATGATGCCCTGCATGTCTCTATTGAATGCAGGGGCACTACTCTTGCCCATGTGCTGGTTGACACTGGTTCTTCACTAAACGTGTTACCCAAGAAAGCTCTAGACAGTCTGGACTGTGAGGGTTTAGAGCTCAAACCAAGTAACATTGTTGTCCGGGCCTTTGACGGGTCCAAAAGGATGGTACATGGTGAGGTTGACATCCCAATCAGGGTTGGTTCACAAGTCTTTGATTTAATGTTCTATGTGATGGATATCCGACCGTCCTACTCTTGTTTGCTGGGTCGTCCTTGGATCCACAAGGCAGGGGCTATGACTTCAACTTTACATCAGAAGCTCAAATACCCGGTCAGGGGGAAGATCGTAACAGTGCAAGGGGAAGAGGAATACATGGTCAGCCACCTCAACTCCTTCAGGTACATAGAAATGGATGGGGAGTTCATTGAAACCCCCTTTCAACACTTTGAAGAGGTGCCTCAGACGTTGGCAGCAGCGGAGACAGTGACTGAAGAAGACTCTCCTTTGAAGATGGCTTCCTTGAAGGATGCCCGGGCTGTGATTGAGAAGGGTGAGTGTGCAAACTGGGGCAGACTTCCTGATTTCACTCCAAAAACTGACAAATTTGGCTTGGGTTTCACTGCATAAGCTCAGAAGGCTGTGCGTAAGGCAAGGATCGAAAGACCTCCCGTATTCATCACCAACCCGGGAGTGAATGCTATTGAGGACGAAGCGGACGAATCTGAATTCGACAGCTGGATCTACCCGACGACCAACGGTGGACCTAGCAACTGGACTGCAAAAGACTTTACCCCTATTACTTTTGTCACCCAGTAATGAACTCATTTGTTTTGAATTTGTAACAAACAATATTACTAAACTCTATGGCCTAGTGTCTTACCCGGGGCACCGTAGCTTCATTTGTGAGGGCTTGTTAATTGTCACTTTCATATATCATGAATAAAAGCATTGGACGTTTTTCACATTTCAAATCTTGCGCTCCATTTCTTTCTTTATATATTGAAAAACAGCTATATTTACACACACTCACTCATACAGGTTCCATTCCACTCTGGATATCACTGGTAACGACTCTGCTACTGCCAGTTATGACTTCGAAAATCCGATCAACTTAGCCGAAGACGAAGGTGAAGATGATTGCGAAGTGCCTGGTGAGCTTGCAAGACTGTTACTCCAGGAAGAGAGGGCCATTCAGCCACATGAAGAGCCAGTGGAAATGGTAAATCTGGGTACTGAGACAGACAGAAAGGAAGTCAAGATTGGTTCCAATCTAGAGCTCAGTGTGAAACAACGGTTGATTCAGATGTTGCATGATTATGTGGAAATCTTTGCCTGGTCTTACGAAGACATGCCTGGGTTGGATACCGACATTGTGGTTCATCACCTGCCTACCAAGGAAGACTGTCCTCCGGTAAAACAGAAGGTCCGCCGTATGCATCCAGAGATGTCCGAGAAAATCAAAGCTGAGGTTATGAAACAATTTGATGCCGGTTTTCTTGCAGTGACTTCTTACCCTCAGTGGGTTGCCAACGTGGTCCCGGTGCCAAAGAAAGATGGTAAGGTCAGAATGTGTGTTGACTATAGAGATTTGAACAGGGCAAGCCCTAAGGATGACTTCCCTCTACCACATATCGACGTTCTGATTGACAATACTGCCCAACATAAGGTATTCTCCTTCATGGACGGCTTCTCCGGATATAATCAGATCAAGATGGCTCCTGAAGACATGGAGAAGACTACTTTTGTTACTCAGTGGGGCATCTTTTTCTACAAGGTCATGCCTTTTGGGTTGAAAAATGCTGGGGCAACCTACCAACGTGCCATGGTTGCTTTGTTTCATGACATGATCCATCATGAGATCAAAGTGTACGTTGACGATATGATTGCAAGGTCCCAAACTGAGGAGGAACACCTTGACCATCTACGGAAACTGTTTGACCGTCTGAAGTTGTACTAGCTGAGGTTGAACCCAAACAAATGCACCTTCGGAGTAAGATCTGGAAAACTTTTAGGATTCGTCGTAAGCGACAAAGGTATTCAAGTGGACCCTGCCAAAGTGAAAGCCATACAAGAGATGCTAGCTCCTAAGACAGAGAAAGAAGTCAGAGGCTTTCTAGGACGGCTGAACTACATTGCCCGATTCATCTCGCATCTAACTGCTACCTATGAACCAATCTTCAAGCTACTGAAGAAAGATCAAGTAGTACGTTGGAACGATGAATGTCAGGCCTCTTTCGACAGAATCAAAGAGTATCTCCAAGAACCACCCATTCTTATGCCACCGGTTGAAGGGAGACCTCTAATCTTATACTTGACAGTACTTGACAGCTCAATGGGATGCGTGCTGGGGAAGCATGACTGTTGTACCCCAAAATTTGCCCTCCCATAATCTTCAAAGTTTTGACAAGAATCATCCATAATTGGTTCAAGTTTACTCAAGGGGCACACAGTCAAACCATCCTCCTAAGACAGTCAAACTAGGGTTTTGGTTCTTGCAAGGAAGTTGAAGTTTTCAAGAGCTCAATCAAGTCTCCTATGCCTATAAAGATTGTCAAGCACCTACATGTCAAGTTTCAAGGCTCACAAGGTCAAGTTGCACAGTCAAAAACCCTAATTGCTCAACAGTCAACTGTAGGGGCAAAATGGTCATTTGGCAGTCAAAAGTCAAAATTTTTGGTCAACATCTTATTTTGAGGCCACAAACATCATTTGATCAATGCTTGATCATGATTCTCAAAAGTATGGCTCAAAAAGTCTCAAGATGCAAAAGTTTCTATTTTTGGACAGTTGAAAAGTCAACTGTAACTTGACCAAGGCATAACTTTTTCATGGTTCATCATAAAAATCCCATCCAATGCTCATCTTGAAGGGGAAGACATTTCCTACAACTCATCTTCACATTCCAAGTCCAAGAAATGCTCTCACAAAAAGTTATCAATTTCAACATTATAGGTCATTTTCAAAAGTCAACAAAAAGGGACTTTAAGTCAAAGACCATAACTAGAGATTGGTAAATCAAAATGACATGGGACCAAAGTCGTTGGTTAGAGGACTTCAAGACCTTTCTAAAATGTCCAAGAACATGATCAAAGCTTAAAAATTGAGCAAGATATGCATTGGAGAAGTTGGGAAATTTTTGTGAAATGGCCAAAATCATTTATCCTTGAAATTTCATTTTTGACAAAAGGGGCCCACTTTTTCCACTTGAATTAGCTTGGCCATGCTTCCCACGTGTCCCACCTTTTATCTCAATATTTAAAATTGATTTGTTTCATTTTTTATTGATTTTATTGGATTTAATTAGTTTTTAATCTTTTAAAATCAAAAGAAAATCAAGAAATTCAATTAAGGAGGATATTTGGTCTTAACTAGCTTTGAATCATCATCATGCAACATCCCATATTCGTTTCAAGGCTTAATTAAGCAAGAATTCAAAATGGTTGCAAAGATGGAAAGTTGGTTAAGGGAGTTTATGTTAAAATCTCAAGCTTGAATGTTTGGTATTATGAGCCTTAATGCTGATCAGAATCACCTACATAACCTAGTTACAAACCATCACAAGGCATTGGAAACGAGAGAGAGAGGCAGCCAAGAGAAATTCCTTTTCAAAATTCCAAAGAATTGCACTAAGATCGAACTCAAAGATTCAGCCATCCACAAGACTTCCCACCTATCCTATCGTGATCTACAGGTAAAATAAGGTATAAACACATCCTTTTCATATAACCATGCATGCTGAAACTGTAGCTACATGAACATCCATTTTGCAGAATTTCCATGGATCGTATTTTTGATTATGGCTTGATTTAATCCCTACTGACCACACCTTTGAGTTCCAGTGGATGTTTAGAGCAGGTCTGGGCTATCGCTTGGGATTTTTCATGGCCAAAACGTGAACCTCCATGGCTAGGGTTCATATTATGTGGAGCTTCGTTTTGATGGGGATAGGCAATATTAAACCATGAAAACATCACCATGAGAATCGCCATGCCCTAATCACTCGGTCTGGCTATTTTGTTTGCTTCATTTTTACTGTTTTCGCAGGTTTTCAAAATTGCCCTCGCCGGAGAAGATGACCGGAGCACTGCTCCGGCGTCGTTGACTGGGCTTGGTTCAATTTGACACAGGCGTGGCACTTTCTTGTGTTTTAATTGGCCATCCAAGTTGTTGACTCAGTTACTTAAAGCTGACTGGACTCAGTGGACTCCATGTGTGTCCAGCTTCAATCCATACCATGCGCGTGTGAGATCCAGCCGTTAGATTGCCCACTGATCCAAATCCAACGCCTCACGTGCGTCCCTCCATCGTGGGCGTTAGTCAAAGCAGGCACATGGAATTGGATAAAGTCAGAATAGGCCTTCAGCGTTTGGGCCCAGCATTGCCATCCACACCCCCCATTTTGCTACAAAATACAGGCCCATTTCCTTTTTCCCTTGAATTTATTTTCTTTTCTATTTTATTTTAATTCATTTAATTTGCTTTTTATTAACAAAAATTAATTTTTCTTTTTATTTTAGAAAATCACAAAAAATATTCTTACCCAAATAAATTTTAGATTTTTTTTTCTAAGTTTAATTAATTAATTAGGTTTTTTTTTTATTCTAGGAAACTCTAAATTATTTTGCAATATTAAAATTGATTAAACTTAATTAGGTTCTAAATACTAATTTAATTAGTTTTATTTCTTAAAATAATAAAAAAATCAGAAATCATAAAAAATAAAAATATTTGTATTTAATTTAATTTATTTATAGTTTTTTTTTGTAAATACTTATAATTAAATAATTAAGTAAATTAGGTCAAAACTTGGATTTATTTCTTTAATAATTAAAAATGCTTAGAATTAGGATTTTAATTCCAATTAACTTTCTTCATTTCTATAAAAATACAAAAAAATAAAAAATAGTTCTTTCCTTTATTTTAATTTAATTAATTTATGATTTCGATTTAATTCCTTTAAAGGGTCCAACGCCCTCGCATTCAATTATATTTTCTTTTCGCGCATTTTATTTTATTTCTTTTTTATGAATGTAATGTATTTTCCCCAAAGCCCTGTAATAGTTAATTAGGCATTTATTTTCTGCATTTTATTTTAAATCGGGTTTTGTATTAATTTGGCGATGTAGACCCGCGCCTTTGTAATAGCGTAGGACCTTTATCTTTTCCGCACTTTAAATTCCCGCACCTTTAACTGTTAAACAATCACATGAAAGAATGAATGCCCAAAAGTAAAAACAAAACGTAGAACACCAATGCATGAACAAGACAAATATAAACTGAAAATGACACACAATTCACACACCACTCTTAGGGTACGCTTCACTGTTGCCTTGCCCCTCGAAACATGGTCATCGAGTATAGGACGTCTTAGTAAGTCCTTATGTCTATGAACATGGCATAAGGGTAGCTTCTAAGGTATCCTACTGTTTCTCTGGTGATCACACTGTTGCCTTGCCCCTCGAAACGTGGTCGTCGAGTATAGGACGTCTTAGTGAGTCCTTATGTTCCATTGATCTAGTTGCCTCGAAACGGTTGCCTCGAAACAAGTTGCCTCGAAACGGTTGCCTCGGAATAAAAAGATCAATGGCATAAGGGTAGCTTCTAAGGTATCTTACTATTACCCGGTGACCACACTGTCCCGAACCCTCGAATTGACCCGAACACCTCCAACGGTGGTGCTACCTACCTCTCAATGGTGGGATGGCACTACTTTAAGGACATTTACACAGACGAAATCCTTAGGGTAGGTAGAGAACTCTAGATACTTGCTCTAATTTCAAAACAAATCAAAAACTTCTTTTCACACCGACACTTTGCAAAAAGCTTTCAAAAACAACTTTTCAAACACTCTTGAGGACTGATACAAGAGTCGAACTGAAATTTTAAACGGAACTTTTTTCAAACCCACTCACCTTGAAAAGCAAACAAACATTTTGAAAACACAATGAGCAATTATCTAAGAGCCCATGGATAACCATGGATAGAAAGGGTGCTAACACCTTTCTTTTCTATAAATCTACCTCCCGAACCGAGAGCAATCTCTATAAGGAATTTTTCTGTGCTTTTGTCCTTTCCATTTGGAGAAAATAAAAGACGGTGGCGACTCTTGCTTACCGCGACATTTCGCGAAACTAGCGTTAAACAGTCAGTTCCAGATCCACCGATCACAGAACTGGCGACTCTGCTGGGGATTTACTCTTAAAGTGAGGTGTACCTTAGGACTAAGATCACTGTGTTTTCAATTGCTTTGACTTGTTTGCTTTAAATTGTGGGACTGTCTTGGGAGTTCTATAGATCCTAACCCGGATCTGGGGATACCTTCTTAGAAAGTAGCAACAAGGCTGTGAGGGAACTGTGCGGGGTATACCGACATGGTTGAAGCAGTTTGCTACGTTGATGTGGCACTTTGGTGTGTACCGGTAACCCTTGAGTCAATCAAGGAGAGTACGGGGCCTCCGCGTGGTGTCGTGAAGCATCAACAGACCTTAGGAACCTTAATTGAACCATCTTGGCCTCTTTAGGGTAGTGAGATGACTACTTTGGTGTACTCCGAAGTCGGTTGATACTCGATACTACACTCAATTGAGGGTTGTTTTCTTGGGATATTTTGATCGCCAGTCAGTGGCTAAATCGAAACGATGAACAATGAAAGCAAACCAATGATATTGAGATCCTTAGAACCCGGTTACTTTGATAGGACAGGTTTGAGCCCACCAACTTCAAGAGGGTAATACCCAGACCCCATGCTGGCCTAAACTCTAAGGGCTTGTCTTGTGTGACTTGTGTGCCTTACATGTTTGCCGTTGTAAATATTTGTGGTGTGTTTAATCATAACATCATAACATCATACAGCATCATGTGCATCCACTAACCATTTCAGGGGTTCGAATCTTCATCTTTGTTCTTGTTTTGTAGGACATGGAAACTATCCGCAGAAAGACAATTCAGATCAACCTTGTAAGGGTCCCTCCTCAGCTTAAGGAGCTTACATCCAGGATTCCCGAGAACTCGTCATTCAGTGAAAGGCATGGTAGACTCATCAGCCTGGTCAATACCAATATTGAGGAAGAGATGGTAAAGGTCCTCTTCCAATTCTTTGACCCTCTGCATCACTGTTTTACTTTCCCGGATTATCAGCTGGTGCCTACTTTAGAAGAGTTTTCCCAGCTTCTGAAAATTCCCATTCTCAATCAACTACCCTACAACGGTAAGGAAAGGGAACCAAAACTTGAAGAAGTAGCTAAAGCATTATGCCTACAACCATCTGATATCAAGGGGCATTGGGAAGCCATAAATGGTATCAAAGGGTTCTTGGCAAAAATTTTGTTTGAGAAGGCCCAAGAGTGTTGGAATTCCCTTGACCTACAAGCCTTTGAAGAAGTTGTAGCCCTCCTTGTTTATGGGTTGGTGCTGTTCCCTAAGCCAGATCAGCTCATAGATATCAGTGCTGTCAAGGTCTTCATGTCCAGGAATCCTATACCTACGTTGCTGGGGGACATCCTTCACTCATGTTACACTCGAACCATGAGAAAAAGGGGTGTTCTTATGTGCTGCACTCCCCTCCTAGGAAGGTGGTTTATTTCGCACCTTCCATAATCAGTTTTGAAGAACGAGCGGGGTTTGAGGTGGTCACAACGATTGATGACTCTTACACATGCAGATATACATTGGTGCTCTCGGTCCAGAGAGGATGTCACTATCATTGATCGTTGCGGGGAGTACCCTAATGTTCCTTTACTTGGAATCAGAGGAGGTATTACTTACAACCCGTGCCTGGCTTGGAGACAGTTTGGTTATGCTCGGAGGGACGGCCCACATGACATGTTAATTCCTGACATAGTTTTTGACTTCGACAACGATGTGCAAGGACTTCGCCAGAAATTTTTCAGAGCTTGAAGGATGCCCAGCAAGATAGACAGCAAGACACTGGGGCACAGAAACTCCATCCCATTGGAGCCCTATCTCAAGTGGGTACGAGCCCGCTCCCAGAAGCTGGTGATGCCATATCCTCATGTTCTCCCCGTGATAAAAGAGCCAGACTTGGAAGGAGAGGTGTCCTACACCATTCAACATCCTGACATGCCCACGTCCTGGGAAGAGATGCAGAAGAGCTGGATCCAGCTTAAGGAAGAAAGGAATTCTCTGGAGACCAGTCTACATGCTAGTGAGAAGAAGGTCCTGGAGCTCACCCGCCTACTGCACGAGGAAAGGAATCTCAATACCTATATTGCTCCGAAGAGGATGCGTAGTGTCTTTTGGGATTGATCTGCTTTGTAATGTTTGCCCATGAGGCTTTGATGTATCAAACAATTATTTCCTTAATGATAACGTGTGTTCCTTTTTGTCTACAACAAATTTGAATTTTCGAACTCTTGAATGCATTGCATAAACACATATCATTCATCATGTGCATCACATGTACTCTTCTTTTCAGGTTGCTTACTGTTCTTCGCTGTTTATTTCAGCATCATGAACCCTGAATCATCTATCGAGCTGACTATCAAGGCCCTTCAGGCGCAGAACACACAATTTCAGGAGCTGATCATGGGTTTGGCTCAAGGTCAAAAAGAGCTGAAGGTTATGCTCCTGAAGAAGAGTAAGAAGAAAAAGAGGATTGTGCTATTCAACACTGGGCGCAGACTCGGGAATACTTTACAAAATGAAGCTGAGAGGACTACTCCATCTGTGGGGGAAGGTAGTCACCAAGAAAGGGAGGTCCCTACTCCTGTGGTCTCTGATACTGAAACAGACTTCAACGACGAACAGTATCCTCCTGCTGAGGACCGGTACAAGCAGCTGGAGGACAGGTTAAATGCTATAGAAGTTCAGCGTGTGCCTGGACTGTATTTCGGGGACTTGGAGTTATCTACTGGGGTGGTGATCCCACACAAGTTTAAAGCGCCTGCCTTTATGAAGTATGACGGGGCCTCCTGTCCCAAGATGCACCTCCGTTCTTATGTAAGGAAGATCCAGCCTTACACAGCATACAGGAACTTATGGATCCACTTCTTCCAGGAGAGTCTTTCAGGGACTCACCTCGAATGGTTCTATCAGCTGGATGGAACCAACATTCGTAACTGGGAGGATCTGGCCACTGCTTTTTACAAGCAGTATCAATATAATTCCGACCTCGCTCCTACGCGTACCCAACTCCAGGGTATGTCGCTAGGGTCGGGTGAAGGCTTTAAGGAGTATGCACAGAAATGGAGAGATCTGGCTGGCAGGGTGCAGCCACCATTGATGGACCGAGAGCTAGTGGATATGTTTTTGGGGACCCTATCTGGGCCTTTTTTCAATCATCTCATTGGTAATTCCTCTGCTGGGTTTACTGATCTGATCCTGACTGGTGAGAGGATCGAGGCTGGTATAAAATCAGGGAAGATACAGAAGGTTGCCTCCTCAAATGCTGAAAAGAAGCCCTTCAAGAAAGAGGCTAGTGTTGTGTATGGCCCAAGAAGGCAAAACAAACCTGAACACCGCCAAGCTGTCAACGCGGTGGTTATTTCTAAGCTTGCTACTTCTCCACAACAGTACAACCTACCCAGGGCTGAGAGGCCCAAACGGCAGTATACTCGACTCAGCATGACTCTCTCTCAGATCCTTCCGTAACTGTTATCAGCCAGCTTGGTGACTGTTAGAGAGGCCCCGAAGGTTGTGAGTACTACATCCCCCAGGTCCAACCCCAACGCCCGTTGCGCTTATCACTCTGATAGCCCGGGGCATAACACAGATGACTGTTGGGCCCTTAAAAAATAAGGTTCAGGACCTTATTGATGCAAAGGAGATACAGTTTGAGGCGCCCGAGAGGCCAAATGTTGTTACCGCTCCCATGCCCCAGCATGGAGTGAATGCTGTTGAGGAGGATTTGTATGTAGCTTCAGTGGATGATATTGCTACTCCGCTGCTGACGGTCAAGAGGAACCTGTTGCTAGCCGGTTTATTTCCGGGATGTAGCAAAGGTTGCCCTCTATGTGTTGCTTCCCATGCTGGTTGTTCTTTGCTGAAATCAGGCGTCCAAAACCTGATGGATAGTAAAGAGATTTTGTTCAGAAAGACTGCTGTTCCTGCTGCCCCTGTTAAAGAAGTTTCAATTGTTACCATTTTCAACAACCCTTCCAAGGCTCCTTCAAAGAAGCCTGTCCAAATTTTGCCTGTTCACAAGATTGCTCCCATCACTATTACTGTCCCGGGGCCCATCCCCTACAAATCTGATAAGGCTGTCCCATGGCACTATGGGGCAGATGTTTATGTTCTGGGTGTGAAACAAGAGTTCAACACTGATACTGGTGTCACCAACATCACTGGGCCTGCTAAGGTCACTCGTAGTGGAAGACTGTTCTCACCAAACATTGCTCCTCCGGTAATTCAGAGGCCTTTGATCATCACACCTGCCAGTGTGTTTGTCTCTTCCCCTGACCAAGTTTCCACCCCTGCTGCCGAGTCATCTAATGCTCGGGGTAAGGGTATTGCTGCTGATGTGCCTGCCCGGACGGAGGCACCAAAGACCATTGTTGAGGCTTCCAAGCAGGAGATGGAAGAAATCCTCAAGATTATAAAGAAAAGTGATTTCAACGTTGTCGAACAGCTGGGGCACACCCCCTCTAAAATCTCCATGCTATCATTGCTGCTGTGTTCAGAGGCCCACGCCAAGGCCCTGATTGCTTTCTTAAAGACAGCCCACGTACCCCAAGAGACGTCTGCTGATCAGTTCACCGACTGTGTGGCCAACCTAACTGCTGATAATGGTCTGGGTTTCTCTGATGCCGATCTGACAGCCAAAGGGAAGAACCATAATGATGCCCTGCATGTCTCCATTGAATGCAGGGGCACTACTCTTGCTCATGTGCTGGTTGACACTGGTTCTTCATTAAACGTGCTACCCAAGAAGGCTCTGGACAGGCTGGACTGTGAGGGTCTAGAGCTCAAACCAAGTAACATTATTGTCCGGGCCTTTAACGGGTCCAAAAGAATGGTACATGGTGAGGTTGACATCCCAATCAGGGTTGGGTCACAGGTCTTTGATTCAAAATTCTATGTGATGGACATCCGTCCATCCTATTCTTGTTTGCTGGGTCGCCCGTGGATCCACAAGGCTGGAGTTGTGACCTCCACGTTGCATCAGAAGCTCAAGTACCCGGTCAGGGGGAAGATTGTAACAGTGCAAGGGGAAGAGGAATACATGGTCAACCACCTCAACTCCTTCAGGTACGTGGAAATGGATGGGGAGTTCATTGAGACCCCCTTTCAACATTTTGAAGAGGTTCCACAAACATTGGCAGCAGCAGAAGCAGTGGTCGAAGAGGTTTCTCCTTTGAAGATGGCCTCCTTAAAGGACGCCCGGGCTGCGATTGAAAGAGGTGAATGTGCAAATTGGGTCAAGCTCCCTGATTTTACTCCTAAAACTAACAAGTTTGGGCTGGGTTTCACTGCAGAGGCTCAGAAGGCTGTGCGTAAGGCGAGAATTGGAAGACCTCCTGTGCTCATCACCCACTCAGGAGTGAATGCTATCAGGGAGGATGATGAAGTGGAAGAGTCAGAGTTTGATAGCTGGATCTACCCGACGACTGATGGTGGATTGACCAATTAGACTGCTAAAGACTTTACACCCATAACTTTTGTCACCCAGTAATGAACTTCTTTGTTTCGGATTTGTAATAAACAATAATTTGAAACTGTATGGCCCGGTGTCTTACCCGGGGCACCATGGTCTTATTTATGAGGGCTTTTGTTTGTCACTGTCATATATCATAAATAAAAGCATTGGACGTTTTTCACATTTCAAATCTTGCGCTCCTTTTCTTTCTTTCTTTACATATATTGCAAAACAGCTGTATTTACACACACTCACTCATACATGTTTCAATCCACTCTGGATCTCACTGGTAACGACTCTGCTACTGCCAGTTATGACTTTGAAAATCCGATCAACTTAGCCGAAGACGAAGGTGAAGATGATTGCGAAGTGCCTGGCGAACTTGCAAGACTGTTACTCCAGGAAGAGAGGGCAATTCAACCACATGAAGAGCCAGTGGAGACAATAAATATGGGTACTGAGACCGACCGTAAGGAAGTCAAGATTGGTGCCAACCTAGAGCTCAGCGTGAAGCAACGGTTGACTCAGATGTTACAAGATTATGTGGAGATCTTTGCCTGGTTCTACGAAGACATGCCCGGGTTGGATACCGACATTGTGGTCCATCATTTGCCTACCAAGGAAGACTGCCCTCCGGTTAAGCAAAAGGTCTGCCGTATGCGTCCAGAGATGTCTGAGAAGATCAAAGCCGAGGTTATGAAACAGTTTGACGCCGGGTTTCTTGCAGTGACTTCTTACCCTCAGTGGGTTGCTAATGTGGTGCCGGTACCAAAGAAAGACGGTAAGGTCAGAATGTGTGTCAATTACAGGGATCTGAACAGGGCCAGCCCCAAAGATGACTTCCCTCTACCTCACATTGATGTCCTTGTTGACAATACGGCTCAGCATAAGGTGTTCTCCTTCATGGATGGCTTCTCAGGTTACAATCAAATCAAGATGGCTCCTGAAGACATGGAAAAGACTACCTTTGTTACTCAGTGGGGCACCTTCTGCTACAAGGTCATGCCTTTTGGACTGAAAATTGCTGGGGCAACCTACCAACGTGCCATGGTTGCTTTATTTCATGACATGATCCATCATGAGATAGAAGTATATGTTGACGACATGATTGCAAGGTCCCAAACCAAGGAAGAACACCTTGATCACCAGCAGAAACTGTTTGACTGTCTGAAACTGTACAAGCTGAGGTTGAACCCGAACAAGTGCACCTTCGGGGTTAGATCTGGAAAGCTGCTAGGCTTCGTTGTAAGTGATAAGGGTATTCAAGTGGACCCTGCCAAGTTCAAAGCTATTCAAGAGATGCCAGCTCCTAAGACAGAGAAAGAGGTCAGAGGCTTTCTAGGACGCCTGAATTACATTGCTCGATTCATCTCGCATCTAACAGCTACCTGTGAGCCAATCTTCAAGCTGCTGAAGAAAGATCAGGTAGTACGTTGGAATGATGAATGTCAGGCTGCTTTTGATAGAATCAAAGAATATCTCCAAGAACCACCCATCCTTATGCCACCAGTTGAAGGGAGACCTCTGATACTATACCTGACAGTACTTGACAACTCAATGGGGTGTGTGCTAGGGCAGCATGACGAGTCTGGCCGAAAAGAGCACGCCATTTATTACCTTAGCAAAAAGTTTACCGACTGTGAGACCCTTTACTCACTGCTCGAGAAAACTTGCTGCGCTTTGGTATGGGCTGCTCGCCGGCTGAGACAGTATATGCTGACTCACACTACCTTATTGATCTCAAAGATGGATCCGATAAAATACATATTTGAAAAGCCTGCTCTGTCTGGGAGAATATCCAGATGGCAAATGATCTTGACAGAATACGACATCCAGTACACGACTCAGAAGGCTATCAAGGGAAGTGTATTGGCAGACCACTTGGCACATCAGGCAGTAGACGACTATCAGTCAATGAACTTCGAGTTTCCAGACGAGAGCATCATGATAGTGACTGATTGTGAAGTACCTGGACCTGATGAAGGACCTGAGGAAGGGTCCCGATGGTCTATGCACTTTGACGGAGCCTCCAACGCTTTGGGTAACGGTATTGGCACTGTGATCATATCCCCTCAAGGCACCCATACTCCACTTACTGCCCGACTATGTTTCAACTGCACCAACAACATGGCGGAGTATGAGGCGTGCATCATGGGACTCAAAGCTGCAATTGACTTAAGGATCAAGTTTCTGAGTGTCTTCGGAGATTCCGCTCTCATGATCAACCAGATCAAAGGCGAGTGGGATACGAAACATCTGAATCTTATTCCTTACAGAGAATGTGTATTAACATTGATCCCCCATTTCACAGAGATAACCTTTGAACGTTTCCTAAGAGAGGAGAATCAGTTGGCGGACGCGTTAGCTACGATGTATTCCATGTTCAAAGTCAAGTGGGACAATGAGGCTCCCCAGGTCATCATCTGGAAACTGGACGAACCGGCATACTGTTGTGATCTTGAGACTGAATTGGTGACTGAGAAGCCTTGGTACCTTGAGGTGAAGAGATACTTGGAAGCTCAAGAGTATCCTGAAGGTGCACCTGTCAACGATAAGAAGTTTCTGAGAAGGTTCGCAGCGAAGATCTTCCTTAGCAACGGCATTCTGTACAAGCGAAACCATGATTCGACCTTACTGCGTTGTGTGGATAAGACTGAAGCGGAAAGGATCATGGAAGAGTTACACGAGGGTACCTTCGAAACTCATTCCAGTGGACACACTATGGCTAAGAAGATCCTTCGGGCAGGGTATTTCTGGTCCACAATGGAAGCCGACTGCTACCAACACTCTCGGACATGCCATAAATGCCAGATTTATGCAGACAAGGTGCATGTTCCTCCAGTTCCTCTGAATGTCCTGACAGCACCTTGGCCTTTCGCAATGTGGGGTATTGATATGATCGGAGAGATTAAACCCACAGCATCCAATGGGCATTGCTTCATTCTAGTGGCAATCGATTACTTTACAAAGTGGGTTGAAACAGCTTCCTACGCTACGGTAACCAAGGCTGTTGTGGAACGGTTCATTCGGCATAACCTGATCTATCGATACGGCGTCCCAGAAAGGATCATTACGGACAACGGTACCAATCTCAATAACAAGATGATCACTGAGCTCTGCGAGCAGTTTAAGATACAGCACAACAACTCTTCTCCTTACAGACCGAAGATGAATGGGGCTGTAGAAGCAGCAAATAAGAACATTAAGAAAATCGTGCAGAAGATGACAGTGACTTATAAAGATTGGCACGAGATGTTACCGTTTTCTCTACATGGGTACCGTACCTCAGCAAGGACGTCAACTGGGGAAACTCCTTTCTCCTTGGTCTACAGTATGGAAGCAGTCTTACCAATCGAAGTGCAGATACCCTCTCTTCGGATAATGAAGGATGCAGACCTGAGTGAAGATGATTGGATCCAGACACGACTTGATCAGCTAAACCTAATTGACGAAAAGAGACTTGCTGCTATTTGTCATGGTCAGACGTATCAAAAACGGATGATCAGGGCATTTAACAAAAAGGTCAGACCACAAGAGTATCAAGTTGGGGATCTGGTAATCAAACGCATCATCCTACCTCAGAGTGATCCAAGGGGCAAATGGACCCCTACATACGAAGGGCCATTTGTGGTTAAACATGTGTTCTCAGGAGGAGCCATGATTCTAACCAACATGGATGGTGACGACCTTCCTCACCCCGCCAATGCAGACATAGTAAAAAGATACTACGCATAATAAAGACTCGCTAGGTTGACATACCTAGGCAAAAATTAGGGCTACCCAGCGAACCAAAAGGGTTCGGGAAAAAGGAAGGGAGGAAATAAAAATATCTGTACACCCGGCAAGTCGAAAACCTGAAAAGGCGGCTTGGGCAAAAATGGGTATCCCGGTGGACTGAAAACCCGAAAGGGCGGTCCAGGAAAAAGTTAGGGATAAAAGCGTAATACTATGTCTCATTGGATCACTTTGCATCCAGAATCCAGTATCTACAGCGAGTTCAGACGGCATCGATCAATCAGCTTCATCTTCAACTAAGGTCATCAAGTGATGAGACGCTCGAAGATATAAGGGCGATAGCAGAGTTGAAACCCAGTGGGATTATTCTTTTCACACAGTTGTTTTATTTTCCTTTGTACAAATTTGTATAAACTCTTATTCGGCGGCGTTCTCTTACTAGGACGTCAACCTCTTGTATATAAAACGCCTATTTACAGGCAAACTCAAAAATCAATATAAATTCATTTTTCAGATCAATTGCCAATTGTTTTTCCTTTTCAGTTTTGTTTTGCGAAGAACGTCCAAGGTTCAATTTGTGATATATGCATTGACAATAATTTGCTAACTCATGAATATTTGCATACGAAACAAAGGATTAATTACAGGTAACAGTAGAAACAGGGGCAATAAAGAGTTGTCTAAGCGATCTAACTATTCTGTCCACCAAGGTACCAAGGTGAGTTCGGCTGAAGAACATGACCAGATATCTTAAATCCCCAGAGAGTGAGCCAGCAAGTCAGTGCACTCTCCCCAAGCTATTTTCAGCCTTAAAGGAAGTTGGGTATCCTCCAGCAGATCTCAACATTCCCTAGCAATATACAGATATTCTTAACAAGCATCCCCGGCAGTCTTGACCTAAAGATTGTTCCCCGGCGGTATATCAAACATTCAGTGGAGTTACTTCCAATACATCTCAAAACTTCCCCCGGAGAGTCCAATCCAGTTTCCTCAGGAAATTTGGAATCCATCTCCCCAAGCAGGAAGCTTATCCCCAGTAGATTCTGGAAGCTTATCCCTGAAGAGCACGAACGCGTCTCCCGGCTTTATTCAAAGAGTTATTTCCTTACCAGGATATAACTGGGTTATCCTCAGCCAAAAGCCACGGAAAGATCGTCCTCGGCGAAGTCTTTCTTATCCCCAGCGGAGCTCATCAAAACTCCCAACATAACAATGGTATCCCCAGCAAAGTTATCATTAACCTCCCAGCAAGTACCTCTCTCCCCACAGAGTATTGTTCCCCAGCCAGACCGCTAGAATAATTTTCTCCCTGCAGAGTAATCTCTCCAACAAGTTTATTCCCCCAACGGAGTCATCTTCTCCTACCGGTTTATTCTTGCAACCATCACTCCCCAGTGGAAACAAAGAATGCTATTCACATCAGCCCAGGATTGGACTTCCCGGCATCCGTCTAGGATTTATTTTCCTAAGACGAAAACATACATTCATAAACAACACATCTTCATACATTATAGCATGCATATACGCATCATGAACATACAATCTCATTCATTCTGAGAGCATCTCGCATGTCATACATCATGACATCACATACAACTAACGTTTTGTCTTTTCAGGACAAAAGTTAATACAAAGATAATTGCTAT
This sequence comes from Vicia faba, assembly GCA_948472305.1. Taxonomy (NCBI): domain Eukaryota; kingdom Viridiplantae; phylum Streptophyta; class Magnoliopsida; order Fabales; family Fabaceae; genus Vicia; species Vicia faba. The sequence goes on from OX451738.1 coordinate 477,254,442, forward strand.
CGACTGTCGTGATTCCAGATCCGATTCCTGTATCTTGCCGGGGAGTATCTGTTGACGACTACAGTACCAGACTCGATTCCTGTATCTTGACAGGGCACGTCTGAAGAGTTCGAAGATCCGATTCCTGTATCTTGCCAGGGAGTATCTGTTGACGACTACGGTACCAGACTCGATTCCTGTATCTTGACAGGGCATGTCTGAAGAGTTCGAAGATCCGATTCCTGCATCTTGCCAGGGTGTATCTGTTGACGACTACAGTACCAGACTCGATTCCTGTATCTTGACAGGGCACGTCTGAAGAGTTCGAAGATCCGATTCCTGTATCTTGCCAGGGAGTATCTGTTGACGACTACAGTACCAGACTCGATTCATGTATCTTGACAGGGCACGTCTGAAGAGTTTGAAGATCCGATTCCTGCATCTTGCCAGGGAGTATCTGTTGACGACTACAGTACCAGACTCGATTCCTGTATCTTGACAGGGCACGTCTGAAGAGTTCGAAGATTCGATTCCTGTATCCAGCCAGGGCACGTCTACATAAAGAGTTTGAAAGTTAACTCCAGTAACATACCAGGTAATTTTCTTTCCTTCTCAGGTACGCAAGTTCTCGCTAAGGAATCTCTTACGCGATCGACACCTCCCGATGGCATATATAAGCCCATCTCCACTCCATCTCTCCAAATGGCATCTGTAAGCCCATTCCTGCTATCACACTGCGGATACTCAACTATGTGAGTGCAAATTTCTGGGCACTCTAGTGTTCAATCATCTTCCACCTTCGGATCACGAAAGGCACACACGCCAATCTACATCCTCAAGTCTAAGAAGATTGAACAGGGGCAACTATTGTACCCCAAAATTTTCCCTCCCATAATCTTCAAAGTTTTGACAAGAATCATCCACAATTGGTTCAAGTTTACTCAAGGGGCACACAGTCAAACCATCCTCCTAAGACAGTCAAACTAGGGTTTTGGTTCTTGCAAGGAAGTTGAAGTTTTCAAGAGCTCAATCAAGTATCCTATGCCTATAAAGATTGTCAAGCACCTACATGTCAAGTTTCAAGGCTCACAAGGTCAAGTTGCACAGTCAAAAACCCTAATTGCTCAACAGTCAACTGTAGGGGCAAAATGGTCATTTGGCAGTCAAAAGTCAAAAATTTTGGTCAACATCTTATTTTGAGGCCACAAACATCATTTGATCAATGCTTGATCATGATTCTCAAAAGTATGGCTCAAAAAGTCTCAAGATGCAAAAGTTTCTATTTTTGGACAGTTGAAAAGTCAACTGTAACTTGACCAAGGCATAACTTTTTCATGGTTCATCATAAAAATCCCATCCAATGCTCATATTGAAGGGGAAGAAATTTCCTACAACTCATCTTCACATTCCAAGTCCAAGAAATGCTTTCACAAAAAGTTATCAATTTCAACATTATAGGACATTTTCAAAAGTCAACAAAAAGGGACTTTAAGTCAAAGACCATAACTTGAGATTGGTAAATTAAAATGACATGGGACCAAAGACATTGGTTAGAGGACTTCAAGACCTTTCCAAAATGTCCAAGAACATGTTCATAGCTTCAAAATTGAGCAAGATATGCATTGGAGAAGTTAGGAAATTTTTGTGAAATGGCCAAAATCATTTATCCTTGAAATTTCATTTTTGACAAAAGGGGCCCACTTTTTCCACTTGAATTAGCTTAGCCATGCTTCCCACGTGTCCCACCTTTAATCTCAATATTTAAAATTGATTTTTTTTCATTTTTTATTGATTTTATTGGATTTAATTAGTTTTTAATCTTTTAAAATCAAAAGAAAATCAAGAAATTCAATTAAGGAGGATATTTGGTCTTAACTAGCTTTGAATCATCATCATGCAACATCCCATATTCGTTTCAAGGCTTAATTAAGCAAGAATTCAAAATGGTTGCAAAGATGGAAAGTTGGTTAATGGAGTTTATGTTAAAATCTCAAGCTTGAATGCATGGTATTATGAGCCTTAATGCTGATCAGAATCACCTACATAACCTAGTTACAAACCATCACAAGGCATTGGAAATGAGAGAGAGAGGCAGCCAAGAGAAATTCCTTTTCAAAATTCTAAAGAATTGCACTAAGATCGAACTCAAAGATTCAGCCATCCACAAGACTTCCCACCTATCCTATCGTGATCTACAGGTAAAATAAGGTATAAACACATCCTTTTCATATAACCATGCATGCTGAAACTGTAGCTACATGAACATCCATGGATCGTATTTTTGATTATGGCTTGATTTAATCCCTACTGACCACACCTTTGAGTTCCAGTGGATGTTTAGAGCAGGTCTGGGCTATCGCTTGGGATTTTTCATGGCCAAAACGTGAACCTCCATGGCTAGGGTTCATATTATGTGGAGCTTCGTTTTGATGGGGATAAGCAATATTAAACCATGAAAACATCACCATGAGAATCGCCATGCCCTAATCACTCGGTCTGGCTATTTTGTTTGCTTCATTTTTACTGTTTTCGCAGGTTTTCAGAATTTCCTTCGCCGGAGAAGATGACCGGAGCACTGCTCCGGCGTCGTTGACTGAGCTTGGTTCAGTTTGACGCAGGCGTGGCACTTTCTTGTGTTTTAATTGGCCATCCAAGTTGTTGACTCAGTTACTTAAAGCTGACTGGACTCAGTGGACTCCATGTGTGTCCAGCTTCAATCCATACCATGCGCGTGTGAGATCCAGCCGTTAGATTGCCCACTGATCCAAATCCAACGCCTCACGTGCGTCCCTCCATCGTGGGCGTTAATCAAAGCAGGCACATGGAATTGGATAAAGTTAGAATAGGCCTTCAGCGTTTGGGCCCAGCATTGCCATCCACACCCCCCCTTTTGCTACAAAATACAGGTCCATTTCCTTTTTCCCTTGAATTTATTTTCTTTTCTATTTTATTTTAATTCATTTAATTTGCTTTTTATTAACAAAAATTAATTTTTCTTTTTATTTCAGAAAATCACAAAAAATATTCTTACCCAAATAAATTTTAGATTTTCTTTTTTTTTCTAAGTTTAATTAATTAATTAGGTTTTTTTTTATTCTAGGAAACTCTAAATTATTTTGCAATATTAAAATTGATTAAACTTAATTAGGTTCTAAATACTAATTTAATTAGTTTTATTTCTTATAATAATAAAAAAATCAGAAATCATAAAAAATAAAAATATTTTTATTTAATTTAATTTATTAATAGTTTTTTTTGTAAATACTTATAATTAAATAATTAAGTAAATTAGGTCAAAACTTGGATTTATTTCATTAATAATTAAAAATGCTTAGAATTAGGATTTTAATTCCAATTAATTTTCTTCATTTCTATAAAAATACAAAAAAATAAAAAATAGTTCTTTCCTTTATTTTAATTTAATTAATTTATGATTTCGATTTAATTCCTTTAAAGGGTCCAACGCCCTCGCATTCAATTATATTTTCTTTTCGCGCATTTTATTTTATTTCTTTTTTATGAATGTAATGTATTTGCCCCAAAGCCCTGTAATAGTTAATTAGGCATTTATTTTCTGCATTTTATTTTAAATCGGGTTTTGTATTAATTTGGCGATGTAGACCCGCGCCTTTGTAATAGCGTAGGACCTTTATCTTTTCCGCACTTTAAATTCCCGCACCTTTAACTGTTAAACATCACATGAAAGAATGAATGCCCAAAAGTAAAAACAAAGCGTAGAACACCAATACATGAACAAGACAAATATAAACTGAAAATGACACACAATTCACACACCACTCTTAGGGTACGCTTCACTGTTGTCTTGCCCCTCGAAACGTGGTCATCGAGTATAGGACGTCTTAGTAAGTCCTTATGTCCATGAACATGGCATAAGGGTAGCTTCTAAGGTATCCTACTGTTTCTCTGGTGATCACATTGTTGCCTTGCCCCTCGAAACGTGGTCGTCGAGTATATGACGTCTTAGTGAGTCCTTATGTTCCATTGATCTAGTTGCCTCGAAACGGTTGCCTCGAAACAAGTTGCCTCGAAACGGTTGCCTCGGAATAAAAAGATCAATGGCATAAGGATAGATTCTAAGGTATCTTACTATTACCCGGTGACCACACTGTCCCGAACCCTCGAATTGACCCGAACACCTCCAACGGTGGTGCTACCTACCTCTCAATGGTGGGATGGCACTACTTTAAGGACATTTACACAGACGAATTCCTTAGGGTAGGTAGAGAACTCTAGATACTTGCTCTAATTTCAAAACAAATCAAAAACTTCTTTTCACACCGACCCTTTGCAAAAAGCTTTCAAAAACAACTTTTCAAACACTCTTGAGGACTGATACAAGAGTCGAACTGAAATTTTAAACGGAACTTTTTTCAAACCCACTCACCTTGAAAAGCAAACAAACATTTTGAAAACACAATGAGCAAGTATCTAAGAGCCCATGGATAACCATGGATAGAAAGGGTGCTAACACCTTCCTTTTCTATAAATCTACCTCCCGAACCGAGAGCAATCTCTATAAGGAATTTTTCTGTGCTTTTGTCCTTTCCATTTGGAGAAAATAAAAGACGGTGGCGACTCTTGCTTACCGCGACATTTCGCAAAACCAGCGTTAAACAGTCAGTTCCAGATCCACCGATCATAATGACGAGTCTGGCCGAAAAGAGCATGCTATTTATTACCTTAGCAAAAAGTTTACCGACTGTGAGACCCGATACTCACTGCTCGAGAAAACTTGCTGCGCTTTGGTATGGGCTGCTCGCCGGCTGAGACAATATATGTTGACTCACACTACTCTCTTGATTTCAAAAATGGATCCAATCAAGTACATATTCGAAAAGCCTGCCTTGTCCAGAAGAATAGCAAGATGGCAAATGATCTTGACAGAATACGACATCCAGTACACGACTCAGAAAGCAATCAAGGGAAGTGTAGTGGCAGACCATTTGGCACACCAGGCAGTGGACGACTACCAATCTATGAACTTTGAATTTTCAGACGAGGATATCATGGTAGTGACTGATTGTGAAGTACCTGGACCGGATGAAGGACCTGAGGAAGTATCCCGATGGTCTATGCACTTTGATGGAGCCTCAAACGCTTTGGGTAATGGTATTGGCGCTGTAATCATATCCCCAAAGGGCACTCATACTCCACTCACTGCCCGACTATGTTTCAACTGCACCAACAACATGGCGGAGTATGAGGCATGCATCATGGGTCTTCAAGCTGCAATTGACTTAAGGATCAAGTTTCTGAGTGTCTTCGGAGATTCCACTCTCGTGATCAATCAGATCAAAGGCGAGTGGGATACGAAACACCCAAATCTTATTCCTTACAAAGAGTATGTGTTGACATTGATCCCCCATTTTGAAGAGATAACCTTTGAACACTTCCCAAGGGAGGAGAATCAGTTGGCGGACACGTTAGCTACGATGTCTTCCATGTTCAAAGTCAAATGGGACAACGAGGCTCCCCGGATCATTATTTGGAAATTGGATGAACCTGCACATTGCTGCGACCTTGAGACTGAAGAGGTAACTGACAAACCCTGGTATCATGAAGTGAAGAGGTACTTGGAAGCTCAAGATTACCCCGAGGGTGCATCTGTTAACGATAAGAAGTTTCTGAGAAGGTTCGCGGCAAAGTTCTTCCTCAGCAACGACATTCTCTATAAGCGAAACCATGATTCAACCTTACTGCGTTGTGTGGATAAGACGGAAGCAGAAAGGATCATGGCAGAGCTACATGAAGGTACCTTCGGAACACATTCCAGTGGACACACCATGGCAAAGAAAATCCTTCGGGAAGGATATTTCTGGTCCACAATGGAAGCCGACTGTTACCAACATTCTCGGACATGTCATAAGTGCCAGATTTATGCAGATAAGGTGCACGTTCCTCCAGTACCTCTGAATGTCTTGACAGCGCCTTGGCCTTTTGCAATGTGGGGCATTGATATGATCGGCAAGATCAAACCTACGACATCCAACGGGCATCGCTTCATCCTGGTGGCAATCGATTACTTTACAAAGTGGGTTGAAGCAGCTTCCTACGCTACCGTAACCAAGAACGTCGTGGCACGGTTTATTCGGCATAACCTGATTTGTCGATACGGTGTCCCGGAAAGGATCATTACAGACAATGGTATCAATCTTAACAACAAGATGATCACTGAGCTCTGCGAACAATTCAAGATACAGCACCACAACTCTTCTCCCTACCGGCCGAAGATGGATGGAGTTGTCGAAGCAGCAAATAAGAATATCAAGAAGATTGTGCAGAAGATGAAAGTGACCTACAAAGATTGGCACGAGATGTTACCGTTTGCTCTTCATGGGTACCGTACCTCAGCAAGGACGTCAACCGGGGCAACACCCTTTTCCTTGGTATATGGCATGGAGGCAGTCTTGCCCATTGAAGTCCATATACCCTCTCTCCGGATAATGAAGGATGCAGGTTTGAGCAAGGATGACTGGATCCAGACTCGGCTTGATCAATTAAACCTGATTGACGAAAAGAGACTCACTGCTATTTGTCACGGTCAAACGTATCAAAAACGGATGATCAAGGCATTTAACAAGAAAGTTAGACGACAAGAGTATCAAGTCGGGGATCTGGTAATCAAGCGCATTATTCTACCTCAAGGTGATCCCAGGGGCAAATGGACCCCTACATACGAAGGGCCATTTGTGGTTAAACATATCTTCTCAGGAGGAGCTATGATTCTAACCACCATGGATGGTGACGACCTTCCTCACCCCGCCAATGCAGACATAGTAAAAAAATACTACGCATGAATAAAAGACCCGCTAGGTTGACACACCTAGGCAAAAATAAGGGCTTCCCGGCGAATCAAAAGGGTTCGGGCAAAAATAAGGGATGAAAAATGAAAAAAATCTATACACCCGGCAAGTTGAAAACCTGAAAAGGCGGCTTGGGCAAAAATGGGTATCCCGGTGGACTGAAAACCCGAAAGGGCGGTCCAGGCAAAAGTTAGGGATAAAGCGTAATACTATGTCTCATTGGATCACCTTGCATCCAGAATCTGGTATCAACTACCAAGTTCAAACGACATCGATCAATCAGCTTCATCATCAACTAAGCAGCAAAGTGATGAGACACTTGAAGACATAAAGGCGATAGCAGAGTTGGAACCCAGTGGGATTATTTTTCACATAGCTGTTTTGTTTTCCTTTGTACAAATTGTATAAACTCTATTTTGTTCGGCGGTGTTCTCTTACTAGGACGTCAGCTTCTTGTACATAAACGCCTATTTACAGGCAAATTCAAAAATCAATACAAATTCACTTTTTAGACCAATTGCCAATTGTTTTTCCTTTTTCTGTTTTGTCTTGCGAAGAACGTCCAATGTTCAATTTTTGATATATGCATCTGACACTAATTGCTAACTCATAAATATTTGCATACAAAACAAAGGATTAATTACAGGTGACATCAGAAACAGGGGCAATAATGAGTTGTCTAAGCGATCTAGTTGCTCTGTCCACCAAGGTACCAAGGTAGGTTCGGCTGAAGAACGTAACCAAGATACTTTCACTCCCCGCAGAGTAAGACAGGATTCAACAGTACTCTCCTCCGAGCAGAGTTGGTCTCCAATTAGCCCTGAAAAGGCACAATATCTCCAGCAAGTCAGCGACACTCTCCCCAAGCAGGGTTAGCCTACAGTCAGCCTTATGGAAGTTGGGTATCCCTAGAAGATCTCAATATTCCCCAGCGGAGTATACAGTTGTTCCTAACAAAGCATCCCCGGCAGTCTTGATCTAAGATTGTTCCCCGGCGGAATACCAGGCATCCTAGTGGAGCCACTTCCCCAGTACAGTCTCAAAAGTCTCCCCAGGAGAGTTGAATCAATCTCCCCAGTAGGAAGCTTATCCCTAGTAGATTTTGGAAGCTTACCCCTGCAGAGCACGAACACGTCTCCCGGACTTTATTCAAAGGTTATTCTCCACCAGAGCTTATAATTGGGTTGTCCTCAGCTAAAAACCACGGAAAGATCGTCCTCGGCAGAGCTCTTCCTATCCCCAGCGGAGTTCATCAAATATTCCAACATAACATATCAACGGTATCCCCAACGGAGTTATCATCAAACCTCAGCGAAGTATCTCTTCCCACAGAGTATTCCCCGCAGAGTAATCTCTCCAACAAGTTTATTCCCCAACGGAGTCATCTTCTCCTACCGAATTATTCTTACAATCAACATCCCCAGCGGAAACGAAGAACTCTACTCTTCAACATCAGCCCAGGATTCAAGCTCCCGGCACTCGTCAAGGATTTATTTTCCTAGACGAAAATACATTCATAAACATTACATTATCATACACCACAATGCATGCACATACGCATCATATCACACAATCTCATTTATTTTTGAGAATATCATGACATCATGCATTTCATACATCATGACATTGCATATAACTGATATTTTGCCTTTTCAGGAAAAAGGTCAATCCAAAGATAATTACTATCAACTGTCAATTCCAGATTCGACTCCTGTATCCAGCCAGGGCACGTCTGAAGAGTTTGAAGATTCGATTCCTGTATCCAGCCAGGGCATATCTGTTGACGACTATTTCTAGATTCGATTCCTATATCCAGCCAGGGCACGTCTGAAGAGTTTGAAGATTTGATTCCTGTATCCAGCCAGGGCATATCTGTTGACGACTAATTCCAGATTCGACTCCTGTATCCAGCCAGGGCACGTCTGAAGAGTTTGAAGATTCGATTCCTATATCCAGCCAGGGCATATCTGTTGACGACTAATTCCAGATTCGATTCCTGTATCCAGCCAGGGCACGTCTGAAGAGTTTGAAGATTCGATTCCTGTATCCAGCCAGGGCATATCTGTTGACGACTATTTCCAGATTCGATTCCTATATCCAGCCAGGGCACGTCTGAAGAGTTCCAGATTCGATTCATGTATCCAGCCAGGGCACATCTGAAGAGTTTGAAGATTCGATTCCTGTATCCAGCCAGGGCATATCTGTTGACGACTATTTCCAGATTCGATTCCTGTATCCAGCCAGGGCACGTCTGAAGAGTTTGAAAATTCGATTCCTGTATCCAGCCAGGGCATATCTGTTGACGACTATTTCCAGATTCGATTCCTGTATCCAGCCAGGGCACGTCTGAAGAGTTTGAAGATTCGATTCCTGTATCCAGCCAGGGCATATCTGTTGACGACTATTTCCAGATTCGATTCCTGTATCCAGCCAGGGCACGTCTGAAGAGTTTGAAGATTCAATTCCTGTATCCATCCAGGGCATATCTGTTGACGACAATTTCCAGATTCGATTCCCGTATCCAGCCAGGGCACGTCCGAAGAGTTTGTAGATTCGACACCTGTATCCAGCCAGGGCATGTCTGCATGAAGAGTTTGAAGATCAACCCCTGTAACAGGCCAGGTAATTATCTTTCTCTCTCAGGTACGCAAGTTCTCGCTAAGGAATCTCTTACGCGATCGACACCTAGATGGCATCTATAAGCCCATCCTCCCATTACAGTTCCAAATGGCATCTATAAGCCCATCCACTTACCAACAGTTCCAAATGGCATCTATAAGCCCATTCCCGACAAGGTTCTGTCACACCTCCAGATGAAATCTATAAGCCCATCCTCTTATCCACCATCTCTCCAAATGGCATCTGTAAGCCCATTCCCGCTGTCACACTGCTGATACTCTACTATGTGAGTGCAAATTTCTGGGCACTCTAGTGTTCAATCATCTTCCACCCTCGGATCACGAAAGGCACACAAGCCAATCTACATCCTCAGGTCTAAGAAGATTGAACAGGGGCAACTGTTGTACCCCAAAATTTGCCCTCCCATATTCTTCAAAGTTTTGACAAGCATCACCTCAAATGGTTCAAAGTCTACTCAAGGGCTACACAGTCAATCACCCTCCTAAGCCAGTCAAATTAGGGTTTTGATTCTTGCAAGGAAGTTGAGGTTTTCAAGGGCTCAATCAAGTCCCATATGCTCATATACATTGTCAAGCACCTACATGTCAAGTTTCAAGGCTCACAAGGTCTAGTTGCACAGTCAAAAACCCTAATTGCTCCACAGTCAACTGTAGGGGCAAAATGGTTATTTGGCAGTCAAAAGTCAAAAAATTTGGTCAACATCTTATTTTGAAGCCACAATCATCATTTGGTCAAGTCTTGACCATGATTTCACAAGAATGGCTCAAAAATCATCAAGGTGTCAAAAGTTTCTATTTTTGGACAACTGAAAAGTCAACTGTAACTTGACCAAGGCATAACTTTTTCATGGTTCATCAGAAAAATCCCATCCAATGCTCATCTTGAAGTGGAAGGCATTTCCTACAATTCATCTTCACATTCCAAGTCCAAGAAATGCTCTCACAAAAAGTTATCAATTTCAACATTATAGGTCATTTTCAAAAGTCAACAAAAAGGCACTTTAAGTCAAAGACCATAACTTGAGATTGGTAAATCAAAATGACATGGGACAAAAGGCATTGGTTAGAGGACTTCAAGACCTTTCCAAAATGTCCAAGAACATGTTCATATGATCAAAATTGAGCAAGATATGCATTGGAGAAGTTGGGAAATTTTTGTGAAATGGCCAAAGTCAACTATCCTTGAAACTTCATTTTTGACAAAAAGGGCCCACTTTTTCCACTTGGTTCAGCTTTGCCATGCCTCCCACGTGTCCCATGATTTATTTCAAGATTAAAAACTAATTTTTCTATTTTTATTTAATTTTATTTGATTTAATTCATTTTAAATCTTTAAAATTCAAATAAAAATCAAGAAAATTAATTAAGGGATATCTTTTGGTTTGAATAACTTTGATACACCATAATTCACATGCCAATTTCGTGTACAGTCTATTTCAAGCATGAAATTCAAAATTTGGAGCAAAAATGGCAAGTTGTTTAATGGTGTTCATGGCAAAATCCAAAACATAATTGCAAGGCTTAAAGGTTCATTATATTGATTGATTCTCATCGCTAGACATATATGCAAGCCTCCCACACTTGATACACGACCTAGAAAACTCAGAGGCAGCATAACCATATTGCAAAAATTCAAGAAATATTGTGAAACTGAATTCTTATTTGCAGTGCATTTCAAAGCCTAAAAAGGATTCAAACACCTTGCCTGAGTCTCCAGGAATCCATTGGCATCAAGAACCAGTCCAAATACGCAAAGAATCAAAGACAACAAGTCACACGGTTTGCATATATTTCCAAATCTGCATATCATATTCCATGCGTTTTTAATCCATTTTCTTGATTGATTTGTGTTGCTGACATCTTCCTGAAGCTTTTGGTATGGATTAATTGCATTGAAACTCACAGAATCACAATTCACCATGAATGGATTTTAGGGTTTAGAAGCTTGAAAATTAGGGCTTTCTTATTGAGGAAAAATCAAGCCTCGAGACACATACAGTTAAACTCAGAAGCTCTATACGAGTTGAATGAGACCCTCGCGCTTAATTTATCTTGCGCCAATCGCTAATCGCTATTTTTTGACATTGGTATTTTGTGGGGGTTTAAAACCCCCGTTATTTTCCTTTGTTTTTGTTTCAGGAATGAAGAAGATGACTACGTGGAATGATGGGAATGGGCCATTCAAACATGGCGCGCCTTTTTGTGTTTTTTCCAGAATATGCCTTTGTTTTGAATATAATATTTAGTTCCCATTATACTAACAAACGCGCAGGATTGGTGTAGTGGTTGGCAATGCACTTGGTGATCTCTGGGACCTGGGTTCGATTCCCAGGTCCCCCCATAATTCCAATATTATTTTTTCAAATGCATTCCTATGCAGATTCCCAAATGATGAGCACCATAAGCCTCACATCTCAGCCTGCCAGATGTCCATCACTGCAAATCCAAGGGCCAAGCATGAGGACCATGGTGTTCTGGAGTCAACATGGGCGTAGGCAACCAGAAAGAGTCAAACGAGCTGGCTTCTTAATGGGCCAGAATTCAACAATACACCTCCTATTTGGCCCAAACCCCCCCCCCCCCCCCCCCCCCCTTGGGTTTGCAATTTTTCTTTTTATATTTTATTTGTCTTATTTCATTTTCCCCTTTTACCAACAATTAACCAATTAATGTTTTCATAAAAAATCCAAAAAAAGAACTAACATTATTATTGTTATTAATTTCATTTTATTTTTTTGTAAATAAATATTAACAAATAAAATAGTTTAATTAGGTCAACTTTAATTTCTTTTTCTCTACAATCAATAAAAATAATTTAGAATTAGGTTAACTTAGAATTTTAATTCTTTTATTTTATTTTCATTAAAAAACATAAAAACTCAAAAAACATTTTTCTTTTAATAAATTAATTAATTAGATTAGGCTTTATTTAATTAATTGCATTTAATTCAAAAAAGACAAAAAATTCAATTTCTTTTCTTAAAAGGGTCGAAACCCTTAGAACGTTCCTGATTAACTTTTATTCGCGCGCATTTTATTTTGATTATTATGTAATTGCTTTCGAGAATGTAATAGTAATTAGGTTTATCGCTTTATTTAATTTCCCGTACTTATTTATCAAAACGGGTCTTTGTATTTTTGGCGATGTATAGACCCGTGCCTTGTAATAGCATAGAACTTTATATTTCTGCAATCTACTTTCCGCACCCCTAACTGTTAAATGCATGAAAGAATGTATGTAAATAAAATTAACCTGTAGCTCACAAATAACATGTACAAAAACGTTAACTGAAAAACAACACACAAAGCACATGCCACTCCTAGGGTACGCTTCACTCGTTGCCTCGAAACGTGGTTATCAAGTATAGGACGTCTTAGAGGTCACCCTTTGTCTCAAGATCCAGTTGCCTCGAAACGGTTGCCTCGGATAAAAGGATCTAGGACATTAGGGTTACTTCTAAGGTGTCCTACCGTTGCTTCGGTGACCACACTGTCCCGATAATCGAATTGACCCGAACATCTCCAACGATGGTGCTACCTACCTCTCAATGGTGGGATAGCACTATCTAAAGGACACTTACACAGCTTAATTCCTTAGGGTAGGTAGATGACTCATGGGTACTTGCTCTTTTAAAAAACAAACAAAATACTTTTCACACCTTACACTTTCAAAAAGTTTTCAAACAATACTTCATACACTCTTGAGGACTGATACAAGAGTTACCTAGAAGTTTTCAAACGAACTTTTTCAAAACCCACACACACTTGAAAAGCAAACAAATTTTGAAAACATAAGAGCAAGTACCTAAGAGCCCGTGGATAACCACGGATAGAAAGGGTGCTAACACCTTCCCTTTCTATAAATCTACCTCCCGAACCGAGAAACATCTCGAATAAGGAATTTTGTTGTGCTTTTTTCCTTTCCATGTTGGAGAACATAAAAGACGGTGGCGACTCTTGCTTACCGCGACATTTCGCGAAACCAGCTAAAAACAGTCAGTTCTATTTCCACCGATCACAGCTATCTTCATGGAAATTTAGAATTTACAAGTCCTGTATAAAGGACAACTTTAAATGTTAAAGGTTGCACACTCTACCACAACTAAGATATATTACCACAACTAAGATATATTACTATTAAGATTCATACGTGTTTCAGGTCGGCATATGCAACTTAGTTTTTAAAGCCTGTAGCCTGTGGAGGTCTAGGTCGACACATACATGCATACATGCCGGCACATACTGAAACTTTTAAGAAATTTCATAAATTCTTATTTTATGTGCTAGCACATACGAATTTCAGGCCCACACGTGTACTGTAGTTTTGAAAGCTAAATGATAGTGCCATGCTTAGGCCGACACATCTATTTTTCAGGCCAACACATACAATTAAATTTTGACTTATGTGTCACACATACAATTTTCAGGCCAACTCATACTCTTTGATTGGGTCAATTTTTCAATTCTTTTTAATTCTGAAAATCACCTTTTTGCATCTAAACTCCCACAACTATAAATACATCATTCATGCATCATTCCAACTTGATGAAACTATAAACACATATTACATTTTCTCTTCACCTTCAACCTTCAATCTATGCATATTGTTGTACCCCAAAATTTTCCATCTCATATTTCTCAATACATGGCAAGTGAGGTCCCCAAATTGCTCAAGGAAGTCAAAGAGTTGACCAAACAAACTCTCTCCTAAGGCAGTATACCTCAAATTAGGGTTTCCATCTTCATCAAGATATGTGAACCAAAAAGGACTCAAATGCTCACCATTTTCCTAATATGTTCTCAAGATCATCCATGTCAAGTTTCAAGCCTTGCAAAAGAAGTTTGCTCAATCAATTTCTCAAATGCCTGAAAATCAACAATACTAGGTCAAAAGTCAATTGTGACCCATATATAGTCAAACTTCAAGATTTTTGGTCAACATCCTCATTTTGAAGTATTATCCATCATTTGATCAAGGGTTGATCATGATTCCTCAAGGATTGCTCACAATTCATCAAAACCCAAAAGTTGCAAAATTAGGGTTTTACAAGAAAAGTCAACTCAACTTTGACCAAGCATAACTTTCTCATACTTTATCAAAAATGACCCATACAAATCTCATTTTGAAGAGGATGCAATTCCCTACAATTAATATTCATCTCCCAAGTCCAAAATTTTCACTCACAAAAAGATATGAATTTTGACATTATAGGTCCTTTTGAAAAGTCTACAAAATCACCTTTTGGTTCAAAGCTTTATACATGAACATGGAAGACTCAATTGAGATGATACCAAAAGGGTTGTTTAGAGGACATCCTAAGCTTTCTAAAAAGTCGAAGAACACCTCTCTAGGGTATAAATTGAGAGAGTTATGCATTGGCCAAGTTGACCATTTTTGCAAAATTGCCAAAAGTCAAATGTGCTCAAATTTGCATTTTTTGCTAAATGGGCCTAACTTTTTATGCTTGCACCTCAATTATAATGTGGTCCACGACTAAAATGTTCAATCACCCATTATGTGCTTCATTTTTCAATTTATTTTGATTTTTCATTAATTAAAAAGTGGATTAAATCAAATAAATGATGAAAATTAATAAAGATATAATTTGATTTGTTTTTTTGACAGTTTGGCAATCAAGATATGTTGAGTAAACAAGATCAAATCGAATCAAGGGAAATTGATACAAGAAAGGAATGTTTTGGCTCAAAATAGGAACATATCATACAACTTGAAAATCAAATCAAATCTTGGATAAATGCAAAGATTTAGTCCAAGTTTGTTAACCTAACGCACTCTAGGTTATATAATGAAGAATTCCAGATTAAAAAACAGGGGTTAGAGGTCGTGAAAAGCACAGAACAAAACTGGAAAAAGTTGGCAAAAGTGTGAATCGGTTTTCACTCCACAGGCCCTCTCAAGCCATCCTAGCTATTCCAATCCATTGCTGGACGTCCCAGGAAGCTGTCCCAATCATTTGCAAGGCCTGAAACACCCAGAAACACGCGCTACACTTCACACGATTTGGCATATTTTTTCAATTTGATTATCACGATTCTTGCATCATTATCACTTTTGATTATTATATTAATGTTTGTCATCAAGTTTGCAAGCTAACCATGCCATTTAATTGCATTTTTGATGCATGTACATGATGTTGCCATTGCTAGGGTTTCTAAGTTATTTTTAGGGTTTTTTGTATAGGAAAAATTAGGACTTGAATCAGGTACCATGATGCTAGTGAGGATGAGACGAGTTGATTGGTACCATTACCTTTCATTTTTCTTGCGTGTACAACATTTTTGAAATATGCAGGGTTATACCTACAGTGAACGTTTGTAGGTAAAAGTCTTGTTTTCTAAAACGACGGTTGCCAGGAAGAAGACACTTGCGTGTCAGCCAACCATTGGGACGTTTAAATCTCGCGTGCTTTGGAATCAGTTCTTTTGATTTTCTTATATTATATTTTATTATTATTGTAATTACAACTAACGATCATAGCTCAGCCGACAGCGTGGCATTGGATTTAAGCGTGAGGACCTGGGTTCGATCCCAGGTCCCAGCGTTTTCTTTATTTTCCTTTCTATCAACAAATCCAGTGTCTCACCTCCTCAAGATCATTCCATACAACCTCAACATCCATCCATCTGATGTGCTCTTATCCAGATCCAACGTGCCAGCAATGAAAGTCCATGGTATTCCTCAAGTCAACATCCACGCCTGATCCAACGCATTGACTGGGCTTGGAGCATTTGGGCTTGGAAATTCATATTTATACCCCTCTCTTTCAGTAAGACAACATGTCCATTCCTAATTTTTTTTATTTTCTTATTTTTCTTTATTGTTTTCAATTTATTTGTTTATTTTATTTTAAAATCAATTTTTTCATAAAATCACAAAATCAAGAATTCACAAAAATTAGAATTAGGTTTTTTTATCAAATTTAATTTAATTTAGGGTAACTTTAATTTGTTTTTCACAATTAAAATCAACTAGAAAAATTATGTTTAATTCTTGATTTAATTGTTTTCTTTTTGCAAATAAAATAAAAGTACAAAAAATAGGTTAACTTTATTATTTTTCTTAATTAAAATTAATTAGAAATTAGGATCCTTCTTTTAATTCAATTATTCAATTATTTTCTCAAATAACAAAAAACGACAAAAAATGATTTTTCTTTAATCAATTACAATTAGGTTTAGTCAAGGGTCAAAACCCTAATCGCCTCGTATTTAATTCTCCGTGCGCTTGTTAATTATTTCACCATTATTTTGTAACTGTTCAGGGTTTGTAATAGTTAATTTAGGGTTTTTATTTACTGTTTAAATTCCCGATTTTTGGTTATGTAATTAATCCCCCTCCCCAAAGCCTTGTAATAGCTAGGTTTATTTTCTCGCATTTTTAATTCCCACAAATACTTAACTGTCTAGATGTATGCTAATAGGATTGTATGGCAAGAATGCATGACAAAATTAAAATGGTTAGAAAACCCTAATGTGCAAAGATAATAAACTGAAAATAAATCACTCGCACATATTCACTCTTAGGGTATACTCTCACTTCAGTTGCCTTCGGTAAACGATCATTAAGCATAGGGTGTCTTAGTGGTTGCCCTCCTGTCTAAAAAGATCGAATGTTGACCCTGACTACTAAGGTGTCTTAACATTGATTTAGTGATCGTACGTCCCTTTCAAATTGACCCTTACAATTCCAACGACGGTGCTACCTACTCCTTAATAATGGGATAGCGGTGTCTAAAGGAAACAAGAATAGAAATGATATTTTTTCGAGTAGGTAGATGCTAGTAGGTACTTGCTCAAATCAAAACGTTTCACACTTACACTTTTCAAACAAATTTTCAAAACAACTTCGTCACATCCTTGAGGACTGATACAAGGGTTATCACGAAGTAAAACATTTTCAAAAATAAGCACACAAACACAAGTAATTTAAAAAATGAACAAGTACCTAAGAGCCCATGGAAAACCATGGATAGAAAGGATGCTAACACCTTCCCTTTCTATAATCTACCCCCCCCCCCCCGTACTCAAAATCTCGAAAAAGGATTTTTTCTGTACTTTTTTCCTTTTCCTTTGTTGGATAAAATAAAAGTCGGTGGCGACTCTTGCTTATCGCGACATTTTGCAAACACAAAGACGCAAAACGCAAACCAGTATTAAACATTCGGTTCTGCCACCGTATCACACATACACACTGATAAATCACACATAATTATCTTTTGTCGAGGTTCCATCTAGGTGAGGTTTGATACAGCAAATTAGGTTATTGTGTAGTCGAGAATATTGGGTTGAGATTTGCAGGGAGTTTCATCTGGAAAAACTGCGAGTTTATCCTCCAAGATCATTAATAGATTTGGGGGTTTTCATGTAAGACATTCAAGAGAGTATTTAGAGCCTAGTGAAAGCCTTTGGAGATAAAGAACACAAAGTAAGTAGGGAAAAAACGGCGAATCAAATTGAAGTGTCTTGTGTGCAATAGGTATATTTAATCTTGTGCGAAAGCTTTGGAAATAAAGAATACAAAGGAATAGAAAGATTTGTTTAATAATTTGATAGCTATTGTGTCTTGGTCTTGCTTAAGATCAAAAGAATATAAGGGGTTGAATCAACAACAAACAGTTACGATTTATAGGGTTGCTCTTGGAACACTTCTCTTGTAACGAATGTTTGCATAGTAAGAACTTATCGTAATTCCAAAATTAAAATTGGGGGGAGACATAACCGTAGAGAGGACGATAGGTGAACTTCCTAAACAAATCCTCATGTCTCTTTTTCTTATCGCTTTACTTACTTTAATTTTCATCAATCAATTTGTCAAATAGTATTGAGTAATCAATCGACTCGTAAGAATTTTTCCTTGGTTGTTCTGGTTTTGAATTGGGTGTTGATTTGCTTATAATCACTTTTGATTATAAGTTCTTTTTTATGTCAACACAACTCAAAGGAAATTCTGAAAATTCGGTTGCACACCAAGTGTTCGATAAATTGTTTTTATTTGTTCTTTTGCTAGTTACCATTGGAAATAGTATTGCTAGTAACTTGATATAAACGATTAATACTTTGTTACTTGATTGAAGTTTATAAATCATGTATTGTGTTTTCATTTCATAAATCTCGTTATAATTTTTATATCTGACTTCTAATAGCTAGGTTCATATAAATGACGTTTTCGATCTATATTAAAACCTTCCGCTTGCACTCTTTTTAACTAATTTTGAAAACCAAAATTTTTATCTGAATTTTTTGGCTTGGTGGTTTATTCACCTCCCCTCGGGACAAAGCACCGTCATCTAACAAGTAAAATATTCTTTAAAAAAAACATCATTATTATGGATAGCAAATATACATCTCGAAAACACTTTTTCTTTTCAAGCAATCAATTTTTAATAGAGATAATTAACTACTTTCCTATTGACTAAATGACAAATTATATTTTTACCAATTTTTACCATATTGATTTCATCACTTTATAAAGTACGTTTGTTCCATTTTACTTTTGTTTTGTTTTTAAATTTGTGTTTCCGAAATTTCTGAGATTTAAAGTCATGATCATGTGGAAAAAAGTGAATCCAAAAAAATATTGAATGAAGATACATGAAGACTAGATAAGAAAGCAGTTGAACTACAAAAACAAAATGGCATTACAGCCTAGTTGTAAATGCCATTGCGGTCCTAATGGCTCTAGAACCTTATCATGGAAAATTGGCATTTTGAGGCACAAGGATGACGATATTAGGTGTAACACCCTTACCCGAAACACTTGATTTTTAAAATAGAGAAATTATTTACTCAGAAAGAGTGTCACATTTTCTCAACATTACATCTTTTTTAAATCATAATATAGCAGTGGAAATAAATCTCAACGTAACTTTAATTATCTCATAAATAAAATCAATTTCATTTTAAATTATAAAGTAATTAGTTCACCAACTTTTAGAAAATAAAACATGATATTTCCTTTCCAACGGTACACTATCAGAGCTACACACAAAAACTAAATAACACAAAACGGTAAATATAACACCCCATTTTAGATTATTTTATTTATTTAGATTAATTGTGAATTTTTTGTATTTATTTAATTATTATGTGGTGGTAATTAAATAAATGTGAGTGATAGTAAGGGTGTGTGACCTTATGGTGAGAGTGTAGAGAGTAATTAGAGGAGGATATAATAAATTAAAATTATTTTATTTATTAAAATAATATTTCAGTGTTTTATTATTAAAGTAAAATAAGAGAAATAGGTCAATTGAGTCAAATGTGAGGATTAGGAAAAGTTAAGGGGAGGAAGAATTAAGATTTAGGTAAGTTTGGGTTAAGTGGGTAATTTTGAGAATATCTACCCTAAATATAAAATCAGGAGATAAACCTAAAATTAGGAGAATTCTGTCAATACGTAGAAAAAGTAAAAAGAGAGAAAAGAGGCAAAGGCTATGAGTAGAAGATTGAAGCTTGAAGAAGAAGAGAATCAACCAAGTTAGGGGATCAATTGCTTTCTAGGAATTAAGGTAAAGGTATGGGTGGAAATAGGTCAGGCCGATAACAGGGACCTACGACGTAGCCTACATAGGCTCAGGCTACGGTCTAACCTTCATAAGCTCAGGCTAGACCTAGACTTTATATAAGTCTATTTAGTTAAAATGGCTAGGCCTCAGGCCATGAAAAAAAGCCTTTTAGGCCTAACAGACCGACCTATATAAATAAATATGAATAATTTTTTATTATCATTATGTTATGTTTTATACTTTGAATTAAAATACATAAATAAAACTTGGTTATCTTAGAGAACTTATGAAAATAAGATGAAAACACCTTATAAACAATATTATAAGTTGTTTTCACAAGTCCTCTTAAACAAATAGTCTAAAAAAATATAGGCTAATTGTTAAGTTAAAATAAATCAATGTAAACAAACTTTGAGTCTCATTGGTTTTTTAGTTTTCTATTCTATTTAAACATTATTTAAATTGCTTACTTATATATGTCTAAAACAATAGACTTTTATGTAGGCTAACAGGTTAACCATACCTTAAAAAGTCCAGACTCAAGCCTAAAAATAAGCCTATGACAGGCTAGAGACCAGACTTAGGCTTCAGTATTTTTGAAAGACCAGGCTTAGGCTTGAAAAAGTCCAGTTCGGTCTAGCCTATTTCTGCCCCTAGATAAAGGATAGAATAACCTTAATAAAGGGTATATGCATGAGGGGTAGGGTAATGGAGTCCTTAACCTTCATTAGGGCATTTTAGATGTTGCTTAAATCTAAAATTTTGATTATGTTTTGATGTTACATGCTGACAATGATGATGAGTTTCTGTTTTTTGGTTGTTGATATATTTCCCTCCATTGTTGAAGGTTTTGAGGTTTTGGGGTTAATATGATTCTAAGGGATTAGAGTATTGTATGTAATAATTTTGATATTGTAATGTGTTTATTTCCCTTGATTCATGTGACATATGATAAATTATGTTTTGGGGTTTTTAGATGTCAAAACTAGGGGTTTGAGGTTTGTTGCAAGACTGAAAAATAGGAGAAATCATAGAATATCGCACAAAAAAGAGGGTTTTATACTCTCTACTACACGTCGTAGCTGCTGCTACGGGCGGCCGTAGCAACTCCTTGGAGTTTGTATTGAAAAATTGTTTTCATCATAACTTTTGATCCGTAAGTCCAAATGAGTAGCCATTTGAAGTGTTGGAAAGCAACGAGAATAACTATCAAATGGAATTGTTTTCAGGGGCTGAATGTGTAACACCCTTAATTCTAGATTAATTATTATTTAATTAATTTAGCATTATTATATGAGTCATTGTGAAGTATTTGGTATGTATGATATTTTGGTGCTTTGTGTGAGTCCTTGTGATGATTTGTGATGTGTAGTTGTGATGTATTTATGATGCAATAACGATGACTTGATGAGTATGATGTTTATAATGATGATTTGTGTGGTATTTGATGGGATAAAGGTGAACGATGAGATAATAAGAGGTTTTTAGGATTTAGATAAATATCTCGGAATTATTTAGATGTTAATAGTATTTATTTAGAATTATTTGGATTTAAATAAATAGAATGGTGGTGTAGAGAAAATAGGGGCAAGAGGGTCATTAGGGAAGGATAAGTGAGGACATGATGGGAAGTTCATTATTATGGGTCTAAGAGGGGAAGTTTGGTATACGGAAAGGTTGGAAGAGTTTATACGATCATTCTGTGCGATCATAGAATTAGAAGAACGTTGTAGAGAAAGAGACTTAAGGCACAAAGAGGCAAGGAGAAGCATAGGAATCCTGGTAGAGCACGAAGAGGATTTGATTGCTAGCAATAATATCAAGGTAAAGGGTATTTATATTGATTATTATAATCGATTTAAGGTTTAGATAGATGTAGATTGTGTTGAGTTTTGGTTGTGATGAATATGTGATGATAAGATGAATTAGTCAATTTTTAATGGTCTTGGGTTGTAAACAAATTGTACCCAAAATGTAGAATTCATTGGATTGTAGTTATTTGGTGAAAACCCTATGATTAGATGATGTGTTAGGACCTATAATATGCAGAAATCGCAAGATTGGGACAATTTTTTATGCCGGAAATCACAATAGGAAACCATGTTTGTGTTGTGACGTTGGGCGATGGAGAAGCGTCGTTGTACGATGGTGTTGTCGCTAGGAAAAAATGGGAGCGACGGAAGGAAGAAATGAGTAAATATATTGGAGTAAATTGCTCTAAGCATCATCGGGCGAAGCAAGTGCCTATGGAAGCGTCACCAGGCGATGGAAGTATGTCGTCGAGTGATGGTGTCCAGATTCGATTGGCTGCGTTGGATTTTCTTAAAAGAGCCGTAACTTGAGTTTTAGGACTCGAATTGAGGTTCCGTTTGAAGCATTGGATAGATAATGCAATGAAATTTAGTTAGATAGAATAAAAGAAGTATTTCCCCATCATCTAAACTAGGATGAAGTTATGTTCCCCGTGTTGGATTATAACGATGCTTTGCTTATTTAAGGTGGTATGATGATGATGTTTGTTTATTTAAGATGATATGATGATGATGCTTATTTTGTTTAGGATGATATGATGATATTATGTTGATGATTATTTACTTGAGATATATGATGATATTATGATGAAATCATGAATGATGATGTGTTTTGACTAGCCATGGTCGTTTTTATTATGTTGTTGTGCATCATGCATTCATGGCATAGTTTACAACTTTGTTCCAGTGATGTTATTAGGACTACGGTCTAGTGAAGATGATAGGACAATTTTCCGTTGAAGGAATCAATCCCATAGTGTGGATTGAGTGCAAAATTGTGAAGTGCTCTGGTTCCAAGTGGGAATCGATCCTATTGGTGGGGATCTTGGGAGATAATGATGACTGAGTCATCAGTGAAGTTTTGGTACTACATGCATGAGTCTACAGTGATGCATTACATTTTATGTGACATTGCATAATGATGTGATTAAATGGTATTTATTGATAAATGGTATTTAGATAATATATTGTTGTGAATGGATGACGTTTGTGAATGTGTGAGTATAACATGAAGTTCTTATGATGTTTAGTATCTTGCTTATGTGCATATCGACTTTATTTATCCCTTATATCTTTTATAATGATTATGATTTACTCACCCTTTCTGTTTAAATGTTACTTCCACGTGGGTAACACACAGGTGATTGAGAATAGTCTTTAGAAGCATTAGAGGATAGCTTCGGAGTGCATTTATTTATTTTTGTTGAATAAAGAGAGTCTTGCTAAAATATGTAACATCGGGGTTTGGATTGATTGTTTACGAACTTTGCATATTTTCTATTTTGAGATTTTGTATTTCTATCAAGACTTTTACCATGTTGTAGGCTATGATGTTAGAAACATGAAGTGTGATGATGTTAATGATATTTGAACTTCCTTTCGTGGTATTTAAGATTATTTTATGTACAAGATATGACTCATTAATTCTGTTGAAAAGTTTGAAGTGAAGTGTTTGTGGTTACTAGAGATTATAATCAATGCTTTCTTTGCAACCCATGTTACGGAGCAGGATTTAATTGCTATTTGATGTTCTACGAATATGTGATGCTCTTCTGTGGTCTTTATTTGATTTTATTTTTCGAGAAATTATATGCGAAATGTATGTGTGTTAGAAGGGTGTTACATTAGTGGTATCAGAGCAGGTCAGTCCGTCCGGCCAGATTATTGAGTCAGTATTGTGTGACAGTGGAATATTGTCGTGATAGTTTCTAACCATTATGACTGTTATTATTGTAAAATAGAGAAATGGTTGGAAGGAACGATGTTGCACTTAATGTTTCTTTGTAGGTTGTTGTTCAGGCTTTGCAACATCAATCTAATGATGGATCCCGTTTTTTGGAGACGTTTCAGAGGAATCATCCGCCTATTTTTAAAGGAAGGTTCGATCCTGATGGAGCACGAGTTTGGATCAAGGAGATTGAAATAATCTTTCGAGTCATGGATTGCTCATAGGCACAAAAGATGTGGTTTGGTACGCATCAACTGGCAGAGGAAGCTGGTGATTGGTGCGTTGGTACCTTTCAGAGACCGACAACACTAGATGAAGTGATTACTTAGGATGTGTTCAGTAGGGAGTTTCTGAGGAAGTATTTTTTTGAGGAAGTTCTCAAAGTGTATCAAGTTTCAGAATGGGTTGCGTCTGGAGATCAAGCGGGCAATCAGGTATCATAATATCCATGTATTTCAGAGTTTCTGGATAACTGCAAAATTTACGAAGAGGAAAGCAGAGCTCATTCAGATCACTAGAAAAGTTTGAATGAGAAAAGTGGAAAGCAATATCAAGATCGTAAGAAGCCTTATGATGTCCCAGCTGATAAAGGGAAACATAAGGATTATGGTGAGAATAACACAAGTGGAGGAGAGGCTCCCGCTTTTATCAAGTGTTATAGGTGTGATGAACAAGGTCATTGATCCAATGAATGTGAGAATAAGGAGATGAGATGTTACAAGTGTGGCATGTATGGTCATCGTGCTCCTGAATGCAAGAACGATGGCCTGACTTGTTTCAACTGTGGAGAGTAGGGTCATATCAGTACCCAATGTCAGAAACCAAGGAAAGATGTTACTTCCCAGACCAAAGGTAAAGTGTTAGCGCTAAGTGGATCAAAGGATTCTAAGAAGGACAACTTGATTCGAGGTACTTGTTTTATTAACGATGTTGAATTGGTTGCTATTATTGATACCGGTGCTACTCATTCATTTAGTTCGCTTAAATGTGCTACTAAGTTGGAATTGAAATTGTCTGATATGAATGGTCATATGGTGATAGATACTCCTGCTAGTGATTCTATTACTACTACTTACGTTTGTTTGAAGTGTCTTTTGACTATTTACGGCAAGAGTTTTATGATGGATTTGGTGTGTCTTCCTATAACACAGTGGGGGAACTGACTTGGGATGTTTTGCGTTTGATCGTAATTGTTGCGGATAGCAAGAGCCGCCGCTGACTTTTCTTTTATCCAATAAAGGAAAGGGTGAAAAGAACAGGAAAGACCTTTGAGATTATTTCCTTGAGTTCAGGGGGTAGATTATGAGAAGGAAATGTGTTAGCACCCTTTTCATCCATAGTTATCTATGGACTCTTAGTTGCTTGCTAGATCACTTTCTTTTGTTTGAAAATGTGCTTGTGGTGTGGTTTTTAAAATTATTTTGAAAACGTGCCTTTGTAATGACTCTCATCTCTATAATAACGCATACAAATTGTTGTTTGGAAAATAGTTCAAAGAAGTGTTTGTGTAATGTGTTTTTGAAAGTGATTTTGAAAAGGGTGTCTTTGTAATGGTTCTCGTCTCTATAAGAATGCATACAAAGGGTTTGTCTTTTGAAAAATGTTTCAAAATGAAAGTGTTTAGTGTATGAAATGATTTTGTTGTGAGCAAGCGAGCAACTAGGAGAAACCTACCTACTCAAAAGGTTTTTGGTGTTCTTTTCCTCCTCCTTTAGATGTTGCTATATTACCATTGATAGGTAAGAATCCTTATCTTTGGATGTAAATGGACGAACGTGGGTCATCGTATGGACATGATAACAATGTTATGACATATCTTAGCATTTCTCTTGAGGGACTAAGATCATTTGTAAGACAACATCCAAAGCATCGTCGAGGGACTATGGTCTTGTATTTTTCGATCATTTTTGCTAAGACGTCTCACATGTATAACATGACCATTTTTAGGAAACAAATGGAGTTAACCCTATGGGTGCATGTGTGAATAGTGTTTGTATTTCATGCTTGGTTTATCTTGGATTAGTATTTTCTATGATTGATTTTATCTTCCCATACAAATCCTACTTTACTAGCATTTATATGAAGACGATAAATTGCGGAAAGTAAATATTTTGCGCTATTAAAATCATTTGAGGATAGGGTGTACAAATTTATAAATGAGGATTGCAAGAAATTAAAGTCCTAATTAACTATTACAACCATATTGAAATAATGTACAAGAAATGTAAAATAGACTTATTTTGTTTTTGTTAAGAGAAGAAATAAATTTGCTTAAGAAAATATTTTTTAGTCTTTTTGTTTTAAAAGAAATAAAATAAAGCATGTGAATATAAAGTACTTTTAGTGTTTTTGATTAATGAAAATAAAGTGATGATAAAATAATAAGGGAATAAGAGTTAGAGTCAATGCGTTGATGAAAGAGGAGAGAGCAGAAGTTCTGACTCAGGCGTGCTGCAAATCAGAAAGTAAATGTTAGCAAAAAGGGAAAGCCATAAGTTCTGGATTGGGACGCGCTAAAGTTATGGGGTGGCTGGAAACAAAGGAAAGCCTAGAAGTTCTGATTATTGAGAGAATCTAGAAGTTCTGGTTGTTGAGAGAGTCTAGAAGTTCTGATATCCTGAGAACCTAGAAGTTTTGATTTGCTAGAAACCTAGAAGTTCTAGTTGCTGAGAGAGTCTAGAAGTTCTAACGCAAATGGAAAGCTAGAAGTTCTGGTAAGCTAGAAATTCTTATAATGGGTCTGTGAGGTGTCAATGTTGTTGGATGGGAATATCTAGAAGTTCTGGTCCAGGATCACTATTTTGGCAAACAATTGGAGGGGGTTTATCTAAAAGTTCTGGTCCAGGATCAATGTTTGACAAATAATGGGGGAAAATGTCAAGGAATAAACAAAAAAGGGTGTTTCTAGGGCTAGAACTCAGGAACCTTAACACTAATGTCTTATGCACGCACTCTCTACCACTGGGGTGTCTATGCATCCCGTTTTAGAAGCAAAAACATAAATATATGTTACAAAGTAAGTTCTGATGATGTACTTCATCTCCTTCTTTGTGCCAACCAGAGTATCTGCAACTTAGTTATTTCTCATAAAAAATGCAAACATAGCAGTTATGGCAAATTTCATCATGATTTTGAGAAATACAAAGCATCAAAACTGTAAATCAAAAGCAAACATGAATTTTGCTACTCCTAATTCTGAACCCTAATTTCCTCAATAAATTCTGATATGAAATTCCATGATATCTACATTGTATCTTTGAAAATGCAAGCCTAACAATGCCTAAGTAATGAGATAAAAATTAGAAGAAACTTACCTTGCAGCTGCAAATTGTTCTGGGAATTATAGCCTGGTTCAGATTGATGTGATGTTGTGATCAACTTTCTCAAGTTCCTAGGGAGCTAGAACAACCCTTAACTTGGGCTATGAATGGCTGGAATATTCTGGAGCAGCCAAGAAATAAAGTTCTGATTTTTGAAATGGAGATTGGTGAAGATTGTATTACAATCTAAAAGAAGAAGTTGGGACGACTTCTAAGTGTATATCCGAAACTGTGTGGGTGATTTGGCTAAGAAATGCACAAGGAAAATTAGAGTTTGGATGCAAAAACCAGAAATTAGTAGGTTTTGTGTTTGGGCTGCAGTTTCAGGTTCTTGGAATTTTTAGCAAGGTTTCAAGGCTTTTTTCAATGTCTCCCTCCTTTCAGCTTACAAATGAAGTTTAATTTATAGGCAAAGGATTTAGCAGCTTGGAGAAATCAGGAGTACAACCATCATGGGTTATGGATCATTGACTTGTTTTTGAAGCTAGTTTAGACAAGCATGTTTCAAGGCAAGGTAGGGTGGTTAGCAGCTTTAAGCACACCTAATATGACTTTGTAAGCATGATTTGTGGGAGAAGTACACTCAGAAGCAAAGCGAAGCATGGGCTCAAAATAAACTTTGTACAAAAGTTTTCTTTTCAAGGACAACAGTGGTACTTTTATGCCACACGTGGGAAGGTCCTTTGGATAAAGACTCAAAAGTTGGCGTAAGCATTAAATGATAATGAGATTTAACAAGCAAGAAATCCTGCAACATGAGATTGTGCAGCAAGCTTGAATCTGGATCAGAAGTTCAACATAAACGTAACTTAGAACAAATGTCCAAATTTTAATCTTTGATTCTCTCTGCTCCAGCATGATCTGAAGGAATTCTTAGACTTTTCAAAAAGCTTGTAACATGCTTCATAAACCCTCTTTGAACCAGTTTTGCAAACTCTGATTGTACCTTCATGTAAACTGGCCCAGAAGTTCTAAACAGATTATGCCTTGGAAATGCTCAGAATTTACTAAGTGTTTTAGTTTCAAGGACGTGTCTTCAAGGATTTATAACTTGAAATCCCAGCATTTCTAGGAGAAGTTTTGTTCTGCAATGATTTAGATCCCATTGAGATCTACGACTCTTGTGTCAGAAGTTCTTCCTGAATCATCTTGCATCATGACGAAAATCTGGCCAGAAGTTCTGAACTTATCATATTTTCTTAACACTTAAGAAAGATTTCTAAGTGTTTTGAATTTTGACTTTTCCAAAGTAATTTTGACTTTTGATTTTCTTGATGAACCAACTTCATATTCTACCATGTCTTGATAAAATGTGATTCTTGAAACTTGATTTTGATTCAAAAGTCAAAGTTTGACTTTTTAGTGTGCATTTTGACCATTTTTCCCTTGTGCCAATTCCAAGCCTAAATTGATGTATCAGTACTGCAAACTTGAGTCATGGGAGATCTTGTGAGAAATTCTTGAGAAATGAGAGGGCAAATTTTGGGATACAACAGTTGCCCTTGTTCAATCTTCTTAAACCTGAAGAGTTAGATTGGTGAGCCCGACATTCGTGACTTGATGGTGGAAGATGATTGAACACTAAAGTGCCCAGAAATTTGCACTCGGTGATGTGGAGGTTGATTGTGTAGGGAATGGGTTTAAAGATGCCATTTGGAGAAATGATGGAAAGTTGTTGGAGATGGGCTTATAGATGCCATCCAGTGTGACTGGGGAAAGTATCAGGATAAATCATAAATCTTTTGGTTGATTTATACTGAAATAGTATATGCCTTTCGCCTGTTTTTAACTGGAAGAACTAAATCTAACCAGAAGATGTCTTTGATTCGCCTGTTATTAACTGGAAGAAATAAATATACCCATAAGAGGTCTTCGATTGCATATTATTAACTGGAAGAGATGAATCTAACCAGAAGAGGTCCTTGGTCTCCTATCTTTAACTGGAATAAATTAATCTAACCAGACGAGGTCTTTGATTGCCTATTATTAACTGGAAGAAATAAATCTACCCAGAATAGGTCTTTGATTCGTTTATTATTAACTGGAAGAAATAAAATCTACCCAGAAGAGGTCTCTGATTCGCCTGTCATTAATTGGAAGAAATAAATCTACCTAGAAGAGGTCTTTGATTCTTTAACTGAGAGAAGTATCAGAATAAATCTTTGGTCGATTTAATTTGATCCAGAAAAACGTCTATTGAGAGAAGTATAAAAATAAATCTTTCGTCGATTTAATCTGAGCCATTAGAGGTTTTAAGGGAGTATTTGTCATGTAAATGGTCACCCTGTCCTGTTTCGGGAATTGATCTACACTCAATTTGTTCATAGAAAAATGTCTTGTTTCAGGTATTAGTATGAAGCTTGATTGTGATATGTGATGAAGGAATCCCGGAGGATTACTACTCCAAAAGGATGATGAAGGAATCTGATATGATTACTACCTCAACAGGATGATGAAGGAATCTAGGACGATTGCTACTCTAAAAGGATGATGAAGGAATCTGAGACGATTGCTACTCCGAAAGGATGATGAAGGAATCTGAGATGATTGCTACTCTAAAAGGATGATGAAGGAATCTGAGATGATTACTACTCCAAAAGGACGATGAAGGAATCTAGGACGATCGCTACTCCAATATGATGATGAAGGAATCTGGGACGATTGCTACTCCAAAAGGATGATGAAGGAATCTGAGATGATTACTACTCCAAAAGGATGATGAAGGAATTTGAGACGATTACTACCTCAACAAGATGATGAAGGAATCTGATATGATTGCTATTCCAAAAGGAAGATTAAATCCAAGCTTGATTTTGTCTTGGGGAAGTTTACAGATTAATGACACTTATCTATTGATCTTTTCTTGAAAAGGTAAAGAAACGGTTGTATGAAATGTCATGATGGATGAAATGCATGGCGTAACGATGTTTCTCAAAATAAATGAGATCATGTTGTATGCATCTATCATGTATGTAAATATGATGGAATGTAATTTTGTTTGAAAAATAAATCCTTAACAAGTGTTGGGGAGTTTTGGGAAGCCGGATCCCGAACGACCGTTGGGGATGAAGAGTATGCACACCTTTCCAGACCCTGTCTTTAGAACATTTCTGCTGGGGATCCTTGTTTTGTTGTTTGAGGAGAACTCCGCTGGGGAATATTGATTTTGCCTTGAGAAATCATTGTGGAGAATGTTGATTTCTGCTTGGGGATATAAAATTCTGGAATTTTGGTTATCCATTACTCTACTAGGGAAGATTAAATTAACTGTTATCTGGTCGCATTAAAGGCTTCGCAGAAAATTACATGGGGGAGTGAAGTTAAACTGTTATCTGGTCGGATTCCAGGCTTCGCAATAATTTGTTTGAAAAGATGAAGTTGAACCGATGTCTGGTCGGGTCCATGCTTTGCAGTAACTTGATGGGGATTGTAGAAGAGTCTATTGATGAAGATGGGTTGTGGTCCCTTGATTTGTAGCAGTTGGAGAGGCAAATTCAAGCTGGGGAATCTTATCGTTATTGGGGAAATAAACCCAGTTTCCAATCTGGTGGAGAGGTTTTTTCTTTTGGCAGAACTCCTTGAGGATTCCTCTTGAGACCAACTCAGTTGGGGGTAAGTTTTCATAGATTGAAATTCTGGCTGAGGGTTGTCTGGATCCAACTTTGTGGGGATTTGACTGGGGGTCATCCTATGAAAAGGACTTCATGGGAAACTTGTCACTACCCCTAGTGGCAAGTGTTTGCAGTATTGTCAGGAATTGTTTGCCTGACCATACATAATCTTCTGTTGGACTTAACGTTTAATGCCCCAAGTGATTCAGATATAGACACGCCCCTGGTTATTCAGCATTTCTTGAGGGATTTCTTGGAATATTGACTGAACTTCCCCAGGTGGGTTGGATAGTGATATGTCATGCCTCTTTGCTTATAGGATATTTGTTATTGGAAGTGTCTTCCCACTTGACGTGATTTTGTTCATTGAGAGAGTTTTTGTTCACTGGATATTCGTCGTGTGAATTCTCCTATTGCCAAACAATTAGCTATATGCAAACAACGATATTCAAATAGTGCAAAGTTTATGCTTGTCTTGAAATTTTGAAAAATGGGTTTTAGTAGATAAAAGAATTTTTGTAAGAAAATTCAACTCAGGATTTGGAGGAAAGCCTTACAAGAGTCGGGATACCTTTTGTAACAGCACGCTTTCGAACTAACCCATGCTTCAATTAGGACTTTTGAAAGGTTGTAACATGGTCTGGTTCAAGGTTTTAAGAAACAAAGGATAAGGCTCAAAGTGTATTTGTACCCGCCCGTTCTTCAGTCCTAAAACTCAGTTAATTGTGCGTTTAAATTCCAATCGAGTTTGGAATGACGTTTTGGTGATGGTTCAGACAAGTTATGTTTGTCGGAAGGCAATCATTTTTTGCAACACTTTTCATGTTGTCGAGGATTTGTAGTGACCTCATTTTTTGATTTATTATCCCTGATTTTTTCCTGATTGTTCTCGTTTTGATATTACAGCCGGTGGGATGCTCCAGTTTTCTTTTTCTTAAGTCTCCTTCGTAGTTTTGACTTAATGCGCTTTTCTTTTTGAGAGACAATGACTGCCTATGTGATAGGGAATCATCACCGTCTTTTGATTCTAGAGGAATGTTTTTGATGTCATTCATTATATACGAAGTGAAAGTTTGTGACTGAACGCGCGTTTGAATTAAGTGAGAGACTACCCCGCCCCAAGTTTTGATTAAAGGTTTCAGTTTGTATAAAAATGAAACTCCTACTTATTTGGCTCGAAGGGGTTGACTATGGATTATCCTCCTTATAACTCCAGTGTTTAGGAATTGAACGAACGCCTGTACATCGTCAGCAAGGTCTGTTCAAAAGCATACTGTATGATATTGTGATATCGTTTTCGTCATCCTCCCTCTAAAGGCTTGCAACTTTTAAAACAAGAGCTGAAAGTGATAAAGGGAGTAAAAGCATAGTTTAAATATAGTGAAAACGAATGGATGAATTCAAGACAAACATATGCAATACATTAATGAAACAAAGTTTAACATTAATAGATAAGTGTTTGAACAACAAAAGAGACTACAATTGAAAATTCAAAATGAATAGGACGCTCTCAATGATTTGGCATAGGAGCAGTGATCACATTAGGATTCACTGGAGGTTCGAACTCCATCTCCTTGGTGTCAATCAAGTCTTAAATCTTGTTCTTCAAAGTCCAACAGTTGTTGCTGTTATGTCCAAGACTATCAGAATGGTAGGCACATCTTACATTTGTATTATACTTAAGAGAGGAGGTATCGGGGTTTTGAGGAGGATCCTTTAGTGTGATCAGTTTCACCTTCAGCAAATGTTGTAATGCTTGAGACAAAGGCATGTTGATGTTAGCGTATTGCCTTTCTAGGTATTTTATCCTACGCCTATTGCCCTGTATTTGTTGAACAAGTGTAGGATTAGAGATCAGGATTGCCCCCACGTGTTGATCGTGGTTTCTCTGGTTACGACCTTTTTGACCGTACACAACACAGGACTCTTTCTTCCCATTGAAAGGTTGTTTCCATGCACTTGAAGATGCACCCCCTTAGATTTTACCACTCTTAATGCTAGCCTCTACTCTTTCGCCTGTCAGGACTAGCTCGATGAATCTGGTCGAGGAGCTTCTGATTAGGTGTTTGAAGAAAGGTCCTGTCAAAGTTCCCATGAAGATGTCAATCAGGTCCCTGTCAGTTAATGGGGGTTGCACCCTACCAGTTAGATCTCTCCAATTTTGGGCGTATTCTTTGAAGCCCTCGTTAGAACGCATGGTCACGTTCTGCAATTGCACACGAATTGGTGCAAGATCAGCGTTGTATTGGTACTGCTTGTAAAAAGCATCAGCTAGATCTTCCCAAGTGTAAATGTGGGAACTCTCCAAATGATAGAACCACTCAAGTTGTGTCCCTACTAGGCTCTCTTGGAAGAAATAGATCCAAAGCTTCTGATCAGTTATGTATGGTTGAATCTTGTGGAAATAAGACTTTAGATGCATCTTAGGACAAGAGACTCTATCATACAGGGCAAAGGTAGGGATTTTGAATTTTCGTGGGAAGACCACCCCAGAAACCAAACCCATGTCTCCTAAGTCCAAGCCAGGCACAACTTGGATCTCCACAACTTTTAGTGTGTCTTTAAGCTGTTTGTATTTTTCATCCGCCGATGGATACTGCTCCTTAAAAGAGTCTTCGTCATCAGTAGTTATGTTAGCCCTAAAGCTTCTAGCTTCCTCTTCTTGATTGTCTTCTTCTTCAGAAGAAACATCTTCTTTTTGAGCTAGTTGGGCATGCCCCTTGGACCTTTTTCTCACGTTGAGGATGACAGCCTTTTTCTTCTTCTTGCTCTCTTTGGTGAAGAGTGTTTTCAGACCTTCCTGCCCCTTGGCCAAGTTCATGAGCACTTGTTGGAATTGAGAATTTTGTGCTTGGAGATCTTTCACTGCTTGTTCCATATCCACCTTACTGAAATAAATATTAGGAAGATAAGGAAATCTGTGTGGGAGAAACCTGTCATGATATGATATGCATGATATATGGATGCATGTCTTCAAGGATCTTGTGGGGTAAACACAAGAAGATGTTAGAAGTTGAATTTGATCATCATCTTTGATTGGAGAAATTCGTATCAGTGGATGTCCTTCCTTGAGAATGAAGCTCACCATGTCAAGTTGGTCATATCCCTTGACTCAAGCTAATGTGCTTTGGTCTTTGACGACATTTGATTAGAGAATGAATCCTTTTGCCCCTTGATAGGCGTCTGGTTCAACATGACCTTGTCATAGGCCCTTGAGATCCTTGAAATGGTTATTAAAAATTCTATGGTATGATGTTATGATGTTACGTACAAGTATTCAAAGCAAGTTGTTGTTATGTACAAATAGTCATATACACACAAAGCAAACAAGTTCTTAGGTTTAGGCTTGCTTGGAGTTGGTAGGTAAGTACCCTCTTGAATTTTAGTTCGCTCAACCTATCCTAGAATGTATTCGGGTTCTAAGGGATCTCAATATCACTGATCTTTCTTTATCAGGCATTTTTTCAGCGCAAGCCTCTTTAATGGCGACCGAAATATCCTGAGAGTCTGATCTCAATGAGCATAACATCAAGTATCAACAAACTTCAGACTGCACCAAAGTCGGCTACCTCACTACTTCCTAATGGCCAAGTTGTTCAATTAGGGATCTAAGGTCGGTTAATGCTTCATGACACCACACAACGGCCCCGTATTCTCCTTGACTACTCAAGGGCTACCTGTACCAACAAATGTGTCACACTAATGTAGCTATTTCTTAGACCATGTCGGTATACCCCACACAGTTTCCACAATCTATTGCTACTTACCTAAAAGGTGCCCCAGATCCGGGTAGAGGATCAAAATAAGCCCAAACAAGGAACCAAAATGTAAAGCAAGCAAGTCAAACAAAGAAAATCAAGTAAAGGTGATCTAGCCCTAAGGTAACCCCAATTTTAATTATCCCCAGCAGAGTCGCCAGTTCTGTAATACAGTGGGGGAACTGACTTGGGATGTTTTGCATTTGATCACAATTGTTGCGGATAAGAAGAGTCGCCACCGACTTTTATTTTATCCAATAAAGGAAATGGTGAAAAGAACAGGAAAGACCTTTGAGATTACTTTCTTGAGTTCGGGGGGAAGATTATGAGAAGGGAAGGTGTTAGCACCCTTTTCATCCATAGTTATCTATGGGCTCTTAGTTGCTTGCTAGATCACTTGCTTTTGTTTGAAAATGTGCTTGTGGTGTGGTTTTTGAAAATATTTTTAAAATGTGCCTTTGTAATGATTCTCGTCTCTATAAGAACGCATACAAAGTGTTGTTTGGAAAATAGTTCAAAGAAGTGTTTGTGTAATGTGTTTTTGAAAGTGATTTTGAAAAGGGTGTCTTTGTAATTGTTCTTGTCTCTATAATAACGCTCAAAGCGTTTGTCTTTTGAAAAATGTTTCAAAATGAAAGTGTTTGGTGTATGAAATGTTTTTGTTGTGAGAAAGCGAGAAACTAGGAGCAACCTACCTACTCAAAAGGTCTTTAGTATTCTTTTACTCCTCCTTTAGATGTTACTATCATACCATTGATTGGTAAGAAGCCTTATCTTTGGAGGTAAAGGAACGGGCGTGGGTCATCGTATGGACATGATAGCAATGTTATGAGATATCTTAGCATTTCTCTTGTGGGACTAAGATAATTTGTAAGGCAACATTTGAAGCATCATCGAGGGACTATGATCTTGTATTTTTCGATCATTTTTGTTAAAACGTATCACATGCATAACATGACCATTTTTAGGCAACAAGTGGAGTTAACCCTAGGGGTGCATGTGTGATTAGTGTTTGTATTTCATGCTTGGTTTATCTTGCAGAAAGTAAATATTCTACGCTATTACAATCATTTGGGGATGGGGTGTACAAATTTATAAATGAGGATTGCAAGAAATTAAAGTCCTAATTATTTATTACAACCATATTGAAATAATGTACAAGAAATTTAAAATAGACTTGTTTTGTTTTTGTTAAGAGAAGAAATAAATTTGCTTAAGAAAATAGTTTTTATTCTTTTTGTTTTAAAAGAAATAAAATAAAGCATGTGAATATAAAGTATTTTTGGTGTTTTTGATTAATGTAAATAAAGTGATGATAAAATAATAAGGGAATAAGAGTTAGAGTCAGCGCGTTGCTGAAAGAGGAGAGAGAAGAAGTTCTGACTCAGGCGCGCTGCAAATCAGAAAGTAAATGTTAGAAAAAAGGGAAAGTCAAAAGTTTTGGATTGGGACGTGCTAAAGTTTTGGGGTAGCTGGAAACAAAGGAAAACCTAGAAGTTCTGATAGTTGAGAGAATCTAGAAGTTCTGGTTGCTGAGAG
Organism: Vicia faba; assembly: GCA_948472305.1. Classification (NCBI taxonomy): domain Eukaryota; kingdom Viridiplantae; phylum Streptophyta; class Magnoliopsida; order Fabales; family Fabaceae; genus Vicia; species Vicia faba. The sequence goes on from OX451738.1 coordinate 477,290,397, forward strand.
AGTATAAAACTTCTGATCCGCAGAGAACCTAGAAGTTCTGATTTGCTGGAAACCTAGAAGTTCTAGTTGTTGAGAGAGTCTAGAAGTTCTAACGCAGCTGGAAACCTAGAAGTTCTGGCAAGCTAGAAGTTTTGATAATGGGTCTGTGAGGTGTCAATGTTGTTGGATGGGAATATCTAGAAGTTCTGGTCCAGGATCACTATTTTGACAAACAACTGGAGGGGGTTTATCTAGAAGTTCTGGTCCAGGATCAATGTTTGACAAATAATGGGGGAAATGTAAAGGAATAAACATAAAAGGGTGTTTCTGGGGCTAGAACTCAAGACCCATAACACTAATGTCTTATGCGCATGCTCTCTACCACTGGGGTAGCTATACATCCCGTATTAGAAGCAAAAACATAAACATGTGTTACAAAGTAAGTTCTGATGATGAACTTAATCTCCTTCTTTGCGCCAACTAGAGTATCTACAACTTAGTTATTTCTCATAAATAATGAAAACATAGCAGTTATGGCAAATTTCATCATGGTTTCAGAAATACAAAGCATCAAAACTGTAAATCAGAAGCAAACATGAATTTTTCTAATTCTAATTCTGAACCCTAAATTCCTCAAGAAATTCTGATCTAAAATTCCCTCTACTTAGGACATATAAATGAAATCTATAAATATGTACAGAAATCAAAGCCATGATATCTAAATTATATCTTTGAAAATGCAAGTCTAACAATGCCTAAATATTGATATAAAAATCAGAAGAAACCTACCTTGCAGCTACAAATTATTCTGTGAATTAGAGCCTAGTTCCGATTGTTGTGATGTTCTGATCAGCTTTCTCAAATTCCCAGGAAGCTAGAATAACCCTTAACTTAGGATATGAATGGCTAGAATATTCTGGAGCAGCCAAGAAACAAAGTTCTGATTTTTGAAATGGAGATTGGTGAAGATTGTGTTACAGTCTGAAAGCAGAAGTTGGGACGGCTTCTAAGTGTATATCACAAACTGTGTGGGTGATTTGGAAAATAAATGCAAAAGGAGAATTATAGTTTGGATGCAAACGAAGTTTAATTTATTTTAGCAAGGTTTCAAAGCTTTTTTCAATGTCTCCCTCCTTTCAATTTGCAAACGAAGTTTAATTTATAGGCAAAGGATTTAGCATCTTGGAGAAATCAGGAGTACAACATCATGGGTTATGGATCGTTGACTTGTTTTTGAAGCAAGTTTAAACAAGCATGTTTCAAGGAAAGGTAGGGTGGTTAGCAGCTTTAAGCACACCTAACCTGAGTTTGTAAGCATGATTTGTAAGAGAAGTACACTCATAAGCAAAGAGAAGGATGGGCTCAAAATAAACTTTGTACAAAAGTTTGCTTTTCAAGGACAACAGTGGTACTTTTATGCCACACGTGGGAAGATCCTTTGGATAAAGACTCAAAAGTTGGTGTAAGCATTAAATTATGATGAGATTTAACAAGCAAGAAAACCTGCAACATGAGATTGTGCAACAATCTTGAATCTGGATCAGAAGTTCAGCATAAACGTAACTTAGAACAAATGTTCAACTTCTGATCTTTAATTCTCTCTGCTCCAGCATGATCTGAAGGAATTCTTAGACTTTTCAGAAATCTTGTAACATGCTTTGTAAACCCTCTTTGAATCAGTTTTGCAAACTCTGATTGTACCTTCGTGTAAACTGTCCCAGAAGTTCTAAACAGATTCTGGCTTGGAAATGCTCAGAATTTACTAAGTGTTTTAGTTTCATGGACGTGTCTTCAAAGATTTATAACTTGAAATCCCAGTATTTCTAGGAAAATTTATGTTCTGCAATGTTTTAGATCCCATTGAGATCTACAACTCTTGGGTCAGAAGTTATTCCTGAATCATCTTGCATCATGATGAAAATCTGGCCAGAAGTTCTGAACTAATCATATTTTCTTAACACTTAGAAAAATTTCTAAGTGTTTAGAATTTTTACTTTTCCAAAGTAATTTTGACTTTTGATTTTCTTGATGAACCAACTTCATATTCTACCATATCTTGATGAAATGTGATTCTTGAAACTTGATTTTGATTCAAAAGTCAAAGTTTGACTTTTTAGTGTGCATTTTGACCATTTTCCCTTGTGCCAATTCCAAGCCTAAATTGATGTATCAGTACTGCAAACTTGAGTCATGGGAGATCTTGTGAGAAATTCTTGAGAAATGAGAGGGTAAATTTTGGGGTACAACACTTCCTTTACACCAAATCAATGTTATCCTTGGGATGAACTGGTTGGAGTTCAACTATGTTTATATCAATTGTTATAATAAGACTTTGAGGTTCCTTAAGTTTGGTGATAACGCAGAATTGATGTTGTTGACTGCTAAGCAAGTGAATGAACTTTTAGAAGATGAAACCTTGATGTTTGCGATGTTGGCATCGTTGCAAGTTGATGGTAAAGATGCGAATATGGAATTACCATTTGTTAATGAATTCCCAGAGGTGTTTCTAGATGACATCAGTAATTTACCTCCTGAACGTGAAGTGGAGTTTTCTATAGATTTGGTTCCAGGTACAAGTCTAGTGTCGATGACTCCTTATAGAATGTCAGCTTCAGAACTGACCGAGTTGAAGAAATAACTGGAGGAGATGCTTGAGAAGAAGTTTGTTTAACCGAGTGTGTCATCGTGGTGCTCCTGCTTTGCTAGTTAAGAAGAAAGATGGAAGTATGAGGCTATTTGTAGATTATATACAGTTGAATAAAGTGACGATTAAGAATAATTATCCACTACTAAGGATCGATGATTTGATGGATAAATTGGTGGGTGCTTGTGTTTTCAGTAAGATTGACTTGAGGTCGGGTTATCATCATATTCTAGTTAAACCAGATGAAATTCTGAAGACAGCTTTCCGAAAAAGGTACGGTCATTACGAATACACTATGATTCCATATGGTGTATCTAATGCGCCATGTGTTTGTATGGAATATACGAATAGAATTTTTCATTCCTATCTGGATAATTTTATCGTGGTGTTCATTGACGATATTCTGATATATTCTAAATCAGAAGGAGAGCATGTTGAGCATTTGTGAATAGTGTTGTAAGTGTCAATGGAAAAGAAGTTGTATGCAAAGTTTTCAAAGTGTGAATTTTGGATGAAGGAAGTTAGTTTTCTTGGTCATGTGATTTCTAGTGGTGGAATTAATGTGGATCCTTCTAAAGTTGATGCTATATTTCAATGGGAGGCTCAGAAGTCTGCAACCGAGATCTAAAGTTTTCTTGGTTTGGCAGGTTACTACGAAGGTTCATTAAAGGATTTTCTAAGTTGGCTTTGCTGTTGACTCAGTTTATTCGGAAGGGTCAGGCTTATATGTGGGATGTGGCGTGCGAAGAAAGCCTTGTAGAATTAAAGAAGAGGTTAACAACAACTCCAATGTTAATTTTGCCTAATCTGAGTGAGTCTTTTGTGGTGTATTGAGATGTGTCTAAGATGGTTCTTGGTGGTGTGCTAATGCAGAATGGATAGGTTGTTGCTTATGCTTATAGGAAACTCAGATTTCATGAAAGGAATTTCCCTATGCATGACTTAGAGCTAGCAACGATGGTGTTTGTATTAAAGATTTGGAGACATTATCTTTTTGGTTCTAAATTCGAAGTATTCAGTGATTACATGAGTTTGAAGTACTTGTTTGACCATATAGAATTAAATATGAGACATAGAAGGTGGCTTTAATTGTTAAAATACTATAACTTTTATTTGAGTTACCATCCTGGTAAGGCAAATGTAGTTGCTAATGCATTGAGTAAAAAGTAACTACATATGTCGATGCTTATGGTTTGAGAGTTAGAGATGATCGAGCAATTCAGAGATATGAGCTTAATGTGTGAAGAGACTTCTAAAAGTGTGAAGTTAGGAATGTTGAAACTGACTAGTGGCATAATAGAAGAAATTCACGAAGGTCAGAAGTTTGATTTGAGGTTAGTCGATCAATTAACTTTGATTAAACAGGGTAAATGAGATAAGTTCAGGATTGATGAGAATGGTGTGATGAGGTTTGGTGATACGATGTGTGTTCCAGATGTTCCATAGCTTAAGAAGAGTATTCTTGAGGAATTACATAGAAGTGATTTGAGTATTCATCTCGGTGCTACAAAGATGTATCAAGACTTGAAGAAGTTATTCTGGTGGCCTGGTATGAAGATGGAAGTTTCCAAATTTGTCTATGCTTACTTGACTTGTCAGAATTCGAAGGTTGAGAACCATAAGCCTATGAATCTTATGCAACCATTGAGTTCTAGAATGGAAGTGTGGCAGTGTTTCCATGGATTTTGTGTTAGGTTTGCCGAAGAACTCTAAAGGCAATGATTCGATTTGGGTGATTGTGAATAGGTTGACTAAGTCGGCTCATTTCTTATCGATGAAGATCAATCATCCTATGGATAAATTAGTTGAGATGTATATTGGAGAAATTATGAAATTGCATGGGATACCTTTGAGTATCGTGTCAGATAGAGATCTAAGGTTTATGTTAAAGTTTTGGATAGGTTTGCAAAATTCCTTTGGTACTAAGTTGAGGTCGAGTTCTCTATATTGTCCTTAGACGAATGGTCATACGGAAAGAACTATCCAGCCCTTGGAAGATTTGCTGAGGGCTTGTGTTCTACAACAAGGAGGAGTTTGGGATAGTCACTTGCCATTGATTGAGTTTACTTATAATAATAGTTTCCATTCTAGTATTGGGATGGCGCCGTATGAAACATTGTATGGAAGGAGGTGTAGGAATTCATTATGTTGGTATGAGTCAGGAAAAAGTGTTGTACTCAGACCTGAAGTTATACAAGAGACAACTGGAAAGATAAATATGATCAAGGAGAAGATAAAAGCTTCTCAGAGTCGGCAGAAAAGATATCATGATAAGAGGAGAAAGGATCTCGAATTCCAAGTAGATGGTCATGTATTTTTTATAGTTACTCTGGTAACCAGTGTAGGTAGAGCATTGAAGTCGAGAAAACTTACGTCGTGTTTTGTAGGTCCGTACCAGATATTAGAGAAGATAGGTGGGGTGACTTATCATATTACTTTGTCACCGTCACTCACAAATCTACATGACGTGTTTCATGTTTCATGACCCGTCGCATGTGATTCAAATGGATTATGTACAAGTGAGAGAGAACCTGACTATTGAAGCATTACCATTGTGATTGGAAGGTCTAGAAGTGAAGCAATTACAAGGAAAAGACATATCCTTAGTGAAGGTATTGTGTGGAGGACTAGTCGGTGAGAGTTGGACTTTGGAACGCGAGGACCAGATGAGAGAGTCTTAACTGAATTTGTTTCCACCAGGTAATTTTTTAGGGTGAAAATTCTTTTAAGTGAGGGAGAGTTGTAACACCCCAAATTATAGATTAATTATTATTTAATTAATTTAGCATGATTATATGAGTCTTTGTGAAGTGTTTGGTATGTATGATGTTTTGGTGCTTTGTGTGAGTCCTTGTGACGATTTATGATGTGTATTCGTGATGCATTTGTGAGGAATTACAATAACTTGATGAGTATGATGTTTATAATGATGATTTATGTGGTATTTTATGGGATATAGGTAAAAGATTAGATAATAAGAGGTTTTTAGGATTTAGATAAATATTTTGGAATTATTTAGATGTTAATAGTAATTATTTAGAATTATTTGGATTTAAATAATTAGAATGGTGGTGTAGAGAAAATAGAGGCAAGATGGTCATTAGTGAAGGATAAGTGAGGACATGATGGGAAGTTCATTATTAGGAGTCTAAGAGGGGAAGTTTGGTATAAGGAAAGGTTGGGAGGGTTTATATGATCATTCTGTGCGATCGTAGAATTGGAAGAACATTTTGGGGAAATAGGCCTAGGGCATAAAGAAGCAAGGAGAAGCATAGGAATCGTGGTAGAGCATGAAGAGGATTTGATTGCTAGCAATAATCTCAAGGTAGAGGTTTTTATCTTGATTATTATAATCGATTTAAGGTTTATATATATATGTAGATTGTGATGGGTTTCGTTATGATGAATATGTGATGATAAGATGAATTAGACAATGTTTTTTGGTCTTGGATTGTAAGTAAATTGTATCCATAATGTATAATGCATTGGATTGTTGTTATTTGGTGGAAACCTTGTGATTAGATGATGTTTTAGGCCCTATAATATGCAGAAATCGCAAGATTAGGACTGGTTTTTATACAAAAAATCACAACACGAAAACCTTGTTGGCGCTGTGTTAATGGGCGATGGAGAAGCGTTGTCAGGCGATGGTGTTGTCGTGTGGACATCGCTAGGCAAAAATGGGAGCGACGAAGGGAAAAAAAAGAGTGACGCTACTGGAGTGCATCGCTTCAAGCGTCACCGGGTGAAGCAAGTGGCGATGGAAGCATCGCTAGGCGATGAAAGTGTGTTGTTGGGCGATGGTGTCCAAATTCGATTGGTTGTGTTGGATTTTATTAAAAAGATGTTACTTGAGTTTTAGGACTCGAATTGAGGTACCACTCAAAGCATTGGATAGCTAACATAATGAACTTTAGTTATATGTAATAAAAGAAAATAAAAGAAGTATTTCCCCATTATCTAAACTAGGATGAAGTTAGGTTCTCCGTGTTGGATTATAATGATGCTTTGTTTTAAGGTGATATGATGATGTTGTTAGTTTATTTAAGATGATATGATGATGATGTTTGTTTATTTAATATGATGTGATGATGCTTGTTTTATTTAAGATGATATGATTATATTATGTTAATGATTGTTTACTTGAGATGATATGATGATATTATGATGAAATCATGAATGATGATGCATTTTAACTAGCCGTGGTCGTTTTTATTATGTTGTTGGGCATCATGCATTCATGGTATAGTTTAGAACTTTGGTCCAGTGATGTTATTAGGACTACGGTCCATGAAGAAGATATGACAATTTTACAGTGAAGGCATTAGTCCCATAGTGTGGATTGAGTGCAAAATTATGAAGTGCTCTGGTTCCAAGAGAGAACTGCTCCTATTGGTGGGGATCTGAGATAAAAATGACTGACTCATCAGTGAAGTTTTGGTACCACATGCATGACTCTATAGTGATACATTACATTTTATGTGACATTGCATAATAATGTGATTAAATGGTATTTATTGATAAATGGTATTTCGATAAAATGTTATTGTGAATTGATGACGTTTGTGAAGGTATGAGTATAACATGAAGTTCTTATGATGTTTGGTGCCTTTTTTATGTGCATGTCTACTATATTTATCCATTATGTCTTTTATAATGATTATGATTTACTCACCATTTCTGTTTGAATGTTGCCTTCTTGTGGGTAACGCGCAGGTGATCGAGAATAGTCCGTAGAAGCATTAGAGGATATCTTCAGAGTTTATTTATTTGCTTTTGTTGAATAAAGGGAGTATTTCTCTAATATGTAACATCAGGGTTGAGATCGATTGTTTGTAAACTTTGCATATTTTGCTATTTCGAGATTTTGTATTTCTATCATGACTTTTACCTCGTTTTAGGTTATGATGTTAGAAACATGAAGTGTGATGATGTTAATGATATTTGAACTACATTTCGTGGTATTTGAGATTATTTTTTTTAGAAGATATGACTCATTAATTCCAATGCGAAGTTTGAATTGAATTGTTTGTGGTTACTATAGAATATAATCATTGGTTTCTTTGCAACCCGTGTTACACAGCAGGATTTAACTGTTATTTTATGTTCTATGAAGATGTGATGCCCTACGGTGGTCTTTATTTGATTTTGTTTTTCGAGAAATCATATGCAAAATGTATGTGGGTTAGAAGAGTGTTACCGGATGTGTTGTGCTAACATGAGTATTTGATGTAGATTACATGGGTTGTTGATGTTATGTTGGTGATGATGAGAATTAATAACTTTAAAACTATTTGATCGAGTAAATGTTATTAAGATGATATCTCATGATAATATTGTGATAAGGATGTTTACTTGTAACGATAAAAATTGTTTAGCATGACTAGTTGTTGTGATTCGATTGTTAATGATGTTGCAATATTCAAATATATACATGTTATGTTGATGATGAATATGTTGTTGGTGGCATGCATGATCAACAAAGGGGAATAATGTGTGTGTGTGTTTTATTTCATGTGTTATTATTGATCATTCATCATGTTGTCTGAACTTTGGTTATGTTTGGTGAGCCTCGATCTTATGGTGGTGGATTAGGTGCGAGTAGTAGGTTCTAGTGGGAATCGGCGAAGTGTTACCTATGATGATGGTGGCGATTTTGGTGTGCTCTAGTTCCAAGAGGAAATTTGATCCTATGGTGAGGATCGAGGATCGAAATGAATTTGAGTGTTCATATTTGGTACCACATGCATATGCATCGAGTTTCATAGTTAAGTCACATTGCATAAATGAATTTTATGCATAATGATGATTGGTGTATAATGTTGAGTTAGGTGTGAGAATATTGTTGTGTAATAATCTTGTGTGATTTCTTGTTGATTATGTAGATGTTTTTACTCTACCTTGCAGTATATACCACTTGGTTTATTAATGCAATTTCTCACCCCCTTTGTTATTGTTGTGGTCCATGCTCCTCTTCAGAGTACAGATAAACATGTAACTAATTAGATGCTTAGAGAGGGAGGATGGCACGAGGCTGGTCTTCTTTCTCTTTGTTTTGAATTCTTAGAATTACATTGCTCTGATATTTAACATTCGGCGGGATCAACGATGCATTTCTCTTCCGTTGGTTTTAATTAGAGAGCTGAATGTTATGCTCTCGTGTTTGATGCTAATGTTGTTTTGTGGAGTCTTTTACCTATTTGTTTCAGTTTTAATTAATTATCATTATGAGACTATATGATTTGTGAAGCATGATTATTTGAAAAATTCTGCTACAGTGATACCCTAAGTGAAGGTGAGCATGTGATTACAAGTTTTGAATGTAGTATTTTATTTTAATTATGTGTTTCAGAGTGTTGTACCCCAAAATTTTCCATCTCATTTCTCAAAGATTCTCCTCACAAGATCTTCAATTGCTCAAGATTGCACATGGATTGATCAGCTCAAGGCACTTCCTCAACACTAATGACTCAAATTAGGATTTGAGTCTACAAAAGGAAAAATGGATTTTTAATTCCCCATATTACTTTCATGGATCATTATGTACCTTCAAGAATGCTCATATCAAGTTTCAAGTCTAGCAGTTCAAGTTTGCTCAGTCAATTGATCAGCTGACCTAAAATTAACTGTATTGGGTAAAAAGTAAATTATGGTCAACTTACAGCCAAACTTCAGGATTTTTGATCCATATCAATATTTTGAACTCATATGAACCATTTGGTCAATTTTGGATTACAATTCCTCAAGATATTTGATCAGATCACCAAAAGGGCAAAATCGTCAAAATTAAGGTTTTTGAGTGAGAAGGCTTGATATTTAAATTTTGACCAAATAAATTACTTATTGGTTTGAGGCATAATATAAAGGATTAAAATGCATCATGTTTGACCTAATTTCATGGTTCAAATCACTAGTCAAGATCAATTGATTGATAATTGAAATTTGGCCAACTGTTGAAAAAGTCAAATGTATATTGAAAAGTCAAACTTTGACTTTTTGATCAAAATCAAGTTTCAAAATTCATATTTCATCAAGACATGTCAATATATGAATATTGTTCATCAAGAAATCAAAAAGTAAAAATTCAATTTGAAAAGTCAAAATTTTTAAGACTTAGAAATTTTTCTAAGTGTTGGAAAATTTACTTTTTTTTCATGACTTAGTATCAAATTTTCACCATGATGCGAAATGATTCAAACAAAACTTCCAACATGAAAGTTGTAGATCTTTAGGAAATATAAAACTTTGCTTCATAATTCAAATTCTATAAATGCTTTTATTTTAATTTATAAATTCATGAAGACATGTACATGAAACAAAAACACTTAGTGAAATTTTGACCTACTTTAGGCAGATTTTTTACCTAACTTCTTGGACAAGTTTCACATAGTTTCAATTTGATTTTACAAAAATTATCAAAAGATAAGTTATAGAGGATGTTTTAAGCTTTCCAAAATGTCAAAGAACTAATTGAGATCATGTTTGAGCAAAGAGAATCGAAGCGATGAAGTTAGGGTGTCATTCTTGAATTACAAGGCAGATTTTGTGATGAACATGAACCAAATCCATAGCCATGCTGCATAATCTTCACTTTTCAGGCCTCAAACTTGTATATAAATCCTTAATTAAGTGCTTACACAACTGATTGAGCTATAATCCAAGTGTTTGAGCCATTGTCTAATTGATCATTCCATTTTTAAAAGAAAGTAACATATCCATTCTTGAAAAGTAGCTTTAATCACAAAGTCCACTCTCCTTGAGCATTGAACTTGTTCTTTCTGCATAATCAACTCCTACAAGTCAGAACAAACTTGTTTAAAGTCCTAACCACTCTAAGATAGCTTGGTACAAACATTGGAAACATGTTCTTCATGTTTGTTTCAAAATCAAGTAAGAGTGCATAACACGTGTTTTTTAAATTCTGGCTTGTTGTAGCACATAAAACCTTTTGCCTATAAATACAGACACATATTGCAACCTAACACACGCATGCTCAAGCCCTCAAACACTCCCAGATCCAGAATCACATAGAAAACCTCCATTGTTGCATATTCTGGCAAAAAATTCCAAAATCAAAAACCACTCATGTGTTTCTTGGCCTTTTATTTCCAAAGGCTTCTATACATCATACATAAACATTCCCAACACATGTTATCCAACTGTAACACCATCTCCATCAACTTCTATAACCAAAAAAATAGAGTTTGCATCTTTACTTCTCTCGCAGGACTCAAACACTTCCAGCACCAAGTAAGGGTTGCATTAGCTTCTTGGGAACTCAAGGAAGCTAACCTGATCATCACCATCACTTGAAACAAGCTCAAATTCATTCCATGATTTCCAGTTTTGGAGATAATTTTATGAACTTTCATCTCTCCATTTAGGAATTGTTAGGCTTGCATTTTCAAAGATAAAATGTAGACATCATTTCCCTGAAGCAAACCCTGTCCATAGTTTTCATTAATATTGCCTGAGCTTAGAGAATTTTGAGTTCGAAATTGCTGGAAAAATTAGGGTTCATATTAGGGCCAACAAAATTCTTGCTCATCTTTGATTTATAGTTTAAGTTATTTACATTTCTGGAATCGTGGGGAAAAATGGAGTAACTTTCATGTTTACAGTTTCAATTTTTGTTGATAAATGAGAAAGATACATGTACAAACATGGCGCGAGGAAGAAGATGAAGTGCAGTCCTAGGAATGGATTTGAAATATATATTTATGGTTTTGTTTAAGTTAACGGATGTATAGCCACCCTAGCGGTAGAGTGTGTGCGTATTATTGCTACGGGCCTGAGTTCGAGCCCCAGCGCTGCCCTTTTGTTTTTCTAACATTTTGTTTCTTCATTTTTTGTCAAACAGCTAGCGCGCTTGGGCTCTGAAACATAGGGCTTTGTCACTTTTACTCAGTCTCAGCCCCCCTATTCACTCATAATCACGCAGGCCAATTGTTTTTTTATTTTATCTCTTTTGCTGACTAACAAAAATTCTAATAGGACCGACCTAGTACAAAAATCTGTTTTTGCTACAAAACACTCCAAATCCATTTTACACCCCTAACCTCATTCTCATATCATATTTTATTTCCTTTTTTATTCATTTTTATCATTATTAATATTAAGTTTATTATTATTTTTATTAATAAAAAATCCAAAACTATTTTTATTTGTTTATATATATATTTAATATCTTTTTATTTCCTTTAAAATCAAAAAGACAAAAAGACATTTTCTTAAAAAATTTAATTCTTTTTCTTAATAAATTAATAATTAGATTTAAGGTTTAGCTTATTTCTTATTTTAATTAACTTAAAACATTTTCTTAATAAAAATCCAAAACAAAAACATTTTTATCTTTTCCTTTATACATCATATTTATTTACTTGTACATTATATTTATTCATTTCCTGTACATGATTCAATTTAATATGGTTGTAATAGATAATTAAGACTTTAATTTCTTGTTATCTCTCATTTGTAAACTTGTATACCCCATCCTCCAAATGATGTAATAGCATATAATTTATTTTCCGCAATTTATCACTTTAATATAATTGCTAGTAATTAGGGTTTGTATGAAAAGATAAAATCAAAACTTAGAAAACCCTAAATCCAAGATAAATCAAGCATTAAATGCAAAACACTTGCACCTCTAGGGTTAACCCCATTTTGTTTCCATAAGAAAAATGGTCATGTTATACATGGGAAACACTTTAGCAAAAACTATTAAAAATACAAGATCATCGTCCCTCGATGATGCTTCAAATGTTGCCTTACAAATGATCTTAGACCCTTAAGAAAATTGCTAAGGTATCTTACTACATTGCTATCTACGACTATACGATGACCCATACCCATACCTTTACATCCAAAGATAGGACTCCTTATCAATCAATGGTAAGTTAGCAATATTTAAAGGAGGAGGAAATGAACAAAGTCTTTTTCAGTAGGTAGAACGTTCAAAGTTGCTTGCTCACAATCATTCTTCAAAACATCTTTCAAAAACACACCAACACTTTCAAACATAAAATATTTTCAAAAGTCAACACTTTGTATGCATTCTTATAGAGATGAGAATCATTACAAAGTTCACCTAAATGAAGGCACTTTTCAAAAAAATACTTTCAAAACCAATCACAAACACATTTCAAACAAAGAATTTTCAAAGTGAGCTAGCAACTAAGAGCCCGTAGATAACTACGGATGAAAGGGTGCCAACACCTTCCCTTTTCATAACCTACCCCCCAAACTCCAGAAAATATCTCAAAAGGTCTTTCCTGTTCTTTTCACCCTTTCCTTTATAGGATAAAATAAAAGTCGATGCCGACTCTTGCTATCCGCAATAATTGCGATAAAACGCAAAACAACCAAGTTAATTCTCCTACCGTATTACAGAAATGGCGACTCTACTGGGGAAGATACTTAAATGTGGGGTTACCTTAGAGACTAGATCACCTTTAAATGCTTTCATTGTTTGACTTTTTTTCTTTACATTGTGGGTCCTTGTTTGGGTTTTGTATTGATCCTCTAGCCGGATAGATGAACATTATTAGGTAAGTAGCAATAGATCGTGGGGATTTTATGGGGTATACCGACATGGTTGAAGCGATGGCTATGTTTGTGTGACACATTTGTTGGTACCGGTATCCCTTGAGTCCAGTCAAGGAGAATACATGGTTGTTGTGTGGTGTCATGAAGCACTAACTGACGATAGAACCTTTAATTGAACAACTTGGCCATTAGGAAGTAGTGAGATAGACGACTTTGGTGAAGTCTGAAGTTGGTTGATACTCGATGCTACGCTCATTGAGTTCGTACTTTCGGCATATTTTGGTCACCAATAAAGAGGCTTGCGCTGAAACAATTCCCGATAAAGAAAGATCAATGATATTGAGATTCCCTAGAACCCGGTTAGTTTCTAGGATAGGTTGAACCAACTAAAATTCAAGAGGGTACTTACCTATAAACCCCATTCAAGCCTAAACCTAAGGAATTGTTTATTTTCTTGTATATGTTTACTTATACATAACATCATGACATCATACCATGGCATTTTGCACTAACCATTTCAAGGACCTAGAGATTTATCTTTGTTTTGTTTTGTAGGACATGGCTTCCACTTGTTAGCGTCAAGGGTTCCTGAAAATTCTCCGTTCACCAAGAGACATGGTCGACTTCTCAATCTAGTTTCCTCAAACCTTGATGAAGAAATGATGAAGGTGATCTTCTTCTTCTTCGACCCTTTACACCATTGCTTTACATTTCCTGATTAACAACTAGTGCCTACTATGGAGGAGTTTTCTCAACTCTTGGGCGTTCCTATTCTTTATCAATTACCCTTCACCTGTATTGAGATAGACCCAAGACCTGAGGAGATTGCTCGAGCTTTACATTTGTAACGATCCAACGTTGTGGCAAATTGGGAAACAAGAAGTGGTGTTAAGGGGTTTTTAGCCAAGTTTTTGTTTGAGAAGGATCAACATTTTTGGTATGCTTTAAACTTAAAAGCCTTGGAAGAAGTGTTGGATCTTCTCATCTATGGGATGGTACTATTTTCTAACCCGGATCAACTCATAGATGTGAATGCGATCAAAAAATTTCTATATTGTAACCCGGTGCCTACCTTACTTGGAGATATCTTACATTCTCTTCACACTCGCACCATCAAGAGAAGGGGAATTCTTATGTGTTGAACTCCTTTGTTTGCTAGGTGGTTTACTTTGCACCTACCTCAATCTATTTTGAATAATAAGCAAGGCATGAGATGGTCTAATAGGTTGATGTCACTCACGCATTCATATGTTCATTGGTGTTCTCGATCTTTGGAGGATGTTACCATTATTGATCGTTATGGGGAATTCCCTAATGTCCCTCTCCTTGGCATTAGGGGAGGTATCACTTATAATCCTTACTTGGCTCTACGAAAATTTGGGTATGCTAGGAGGGATGGTCCTCATGATGCACTTGTCTAAGGAATTGCATTTGACTATGAGAACGATGTCCAAGGTTACCGTCAAAGTTTTGTATAAGCTTGGGTCATGGTGAACAAAGTTGATATCAAGACTTTGGGGCATAAGAACTCCATTCCTTTGGATCCTTATCTCAAATGGGTGCGAGCTCGCGCTCAAAACCTCACGATGCCTTATGAGGCAATTCTACCTATCATCATGGAGCCTATTGCCGAGGGAGATGTTCCTTACACTATTCTCTATCCTGACATGTTGACTACTCTCGAGGAGTTGCAAAGATCTTAGATTCAACTCAAAGGGGAGCGAGATACCTTTGAAAACTAGTTCTACGCAAGTGAGAAGAAGGTTTTAGAGCTCACGAGATAACTTCATGAAGAACCGAATTTGAATGCCTACATTGCACCAAAGAGGATGTGCTCATGGAAATCTTGAGTCCTTCTTTTGTTTTAGGAGTCTATTTTGTATTATCTTTGTTTCTTCCATTGTAAGCCCAAGATGCATTTTTATAACCGTTTGAACTTATTAATGCAATTAATGTTTGTTCCCTCTTCTAAACAAATTTAAATCTTAAAAGTCCTTGAAATCATTTGCGTACGCATTTCATGCATCAAAACATAAGCAGTTTTTTAGACATGAGTTTCCTCATCTTTCTACTATTTATTTTAGTATGATGGATATCGAGCAGACCGTCAAAGACTTGCAGAATAAGAATTATCAATTCCAAGAAACCTTGCTCACCTTGGACAAGGGACAACAAGTTTGATGTCACTTATGGTGGCCAAAAAGAAGACCAAGAAGAAGGCACTGATCAACATGGGGAAAAGGTTTAAAGGCCCTGTCTGTCAAGTGTAAGTGGAAGAAGACTCCTCCGAAGAGGATTAGAATCATAATAAAGAGGCAAGGAGCACCCGTGATAGGGGTGCCAACGATCAAGCTTCTGAGGATGAAGATTACTTTGACGAACAATATCCACCGGCTGAGGATAAGTACAAGCAACTGGAAGATAGGTTGAAAGCTGTGTGTGATACAGTGGCCAGAACCAGGACGTGGTTTCCCTATTTCGTTAAGGAAATTTGTTGGTTTGTGTTTTGCGTTTGTTTTTGCAAAATGTCGCGGTAAGCAAGAGTCGCCATCGACTTTTATTATATCCAACAAGGAAAGGAAAAAAAGCACAGAAAAATTCCTTTTTCGAGATGTTTCTGAGTACGGGGGGTAGATTATAGAAAGGGAAAGTATTAGCACCCTTTCTATCTGTAGTTATCTACGGGCTCTTAGGTACTTTCTCATCATTTTCAAAATTGTTTTCTTTGTGTCTGTGGGCTTTGAAAAGTTTTTGTTTTATCTTCGATTTAACTCTTGCTTCTGTCTTCAAGAGTGTAATGAAGTGTTTTTGAAAACTTGTTTGTAAAGGAGTGTAAGTGTGAAAAAATTTATTTGGATTGAGCAAGTACTTAAGAACTAATCTACCTACTCGAAAAAAGAATCGTTTTATGCTTGTTTCCTTTAGACAATGCTATCCCACTATTAGTGAGTAGGTAGCACCGCCGTTGGAGATTGAGGGTCAATTCGAAAGGGACGTACGGTCACTAAAGCAATGTTAGGACGTCTTAGTAATAACCCTAATGTCTTAGATCAATTTATTCAAGGCAACAATTCCGAGGCAACCATTCCGAGGCAACAATTCCGAATCGGGATTTTGATCTTTGTTTAGACAAAAGGACGACCACTAAAGCATCATATACTTAATGACCGTTTACCGAAGGCAACCAAGTGGGAGTGTATCCTAAGAGTGCGCATGTGCGAGTGATTCGATTTCAGTTTATTTATCTTTGCACATTTAGGGTGATCTAACTGTTTTAAAATTAATCATACATTCTTGTCATGCATCCTATTCTCATACATCTAACAGTTAATAATTTGCGGAATTTAAATTGCAGAAATTAAACTACGCTATTACAAGGCTTCGGGTATTTACATAGCCAAAAACAAACCCTTTAAAAATAAAGCGATGAAAAGTAAAGGTCCTAATTAAAACTATTACAAATTGTGAGCAGATACAATAATTGGGATAAAAATAATAGTAAAGCGCGCGAGAAAAATTAGATCGGGGAGAAACTAGGGTTTTGACCCTCTTAACCAAAAGAAAAATGTTTTTGTTGTTTTTAATATTTTTTAAAGAAAAGAATTAAGTTTTCTAAATTAAATGCAAAAATTAATTAGTGATTAATTAATAAAAATAATGGCCTATTTTTTTGTTATTTTTTGTTATTTTAGGAAAAAAATAAAATATAATTAAGTTAGTAATAAAACCTATTTATTCTAATTATTTTTAAGTATTTGCAAAAATAAATTAAAGTTATCTAATTTAATCAAACCTAATTAAATTAATTAATTTTTTAATAAAAATAAATATTCTAAATTTAATTGGACATAAAAATATTTTTGGTGATTTTTTGATAAAAGAAAATAATTTGATTGGTTAGTAAATAAATAAATAAATAAAATAATTAAATGAAATAATTAAAAATATAAAAAAAAGAGAGAGAGAATGGGCCTGAATATTGTTTGGAGGGTGCAAATAGCCAGAATTCTGGGCCCAATAGTGGTGAGGTCCGTTTGAACTTTTGAGATCCAATGTGATGCGTTTGACTTGGCTCATGGTGCTCCCTCCTGGATGGCCATCAGATTTGGCCATCTGACACTTGGCTGGCTAGATTGGAAGGGTGTATGGTGGACCCTGGGCTTGTATATGCATGAGATCCTGAAAAGAAAAATATTATGGAGAAGTTGGGGGACCTGGGATTCAAACCCAGGCCCCAAGGCAATTTCCAACGCTGCACTCACCACTGCACCACTTTGCTTTTGTTGTTCATAAAATACATAATAATAATAATATACAAAAATAAGCATTAGTGGAGAATCAGAAAAAAAACGTGCGCCAGGTTTGAATGGGCCAGTGGGATGGTGACACGCAGTCGTCCTCTTCCTCTCTTCGTGGCTAAAAGTTCTGAGAACTTTTACCTACGGACAACGTCCGCCGCTATAGCCCCTGTCACTTTTAAAATCTAGCACAAACATGATAAATGAAAAACAAAGCCATGGTTGAATTCGTCTGGTCATTCTGAACACAATGGTACCCTTTATCAAAGCTAATTTCACCTGTAGACAAAACCCCTAATTAGAAGCTTCGAAACCTAGCCATGGTTAAATCTTGTATAGGCTATATAAATGCAATTAAATCATAAACAAGCTTGCATATGTCTCATAGATCAAGAATATGTGACTAATTCATGTTAACAATGCTAAAATCAAGCTAACCGATTTCAAAGATTCAAGGGTATCGTGAGGGACTTACAGAGCTTTTTGGGACTGGAATAGCCTTGTTATTGATTGCTTTAGCTTGCTGACACTCCCAGGAATCAATTGGGATAGGCAAAGAGTCTTGAGGATGCCTCTAAGTGTAAATTTGATTCACCACTTTTTCTTGATTTTTTCAGTTTTTGTTCTTGTTCATGCGCTTGTTTCTAACCTGTTTTTAGGTCTGGCTTTGTTTTATATGTACCAAGGAATAAATTAGGGTTCCAAAACTGATCCAAATCTTTCTCCTTCAATGATTTTTGATTTGATGATCCTCCTTAAAAATCTTTCCAAAATTGGCCTATTTCAATCTTTTTATGCAACCTAATGCCTTGCACAAGTTTGATTACTTTCTAGTTGTATAATGATACCTGAAACAAGCACAAAATCTCTTTCTTTCAATATTATGGATTTTATATGATTTGTTTTGATTTAAATTGAATTAATTCAAATAAAAATCAAAATAAATAATAAAAACAAGATATGGACAAGTGGAAAAGGCTAGAGCTCATGGACTATGTTGCCAACTCAAAACAAGTGAAAAAGATTGGGCCCATTTGGCAAAATTTGAAGTTTTAGGGATAGTTGACTTTTGGCAATTTTGCAAAAAAGGTCAACTTCACCAATGCATAACTTCCTCAATTTTGAATCTTTGGAGGTGTTATTAGACTTTTATAAAGCTTGAGATGTACTCTAAGCAACCCTTTTGGTCTCATCTCAATTTGATATTCCATGCTCATGTATGAAGCTTTGACAAAAAAGGTGTTTTTGTTGACTTTTCAAAGTGACCTATAATGTCCAAATTCAGAACTTCTTGTGAGTGCATATTTTGAACTTGAGAGTTGAAGATGGATTGTAGGGAATTGCGTCCTCTTCAAAATGAGCTTTTGATGGTTCATTTCTCATAAAGTATAAGAAAGTTATGTTTGGTCAAAGTTGAGTTGACTTTTCCTACAAAACTCTAATTTAGCAACTTTTGATTCTTGAAGAAATTATGAGCAATCCTTAATGAATCATGATAAACCCTTGATCAAATGATGAAATATACTTCAAAATGATAATGTTGACTAAAAATCTTGAAGTTTGACTGTATATGGGCCACAGTTGACTTTTTCCCTAGCACAGTCGATTTTTGGGCCTTTGAGCAATTGACTGAGCAAACTTTCTCTGCAAGGCTTGAAACTTGACATGGATGATATTGAGGACATATTAGGAAAATTTTGAGCATTTGGGATCCCTTGGACTCAATTATCTTGATGCAACATGAAACCCTAATTTGGGGTAGACTGCCTTAGGAGAGAGCTTGTCTGGCCAACCTTTGGACTACCTTGAGCAACTTGAGGATCTTTCTTGAAATATTTTGAGAAATATGGGAGGGAAAATTTTGGGGTACAACAGCTGCCCCTGTTCAATTTTCTTAAACCTGAGGATGTAGATTGGCTGTCGTGCCTTTCATGATCCGAAGGTGGAAGAGGATTGAACACTATAGTGCCCAGAAATTTGCACTCGCATGAAGTGGTAGTTGTCTTGTGATATCGGGAATGGGCTTACAGATGCCATTTGGAAATTGCTGACGAGGGGGTGGGCTTAAAGATTCCATCTGAAGGAGCGTCGATCTCATAAGAGATTCCTTAGCGAGAACTGGTATACCTGTCATTGAGGAAGATTCCACTGGGGAAGGCTGATCTCTGTCTTGGGAGAAATTGAATTTTAGGAACTTTGGTCGTCCGTTATTCTGTTGGGGAATAATCTCTGTTGAATTTTAGGAACTTCGGTCGTCTGTTATTCTACTGAGGAAGTGTCTCTTAGTCGGGGAGGTGAAAATAAACTGTTATCTGGTCGTGGTCCAGGCTTCATAGTAATAAGATTGACCGTTATCTGGCCGTAATCCAAGATTTATGGACTTACTGGGGAGATGAGATTAAACTTGCTATCCGGTTGTAACCCAGGTTTCGCAACTTGTTAATTCTTATCTGGTTGTAATCTAGGTTTCGGAAGGAATTCAAATGTTATTCGGTCGCATCCGGGATTTAACTTGAATTTATGGCACAAGTAGTATCCAGTCGACTCCGGGTTTCTTAGTAACTATCCAAGTAAACTGCTATTCAGCCGAAATCCAAACTTCTAAGGGTCTTGTACTGCTATCTGGTCACAATCCAGGCTTCAGTCTTTTTGTCGTTATCCAGTCGTAATCCAGGCTTCATGGTGTTCCGTATTGCTGTCTGGTCATAATCCAGGCTTCACAATACTTTACTTCTTATCTGGTCATAATCCAGTCTTCAGAACACTTTACTTCTTATTTGGTCGTAATTCAGTCTTCATAACACTTTACTTCTTATCTGGTCGTAATCCACTCTTCATAACACTTTACTTCTTATCTGGTCGTAATCCAGTCTTGAGAACACTTTAAATCTTATCTGGTCGTAATCCAGTCTTCAGAACACTTTACTTCTTATCTGGTCATAATCCAGTCTTCAGAACACTTTACTTCTTATCTGGTCGTAATCCAGTCTTCAGAAGACTTTACTTCTTATCTAGTCGTAATCCAGTCTTCAGAAGAGATCAAATGGCTATCCGGTCATAATCCAGGCTTCCCTTTGGCTTTGGGCCAACTAACATCCGGTCGTAATCCGAGTTTCATAGTATCTGGCCGAGTGAACTGCTATTTGGTCATAATCTAAGCTGCACAGTATCCCTCACTGTTATCTGGTCGAAATCCAGCCTTCACAGTGTCTTTAACCGCTATCTGGTCGTAATCCAGGTTTCACAGGAACTTGTATTGTTGTATGGTCATAATCCAGGCTTCACAATAACTTGTTGAGCTGTTATTCGGTCGTATTCCGGGTTTTACGGCTTGCTGAGGACTTAAACTATTGTTTGGTCGAATTCGGGCTTTATAGCTTGCTTTTGTGAGAATTTGATTGTATCTTTCCTGAAAGGTAAAGGTTAGATGCATGTAATGCATGATATGTATCAGGCAATGATGTTCTCAAAATAAATGAGATTGTGCTGCATGATGCTTATATGCATGTGTCATGATGTATGGGAATGTGATATTTTTAGCTGGGGAAAATAAATCCCGGATGGCTGCTGGAGAAATGAGTTAAATTCTTTGTTTCCCCTGGGGATAGTGAATGAAGATGATTGTGAGAATAAACCTGCAGAAGAGGATAACTCTGCCGGGGAATAAACTAATAAGGAGATGCCTCCGTGGGGAGGTCATGCTCTGCTGAGGATTCCGCTGATAAATTCAGCTGGGGATGCATTACTGTTGCTGGTGGTGATGAACCCTGTTGGGAATTGAGTTTCTGTTTGTAAAAGGAATGAACTCCGCTGGGGATGATTTTCCAGTTGCGACTTCACTGGGAATAACCTTTTGGACTTCTATTGGGGACGATCTTCCAGAATCTACTGGGGATAATTCTCAAAACTCCACTAGGGATAACTTTTCAGACTCCGCTGGGGATAATTGTCTAGTGCTAATGATGGATAAACTCTGCTTGGGGAGAATATTTCCGACTCATTTGCGGTTGTGAGCCTCAGCTGGGGAGAGTTAACGTTACTGTCTTTTCTTACTCTGCGGGGAGCGAATGTTCCTTTAACCGTTTTCTCCAACTAGGTATATCCCTATACCTGGTGAATAAAGCAATTGTAAGGTTTGGACATTTCTTGTTTGCCCCTATTCCTGATATTATGAGTAATCGTCTTTTGTTTTGCATGTAAATATTCATGAGCAGCAATTAATGTCAAATGCATATATCAAAAGTGAACATTGGACGTTCTTGCAAAACAAAATAGAAAAAAGAAAAATTTATTTGTGAAAATTAAATGTATTGACTTTGAAGTTTGGTCTGTAAATAGGCGTCTTTTGTACAAGAGGCTGACGTCCTAGTAATAGAACGCCGCCGAACAATAGAGTTTATACAATTTGTGAAAAACAAAGAAAAACAGGTATGTGAATAATCCCACTGGGTTCCAACTCTGTTATGTCCTTTATATCCTCGAGCATCTCATCACTTTGCTACTTGGTTGAAGGTAGGTCAGATTGTTTGGTGCCTTCCGAGCTTGATAGTCGATACCGAAGTCTGGTTGCAAGGTGATCCAACGAGACATAGTGTTACGCTTTAATCCCTAATTTTTGCCTGGACCGCCCTTTCGGGTTTTCAGTCCACCGGGATACCCTTTTTTGCCCAAGCCGCCTTTTCAGGTTTTCGACTTGCCGGGTGTACAGTTTTTTTTTCATTTTCATCCCTTATTTTTGCCGGAACCCTTTTGGTTCGCCGGGAAGCCCTTATTTTTGCCTAGGCCAGTCAACCTAGCGGGTCATTGATAATGCATAGTATTTTTTCACTATGTCTGCATTTACGGGGTGAGGAAGGTCGTCACCATCCATGGTGGTTAGAATCATTGCTCCTTCTGAGAAAATGTTCTTAACCACAAATGGCCCTTTGTAAGTAGGGGTCCATTTGCCCCTGGGATCACCTTGTGGCAGTATTATGCGTTTGATCACCAGATCCCCAACTTGATACTCTTGTTGTCTAACTTTCTTGTTAAATTCCTTGATCATTCGTTTTTGGCACGTTTGACCGTGACAAATAGCCGTAAGTCTCTTTTCATCGATTAAGTTCAGCTGATCAAGCCGGGTCTGAATCCAGTCATCTTCGCTCAAACTTGCGTCCTTCATAATCCGAAGAGAGGGTATCTGAACTTCAATGGGAAAGACGGCCTCCATACCATATACCAAGGAATAGGGGGTTGCCCCTGTTGACGTCTGTGCTGAGGTACTGTACCCATAAAGAGCAAACGGTAACATCTCATGCCAGTCTTTGTATGTCACCGTCATCTTCTGCACAATCTTCTTGATATTCTTATTAGCCGCTTCAACAGCCCCATTCATCTTCGGCCTGTAAGGAGAAGAGTTATGATTATGTATCTTGAACTGCTTGCAGAGCTCGGTAATCATTGTATTATTGAGATTTGTACCATTGTCCATAATGATCCTCTCTGGTACACCATATCGACATATTAGATTATGCCGAATAAACCGTGCCACGACGTTCTTGGTCACAGTAGCAAAGGAAGCTGCTTCAACCCACTTTGTAAAGTAATCAATTGCTACCAGGATGAAACGATGCCCGTTGGAAGCCGTAGGTCTGATCTCACCAATCATGTCGATGCCCCACATTACAAAAGGCCAAGGAGCTGTCAAGATGTTCATAGAAACTGGAGGTATGTGCACCTTATCAGCATAGACTTGGCACTTATGACAGGTCCGAGAATGTTGATAACAGTCGGCTTCCATAGTAGACCAATAATATCCTGCCCGTAGGATCTTCTTCTCCATGGTATGTCCACTGGAATGAGTCCCAAAAGTACCTTCATGTAACTCTACCATAATCCTTTCTACTCCATTCTTATCCATACAACCCAGCAAGGTTGAATCATGATTACGTTTGTAAAGGATGCCATTACTGATGAAGAACTTCGCCGCGAACCTTCTCAGAAACTTCTTGTCATTAACAGATGCACCCTCAGGATATTCTTGGGCCTCAAGATACCTCTTCACCTCGTGGAACCAGGGTTTTTCTGTTACCTCTTCAGTCTCAATGTCAAAGCAATGTGCAGGTTCGTCCAACCTCTCAATGGTAATCTGAGGAGCCTTGTTGTCCTACCTGACCTTGAACATAGAAGACATCGTAGCTAGCGCGTCCGCTAACTAATTCTCCTCTCTGGGGAAGTGTTCAAAGGTTATCTCCCCGAAGTGTGGAAGCAACGTCAACACATACTCTTTGTAAGGAATAAGATTAGGGTGTTTCGTATCCCAATCGCGTTTGATCTGACTGATCACGAGAGTGGAATCTCCGAATACACTCAAGAACTTAATCCTTAGGTGAATAGCTGCTCGAAGGCCCATAATGCAGGCTTCATACTCCGCCATATTGTTGGTGCAGTTAAAACATAATCGGGCGGTGAACGGAGTATGAAAGCCTTCAGGAGATATGATCATGGTGCTAATGCCATTACCCAGAACGTTTGAAGCTCCATCAAAGTACATAAACCATCGGGATCCTTCCTCAGGTCCTTCATCCGGTCCAGGTGTTTCACAGTCAGTCACCAACATGATATTCTCATCCGGAAACTCAAAGTTCATAGACTGGTAATCACCCACTGCCTGATGTGCCAAATGATCTTCCAACACACTTCCCTTGATTGCTTTCTGGGTCGTGTATTGAATGTCATACTCAGTAAGGATCATCTGCCATCTTGCTATTCTTCTGGACAAGGCAGGCTTTTCGAAGATATACTTGATTGGATCCATCTTTGATATTAATAGAGTAGTGTGAGTCAGCATATACTGTCTCAGCCGGAGAGCAGCCCATGCTAAAGCGCAACAAGTCTTTTCAGCCAGACTCGTCATGCTGCCCCAGCACACACCCCATTAAATTATCGAGTACTGTCAAGTATAAGATCAAAGGTCTCCCTTCAACTGGAGGCATCAGAATATGAGGCTCTTGGAGATATTCTTTGATCCTTTCGAAAGTGGCCTGACATTCATCGTTCCATCTTACCACTTGATCTTTCTTCAGTAACTTGAAGATTGGTTCACAAGTAGCAGTCGGATGTGAAATAAATTGGGCAATGTAATTCAGACGTCCCAGAAAGCCTCTGACTTCTTTTTCTATTCCAGGAGCTGGCATTTCCTATATAGCCTTCACCTTTGCAGGATCCACCTGAATACCTTTATCACTAACAACGGAACCCAGCAGCTTACCAGACCTCACTCTGAAGGTGCACTTGTTCGGGTTTAACCTCAGCTTGTACAACTTTAACCTGTCAAATAACTTCTGGAGATGGTCGATGTGTTCATCCTCAGTCTGGGATCTTGCAATCATGTCGTCAACGTATACCTCAATCTCATGATCAATCATGTCGTGGAACAAAGTGACCATGGCGCGCTGATACGTTGCCCCAGCATTCTTCAATCCGAAAGGCATGACCTTGTAGCAAAAGATACCCCATTGAGTAACGAACATTGTCTTCTCCATGTCTTCGGGTGCCATCTTAATCTGATTGTAACCAGAGAAACCATCCATAAAGGATAAGACCTTATACCGTGCGATATTGTCAACAAGAACGTCGATATGAGGCAGAGGGAAATCATCTTTGGGGCTTGCCCTGTTCAGATCCCTATAGTCAACACACATTCGAACCTTACCATCTTTCTTCGGCACCGGAACCACGTTGGCGACCCACTGCGGGTAAGAAGTAATTGCTAGAAAACCGGCATCAAACAGTTTCATCACCTCAGCCTTGATTTTCTCAGACATCTCTAGGCGCATTCGACGAACTTTCTATTTCACTGGAGGACAATCTTCCTTAGTTGGCAAGCGGTGAACCACAATATCATTATCCAACCCAGGCATATCTTCATAAGACCAGGCAAAGATCTCAACATAGTCATGCAGCATCTGAATCAACCGTTGCTTAACACTAGACTCCAGATTTGCACCGATCTTGACCTCTTTCTTGTCTACTTCTGTACCTAGATTTACTGTTTCCATTGGCTCTTCATGCGGTTGTATGGCCCTCTCTTCCTGAAGCAACAATCTAGCAAGTTCACCAGGCACTTCACAATCATCCTCACCTTCGTCCTCGGCTTGGTTGATCGGACTTTCAAAGTTATAAATGGTAATAGCAGAATCGTTATCAGTGGGATCCAGAGTGGATGTGAACCTGTATATGTGAGTGTGTGTAAGACAAATAGTTGTTTTGCAAGATAGAAAAGAAAAACAAAGAGCGCAAAATTTGTAATGCAAGAAAACGTCCAATGCTTTTATTGATGATATATGGAGATGACAAATATAAAGCCCTCACAAACAAAGCCATGGTGTCCAGGGCAAGGCACCGTGCCGTAAAGGTTTCAAATTGTCTGTTACAAACTCAAAACAAAAGTCTTATTACTGTGTAATAAAAGAAATGGGCACGAAGTCCTTTGCTGTCCAATTGCTTAATCCACCATCGATAGTCGGGTAAATCCAGCTGTCAAAATCTGACTCTTCATCATCATCTCCAATAGCATTTACTCCCGCGTCATGTTTTGGCATAGGAGCTGTTATGACATTAGGTTTTTCCGGCGCTTCAAACTCAATATCCTTAGCTTCAATCAGATCCTGTACCTTATTCTTCAAGGCCCAGCAGTTATTCGTATCATGCCCCGGGCTATCAGAGTGAAAAGCACAGCGGGCGTTCAGATTATACAACTGTGATGTAGTAATGGGATTCTTCGAAGCCTCCCTTAGAGTCACCAAATTGGTCTTCAACAACTGGGGTAGAATTTGAGCTAGAGTCATACTGAGCCGAGTAAACTGTCTCTGAGGCCTCTCTGCTCTTTGCTGAGTGTTGCGTTGTGGGGAAACAGTTGGTCTTGATATTACTACCGCATTAACCGCTTGGCGGCGTTCGGGTCGATTTTGGCTCCTCGAGCTGTAAACTGCACTAGATTCCTTCTTGAAAGGCTTCTTCTCTGTACTTGACGAAGCACCTTTCTGTATCTTTCCGCTCTTGATACCGGCTTCAACCCTCTCCCCAGTCATAATCAATTCAGTGAACCCAGACAATGAACTACCGATCAAATGATTGAAGTACAGACTAGACAAAGTCCCAAGAAACATATCCACCAACTCCCGATCAGCTAGAGGGGGTTGTACTCTTCCAGCGATATCTCTCCATTTCTGAGCGTAGTCCTTAAAACCTTCGCTCGCACCCATAGACATACCCTGAAGTTGGGTACGCGTGGGAGCAAGGTCGGCATTATACTGGTACTTCTTGTAAAAAGCAGCGGAAAGGTCCTCCCAGTTACGGACATTAACTCCTTCCAGTTGGTAGCACCATTCAAGTTGAGTCCCTGACAGACTATCTTGAAAGAAATGAACCCAGAGGTTCCTATCAGCAGTATACAGTTGAATCTTTCTAACATACGAGCGGAGGTGTAACTTCGGACAGGAGACCCCGTCGTACTTAGCAAAGACAGACACTTTAAACTTGTGTGGGATCACCACCCTAGATGCCAAACCCAAATCTTTGAAGTCCAACCCAGGTATCTTCTGGATCTCCATTGCACTTATCCGATCTTCAAGTTGCTTATATTTATCCTCGGCAGGAGGATACTGGTCTTCATCAAAGTCAGTATCATTGTCAGAAACAACAGGGCTAGGAGCCTGCCTTTCTTCTTGATTCTGTCCCCCTCCAGATGAGTGAGACAAATCAACTTCCTCTCGCGACCTATTCCCAAATTTGTGACCCATATTCAGGAGGACCGTCTTCTTCTTCTTCTTCTTCTTCTTCTTATCCTTCAAGATAAGAGTCTTCAAATCTTTCTGCCCCTTGGCCAGGTTCAAGAACATTTCCTGGAACTGAGCATTCTGAGCTTGAAGAGCCTTTATAGCTTGGTCAGTAGGTGTTTCAGAAGACATGTTTGCTGAAATAAACAGCGAAGAAGATGAGAAACCTGTAAGGGTACCTGTGATGAGGTGCATGGGAATGGAATGCATATGAAATGATTTCAAAGACTTAGGGAGATTCAAATTTGTAAACCAAAATGAAACACACTTTATTAGATTAAAACTTGAAACAATGTTTAACAAATTCCTTTAAGGCGTTACAAAAGAAATACTGAAAAGAAAATCTAAACTAGAAATAGAAAAAGGCATCAGCGCTCCCACGGTCGTTTTCCTTTCGTGCTGACATAATCGTTGATTGTCCTCTCAGTCTCCAGCTGCCTTGTAAGCTTCAGGAACTTCCATTCCTGCTCATGATACTTCTCTCTATAAGTATCCTTTCTTCCCTTAGCTGGATCCAAGACCTCTTCAATGCCCCAATATCAATAGGCATATAAGGATGGAGGACCGTATAAGGAACCCCTTCTTCATCAGCATGCTCTACAATCACCGGTAAGACAGCTTCGTATGGCATCCCTAGCTTTTGAGCACGGGCTCGAACCCAATGGAGGTACGGCTGCATCGGGAGAGAAGTCTTCATTCCTAGCTCATGTGGATCAGACCTGTTCACCTTATCCCAAGCTCGTATGAACCTGCGGCGCTGTCCCTCAACATCCCCCATGAAGTCAAAGACAATGCCTGTAAGTAGCAGCTCATTAGGACCGTCCCTTCGAGCTCGTCCAAACTGTCGTAAGGCCAAACAAGGATTATAGGTTATTCCTCATCTAATTCCTAGCAATGTAACATTGGAGTATTCCCCATACAGATCAATGACAGCTACCTATTCCATATCTTTAGTGCTCCAAAGGATGTCCGTATGAGCAAGGGACATGATTCTGTAAGCCCAACCCATACCTTCCTCATTATTCAATACAGATTTGGGAAGGTGAGAAATAAACCACCTCTCCAGCAGCGGTGCACAACACATGAGAGTTCCCCTTCTCTGAGCAGTATGGGCATAAAGAGCATGTAGAATGTCACCTAAGAGAGTGGGCACTGGATTACGGGACATGATGATCTTGACTTCGTTCACATCGACGAAAGAATCTGAATTAGGGAATAGAACCAAGCCATAGATGAGGAGAGCCATGATGTCTTCGAATGCTTGAAAGTCCAAACTATCCCAAAACTGTTGAGCTTGATCAATCAAGAACTTAGCCAGGAATCCTTTAACCCCACTCCGGATCTCCCAGTTAGACATTACAACAGCCTTTGTCAGATGTAGGGCTGTAGCAATATCCTCTGGCCTAGGAGCTATCTCCAAACCTGTAAAGGGTGTCTGCTCTAGAATAGATATTCCAAGTAAATCATAGAACTCCTCCAAAGTAGGGACCAACTGATAGTCTGGGAAGGTGAAACAGTGATGCAGTGGGTCAAAGAACTGGAACAAGACGCTCATCATTTTCTCATCAGACTTGGAAGTGACCAGGCTGAGGAGATGACCATGTCTTCTAACAAAGGAAGAAGTATCAGGAACCTTTGAAACCAACTCTCTAAGCTGAGCAGGGATTTGTACGAAGCTGATGCGAATGGTATTTCTGCGCATAGAGGCCATGATCTGCAAAACAGAACAAAGATGAATCCCCTTGGTCTTTGAAATGGTTAGTCTAATGAAATATGCATGCAATGTCATGATGCATGATGTCATGATAAAAACACACCACAGGTGTCACAGATAGCAAACATGGTAAGGGCAAACAAGTCACACAATAGTCCTTAAATTTCAAGTTGGCATGGAGTTTAGGTATTACCCTCTTTCAGTTTAGTTGGTTCAACCTGTCCTAGTAATAGTAACCGGGTTCTAGAGGATCTCAATATCACTGACCATCCTCGATCGGTCATAATTCCAGTTTAGCAACCTTTTCTTGCAACCGGAATCATCGCGAGAGTATGGTCTTAATGAGTGTAGCATACTGCTAGTTTTCTATGGCCAAGTTGGTCAATTATAGGTTCTAAGGTCAGTTGATGCTTAATGAACCCTTAGCAGCCCCATACTCTCCTTGTTCCTCCACAAGGGATATCGGTACCAACTAAAGTGTCACACCAACGTAGCTACTGCTTCAACCGTATCGGTCTACACCGTACAGTTCCCTCACAGTCTATTGCTAGTTACCTAAAAGGTATCCCCAAATCTGGGTTAGGATCTATAGTAACTCTGATACAAAGCCCACAAAATAAAGCAAACAGATCAAACAATTGAAAACAATACGATGAGTTATTCCTAAGGTACACCCCACTTATTAATTATCCCCAGCAGAGTCGCCAGTTCTGTGATATGGTGGCCAGAACTGGGATGTGGTTTGCCTATTTCGTTAAGGAAATTTGCTGGTTTGTGTTTTGCGTTTGTTTTTGCAAAATGTCGCGGTACGCAAGAGTCGCCACCGACTTTTATTTTATCTAACAAGGAAAGGATAAAAAGCACAGAAAAATTTCTTTTTCGAGATATTTCTGAGTACGGGGGATAGATTATAGAAAGGGAAGGTATTAACACCCTTTCTATTCAAAGTTATCTACGGGCTCTTAGGTACTTGCTCATCATTTTCAAAATTGTTTTATTTGTGTTTGTGGGCTTTGAAAAGTTTTTGTTTTAACTTCGATTTAACTCTTGCTTCTGTCTTCAAGAGTGTAATGAAGTATTTTTGAAAACTTGTTTGTAAAGGAGTGTAAGTGTGAAAAAATTTGTTTCGATTGAGCAAGTACTTAAGAACTAATCTACCTACTCGAAAAAAGAATCGTTGTATACTAGTTTCCTTTAGACAATGCTATCCCACTATTAGTAAGTAGGTAGCACCGCCGTTGGAGTTTTAGGGTCAATTTGAAAGGGACGTACGGTCACTAAAGCAATGTTAGGACGTCTTAGTAATAATCCTAATGTCTTAGATCAATTTATTTGATGCAACAATTCCGAGGCAACCATTCCGAGGCAACAATTCCGAATCGGGACTTTGATCTTTGTTTAGACAAAAGGACAACCACTAAAGCATCCTATACTCAATGATCGTTTACCGAAGGCAACCAAGTGGGAGTGTACCCTAAAAGTGCGCATGTGCGAGTGATTCGATTTCAATTTATTTATCTTTGCACATTTAGGTTGATGTAACTGTTTTAAAATTAATCATACATTCTTGTCATGCATCCTATTATCATACATCTAACAGTTAATAATTTTCGGAATTTAAATTGCGGAAATTAAACTATGCTATTACAAGGCTTCAGGTATTTACATAGCCAAAAACAAACCCTTTGAAAATAAAGCGATGAAAAGTAAAGGTCCTAATTAAAACTATTACACACTGTGAGCAGATACAATAATTGGGATAAAAATAATAGTAAAGCGCGCGAAAAAAATTAGATCGGGGAGAAACTAGGGTTTTGACCCTCTTAACCAAAAGAAAAATGTTTTTGTTGTTTTTAATATTTTTTAAAGAAAAGAATTAATTTTTCTAAATTAAATGCAAACATTAATTAGTGATTAATTAATAAAAATAATGGCCTGTTTTTTTGTTTTTTTTTTGTTATTTTAGGAAAAAATAAAATATAATTATGTTAGTAATAAAACCTATTTATTCTAATTATTTTTAAGTATTTGCAAAAATAAATTAAAGTTATCTAATTTAATCAAACCTAATTTAATTAATTAATTTTTTAATAAAAATAAATATTCTAAATTTAATTGGACATAAAAATATTTTTGGTGATTTTTTGATAAAAGAAAATAATTTGATTGGTTAGTAAATAAATAAATAAATAAAATAATTAAATGAAATAATTAAAAAAAGAAAAGAGAGAATGGGCCTGAATATTGTTTGGAGGGTGCAAATAGCCAGAATTCTGGACCCAATAGTGGTGAGGTCCGTTTGGACTTTTGAGATCCAGTGTGATGCGTTTGACTTGGCTCATGGTGCTCCCTCCTGGATGGCCATCAGATTTGCCCATCTGACACTTGGCTGGCTAGATTGGAAGGGTGTATGGTGGACCCTGGGCTTGTATACGCATGATGTTGTACCCCAAAATTTGCCCTCCCATAATCTTCAAAGTTTTGACAAGCATCACCTCAAAGGGTTCAAAGTCTACTCAAGGGCTACACAGTCAACCATCCTCCTAAGGCAGGCAAAATTAGGGTTTTGGTTCTTGCAAGGAAGTTGAGGTTTTCAAGGGCTCAATCAAGTCCCATATGCTCATATACATTGTCAAGCACCTACATGTCAAGTTTCAAGGCTCACAAGGTCAAGTTGCACAGTCAAAAACCCCAATTGCTCCACAGTCAACTTCAGGGGCAAAATGGTCATTTGGCAGTCAAAAGTCAAAATTTTTGGTCAACATCTTATTTTGAAGCCACAATCATCATTTGGTCAAGTCTTGACCATGATTCCACAAGAATGGGTCAAAAATCATCAAGATGCAGAAGTTTCTATTTTTGGACAGCTGAAAAGTCAATTGTAACTTGACCAAGGCATAACTTTTTCATGGTTCATCAGAAAAATCCCATCCAATGCTCATCTTGAAGGGGAAGACATTTCCTACAACTCATCTTCACATTCTAAGTCCAAGAAATGCTCTCACAAAAAGTTATCAATTTCAACATTATAGGTCATTTTCAAAAGTCAACAAAAAGACACTTTAAGTCAAATACCATAACTTGAGATTGGTAAATCAAAATGACATGGGACCAAAGACATTGGTTAGAGGACTTCAAGACCTTTCCAAAATGTCCAAGAACATGTTCATAGCTTCAAAATTGAGCAAGATATGCATTGGAGAAGTTGGGAAATGTTTGTGAAATGGCCAAAGTCAATTATCCTTGAAACTTCATTTTTGACAAAAGGGGCCCACTTTTTCCACTTGTTTCAGCTTAGCCATGCTTCCCACGTGTCCCACAAATTATTTCAAGATTTAAAATTAATTTTTCCATTTTTATTTGATTTAATTCATTTTAAATCTCTTAAAATCAAATAAAAATCAAAGAAGTTAATTAGGGGATATATTTTGTATTGAAATGCTTTGATACACCATCATGACCATTCCAAATTCGTGCAAAGGGCTATTCCAAGCAAGAATTCAAATTTTGACACAAAAATGGAAAGTGTTTCAATGGAGGTTATGGCAAAATCTTAAACATGAATGCAAGGCTTCAAGGCCCTTAACTCTGATTGAAACTCTTTACATAACAGATGTACAAGCTATCACAAAAGGATTCAAGACCTAAAAAACTGAGAAACGGACAAACACATTTCAAATTTTGAAGAGAAAAAAGCAAATCTGAAAACCACCTTGCAGCACGTTTTAAACCTCCATTTCAATCAAAACACATTCCTGGTATCCCTAGGAAGCTTTAGCAATCAGAAACGAGTCAAGAACCTCAAGAAATCGCGCCATATAACTCATTCGGTTTGCTTCATTTTTCAAAACTGTATATCACATTTCATAAGCATTTGATCCATTTTTTTATCGTTTTGTATTGCTAGGGGCTTTCTGAAGCTAATAGGATAATCCAATTGCATTTTAACGTGTTAAATCAGGATTCACCATTAAAGCATTTTAGGTTTTTTCAAGCTTCAAATTGGGGATTTCCCCATACTGTAAAATTGGAATCCCAAACACCCATGGTTGAATTGAGAAGGACAGGACGAATCCAATGAACTATTCGCGCCCTTTTTATATGGTGTGAGGAGCTAATCGCTATTTTTATTTTTACTGTATTTTGTGGGGGTTTAAAACCCCCGCTATATGCTTCATATTTTGCAGAAAAGGTAGAAGACGACCTACATGGCAGCAAGGTGTTGGTGTGTTCAAATTCCGCGCGCGTGTTTTTGTTTGTTAGCATATAACACTTTTATTGTATATATTATTTCTTTTCCATATTACTAACGAATGTGTTTGAGTGCCTCAGTGGTTGGGAACGTGTCATGCCATTCTTGGGACCTGGGTTCGAATCCCAGGTCCCCCCAAATAATTTCTATTATTTTGTTCAACTTGATTCCATGCAGCATAGTCAAAACAGGCCACCATGTGACTCCAAGATCCAAGCAGCCATGTGTCTTTCCAGGTAGATCCAAAGGTCCAGAAGGCCAGCACACCATACTCTGGAGTCAACGTGGGCATATGTGATTGAAAAAGTCAAACGAGGCTTCCTGCTAATGGGCCAATATTCAACATCACACCCCCATTCCTGGCCCAACACCCCCTCCATTTGGTTTATTATTTTCTTTTCATTTTATTTTTTAATTTAATTTCTAACCCTTTTTTATTTTATTTATTATTAGTAATTAATCAATTAACCATTTTCATAAAAAACCCAAAAATTGAACTAATATTATTTTTGTTATTATTATTTTATTTTTGTAAATAAATCTCAAATAAATTAATCATAATTAGGCCATTTTAACTTTTTCTTAAAATAACTAAAATAGCTTAGATTTAGGTTAACGTTTAATTTTGTTTCTTTTTCTTATTTTTTCTATTTCATAAAAAACATAAAAAACAAAATATTTTCTTTTAATTGAATTAAATTAATTAGTTATTAATTAGCTTCCATTTCATTTTAATTACAAAAAAGACCAAAAATTAATTTCTTTTCTTAAAAGGGTCAACACCCTTAAACATTCCCGATTAATTTATTTGCGCGCATTTAATTTATTCGATTATTATGTAATTGCTCCGGACATGTAATAGTAAATAGGACTTTTACTGTTTTTTATTTCGTACTCATTTACTAAAAAAATGGGTCTTTGTAATTTTTGGCGATGTATAGACCCGCGCCTTGTAATAGCGTAGGATTTACGTTTCCGCAATTTACTTTCCGCACCCCTTTAACTATTAACTTGTATGAAAGAATGCATGCTAATTAAAAACAAGCGTAGCTCACTGTGCCATGATCAAAGATAAACTTAACATGAAAATAACACACAAATACACACACCACTTCTAGGGTACGCCTCACCTGTTTCCTTCGAAACGTGGTCGTCGAGTATAGGACGTTTTAGTAAGTCCTTATGTCCATGATCCAGTTGCCTCAAAACGGTTGCCTCGGATTAAAAAGGATCAAGGGCATAAGGGTAGCTTCTAAGGTGTCCTACTGTTGCTCTGGTGACCACACTGTCCCTAAAAACGAATTGACCCGAACACCTCCAACGGTGGTGCTACCTACCTCTCAATGGTGGGATGGCACTACCTTAAGGACATTTACACAGCCTAATTCCTTAGGGTAGGTAGATGACTCGTGGATACTTGCTCTAAAAAACAAATAAAAAAAAACCTTTTCACACCGACACTTTCTAAAAGTTTTCAAACAAATTTTTCATACACTCTTGAGGACAAATACAAGAGTTATTCAGAAATCTTTCAAAGAAACTTTTTTCAAACCCACTCACATTTGAAAAGCAAACATCTTTTGAAAACATAAGAGCAAGTATCTAAGAGCCCGTGGATAACCATGGATAGAAAGGGTGCTAACACCTTCCCTTTCTATAAATCTACCTCCCGAACCGAGAGACAATCTCATAAGGAATTTTGCTGTGCTTTTGTCCTGTCCATGTTGGAGAAAATAAAAGATGGTGGCGACTCTTGCTTCCGCGACATTTCGCGAACGAGCGTTAAACAGTCAGTTCTATTTCCACCGATCATACATGAGATCCTGAAAAGAAAAATATTATGGAGAAGTTAGGGGACTTGGGATTCGAACTCAGGCCCCAAGGCAATTTCCAACGCCGCACTCACCACTGCACCACTTTGCTTTTGTTGTTCATAAAATACATAATAATAATATACAAAAATAAGCATTAGTGGAGAATCAGAAAAAAAATGCGCGCCAGGTTTGAATGGGCCAGTGGGATGGTGACACGCAGTCGTCCCCTTCCTCTCTCCGTGGCTAAAAGTTCTGAGAACTTTTACCTACGGACAACGTCCGTCGCTATAGCCCCTGTCACTTTTAAAATCTAGCACAAACATGATAAATGAAAAACCAAGCCATGGTTGAATTCGTCTGGTCATTCTGAACACAATGGTACCCTTTATCAAAGCTAATTTCACCTGTAGACAAAAACCCTAATTTGAAGCTTCGAAACCTAGCCATGATGAAATCTTGTATAGGATATATAAATGCATTTAAATCATACAGCAAGCTTGCATATGTCTCATAGATCAAGTATATGTGACTAATTCATGTTAAAAAAGCTAAAATCGTGATAACCGATTTCAAAAATTCAAGGGTATCCTGAGGGACTTATAGAGCTTTTTGGGACTGGAATGGCCTTGTTCTTGATTGCTTTAGCTTGCTGACACTCCCAGGAATCGATTGGGACAGGCAAAGAGTCTTTAGGATGCCTCTAAGTGCAAATTCGATTCACCATTTTTTCTTGATATTTTCAGTTTTTGTTCTTATTCATGCACCTGTTTTTAGGTCCGGGTTTGTTCTATATGTACCAAGGAATATATTAGGGTTCCAAAACTGATCCAAATCTTTCTCCTTCAATGATTTTTGATTTGATTTGATCCTCCTTAAAAATCTTTCCAAAATTGGCCTATTTCAATCTTTTTATGCACCCTAATGCCTTTCACGAGTTTGATTACTTGCTAGCTGTATAATGAAACCTGAAACAAGCACAAAATCTCTTTCTTTCAATATTTTGGATCTTATATGATTTGTTTTTATTTAAATTGAATTAATTCAAATAAAAATCAAAATAAATAATAAAAATAAGATATGGACAAGTGGCAAAGGATAGAGCTCGTGGAATATGTTGCCAACTCAAAACAAGTGAAAAAGATTGGGCCCATTTGGCAAAATTTGAAGTTTTAGGGATAGTTGACTTTTGGCAATTTTGCAAAAAAGGTCAACTTCACCAATGCATAACTTCCTCAATTTTGAATCTTTGGAGGTGTTCTTGGACTTTTTAGAAATATTGAGATGTCCTCTAAGCAACCCTTTTTGTCTCATCTCAATTTGATATTCCATGCTCATGTATGAAGCTTTGACAAAAAAGGTGATTTTGTTGACTTTTCAAAATGGCCTATAATGTCCAAATTCATAACTTCTTTTGAGTGCATATTTTGAACTTTGGAGATGAATATGGATTGTAGGTAATTGCATCCTCTTCAAAATGAGCTTTAGATGGGTCATTTCTCATAAAGTATGAGAAAGTTATGCTTGGTCAAAGTTGAGTTGACTTTTCCTACAAAACCCTAATTTAGCAACTTTTGAATTATGAGCAATCCTTGATGAATCATGATCAACCCTTGATTAAATGATGAAATATACTTCAAAATTAGAATGTTGACTAGAAATATTGAAGTTTGACTGTATGTGGTCCACAGTTGACTTTTGCCCTAGCACGGTCTTTTTTTGGGCCTTTGAGCAATTGACTGAGCAAACTTTCTCTGCAAGGCTTGAAACTTAACATGGATGATATTGAGAACATATTAGGACAATGTTGAGCATTTTGGATCCATGGGAATCAAGTATCTTTATGCAACATGAAACCCTAATTCGGGGTAGACTGTCTTAGGAGAGAGCTTGTCTGACCAACCCTTGGACTACATTGAGCAACTTGAGGATCTTTCTTGAAATATTTTGAGAAATATGGGAGGAAACATTTTGGGGTACAACACTGTGGAAATTCAAGCTATACCTGGCTTAGATTTTGGTGATTTGGGCTTAGTTCCTGGGGTTCTTATTCCCCACAAGTTCAAAATTCAATCTTTGCTAAGTACGACGGAGTTTCATGTCCAAAACTTCACTTGATGTCCTACGTTCGTAAGATACAACCACATACCACTGACAAGAAGTTATGGGTACACTTCTTTCAAGAGATTCTATCTGGGAATCATTTAGAATGGTTTTACTAGTTGGAGGGTTCCAACATTACCAATTGAGAAGATCTGGCCACCGCTTTCTACCGCCAATATCAGTCAAATGCTGATTTGGTGTCGGCTAGAGTTCAACTTCAAGGAATGACAATGGGTACTAATGAAGGGTTTAAAGAATACGTGCAAAAATGG
This sequence comes from Vicia faba, assembly GCA_948472305.1. Taxonomy (NCBI): domain Eukaryota; kingdom Viridiplantae; phylum Streptophyta; class Magnoliopsida; order Fabales; family Fabaceae; genus Vicia; species Vicia faba. The sequence continues at coordinate 477,327,836 of OX451738.1, forward strand.
AGGGACCTTGCTGGTAGAGATCAACCACCACTGACTGATAGGGAGCTGGTGGACATGTTCATGGGAACATTAACTGGCCCAATTTTCAACTTGTTAATTGGGAGCTCATCGTCTGGTTTCACTGAGTTAATTCTGACTGGTGAGAGAGTCGAGAGTGGTATCAAGATTAGAAAAATTCTCGTGGCATCATCTTCTACATCAAACACTTTAAAGAATCCCTTTACTGGCAAGAAAGAAGCCAATGTTGTATATGGGTCAAGGGCCCATACCATGAAGGATCACCGTCCATATGTTAAAGTTGTTTTGATCTCCAACCCACCATCTACTCAAAGACAACCACAACAAGCCAACCATCAAAGGTCTGAGGTTCCAAGAAGACAGTTCACGATAATTAACATGTCACTGTCCTAAGCCTTGCAACACTTGTTGAAGTCCAACATGGTGACATTGCGTAATCCACCATCAAATCCCAATGTATGATCACCTAAGTACAATCCTAATGCCAATTGCGCATATCATTCCAACAGCCCTAGGCATGAAACTGATCAATGTTGGGCTTTAAAAAACATGATTCAAGAACTTATCGATAACAAAACTATTGAGTTTGATCCACCTACAACTCCGAATTTTATAACTGCACCAATGCCAAATCATGGAAAAGGTGTCAATGCAATTGAAGACACTATTTTTGTTTCCTCGGTTGAAGATTTGACTACTCCAATGACCATTGTTAAAGAGAACCTGCTGAGAGCTGGGGTTTTCCCTGGCTGTTTTAAAGACTGTAATTGATGCACCAAACAAGTGAATGGATGCGAATGGCTGAAAGAAGGTGTTCAACGCCTGATAAATAGTCATGAAATCCTGTTTGAAAGAACTTCATCCATCAAGAGTTTAACCGACAAAGCTGAAGACATTTCCATCATAACCATTTCCTATAAGCCTCTTACGATCTCTTCAAATTTCCCTATTAGGATTTCTAACGAACCAACAATTGCTCCCTTGATAATTACTGCTCCTGGGCTGATTCCTTACACCTCTAACAAAGAAATCCCTTGGAATTACGGCGTTGAAGTTTACTATCATAGAATTAAGCAAGATTCCTATATCAATGAAGACAAGACTGATGATGTTACAAATATTACTGGTTCTAGCAAGATGACAAGAACGGGGAGGATTTTCTCTCCTAACATCAATCCCCATTACCATTGATAAGCCTAATACTGACACTAGGGGTAAAGAGAAAGTAATTGAGCCTGCCAGGATGGAGGCGTCGGCCAAAGACGTTACTACTGAGTAACCTTCCACCCAAGAGATGGAGGAAATTTTGAAGATCATAAAGAAAAGTGAATTCGAGATAGTATAACAACTGGGGAAAACCCCCTACAAAATCTCCATGTTGTCTTTGTTGCTTTGTTCTGATGCTCATGCCCAAGCTTTAATCAAATTTTTAAAGAAAGCGCACGTCCCTCAAGAGACCACAACAAATCAATTTGAAAATTGTGTCGTAAGTATGACTGTCGATAATAGATTGGGGTTCTCTGATGCTGACTTGACACCAGTTGGAAGGAATCATAACAATGCCTTGCATGTCTCTATTGAATGCAAAGGAACTACCCTAGCCCATGTCCTGGTTAATACTGGTTCCTCTCTAAATGTTCTACCCAAAGGTGCCTTGGACCAGTTAGATTGCGAAGGTCTGGTGTTAAAACCAAGTGACATAGTTGTGAGGGCTTTTGATGGGTCCAAAAGGATGGTTCATGGAGAGGTGGATATCCCCATTAAAGTTGGTTCACAAACTTCCAATTCTACTTTATGTGTGGTGGACATTCGTTCCTCTTACTCTTGTTTATTTGGGCGCCCTTGGATACATGGGCAGGAGCAGTAGCATTCACCCTTCATCAAAATTTGAAATATCCAATCAAGGGAAAGATTGTTATTGTTTGTGGTGAAGAAGAATTCATGGTTAGCCACTTGAATTTATTCAAGTATGTAGAAATGGATGGTGAGTTTATAGAGACTCCGTGCCAAACCTTCGAAGTGGTTCCTCCCATGGTTGCCGCCACCAAAATCTATTCTGACATCCCAAAAACTGATGAGGTTATGCCAAGGATGGTTTCACTCAAAGACACTTGTGCTGTGATTAAAGATGGAAGTAGTACAATTTGGGGACAACTTCCTGACATTCCTTTCAAAGCAGAAAAGTTTGGGCTGAGCTTTACTACCAAAGCTCAAAAGGAGGCCAGACGTGCTTGCATAGGAAAACCACCTCTTCGCATTGGTAATCATGAAGTGAATGCTATTGAAGACTCTGAAGATGATTGTGACTTTGATGAATGGATTTACCCGACTATTAGTGAAGGACTCGACAACTGGGGTGCCAAGGATTTCATTCCCATCTCCTTCAACGAGGAGTAATTACTATTTACTATTTTGTTAAGAACTTTTTTCTGTAGTTTTAATTTCCAAATAATGACTTTAAACCATGGGCCTTTCCCGGGGCACCATGGTCCATTTGTTAAGGGTTTGTTCATTTCCATATGCCATATGATCATTTAATGAAAAACATTGGACCTTTTGCATTAAAATTTTACGCTCATTGTCTTTTCTTTTCTTATTTTAATTTTTTTAAAACATCCATGTGTTGTACCCAAAATTTTCCCTCTCATTTATCAAGTATTTTCTCACAAGATCTCCTTTGGTTCAAGACTGCACAAGGTTTGATCAGCTCAAGACACCTCCTTAAGCACTGATGACTAAATTAGGGTTTGAGATTGCACAAGGATAATTGAACTTTCAATTCCTCATATTACTTTCATGGATCATTATGGACCCCCAATATTACTCATGTCAAGTTTCAAGCCCTGGATCACATTTTTGCTCAGTCAATTAAGCAGTTGACCTAAAAATCAGCTGTATTAGGGAAAGAGTCAACTGTGGCCAATTTACAGTCAAACTTCATAATTTTTTATCCGCTTCAACATTATAAACTCATATGTATCATTTGATCAAGTTTGGATCACAATTTCTCAAGAAATTTGATCAAATTATCAAAAGGGCAAAATGGTTAAAATTAGGGTTTTGACTGAGAATGTCAATTTTTTATTTTTGACCTAGAAAATGGTTAATTGGTTTGAGGCATGATCTTAAGATTTCAATTGCACCATTTTGACCTAATGGCATGACCCAAAACATTGCTCAAGATCAATTGGATTGATAGTGAATTTCCAGTCAACTGACCAAAAGTCAATTATACACTAAAAAGTCAAACTTTGACTTTTTGGTCTAAATCAAGTGTCAAAGATCACAATTCATCAAAACATGTAAAAATATGAAACTTATTCATCAAGAAATCAAAAAGTCAAGATTTCAGTTTGAAAAGTAAAAGTTTTCAAACATAGAAATTTTTCTAAGTGTTAAAAACTTCATGTTTTTTCACAATTTTGAGAAAAAATTTACCATGATGCAAGATGATTCAAAAGAAACTTTCAACATGAAAGTTATAGATCTCCATGAGATCTAAAACATTAATTTACACAACTTCTTATAAAAGTGTTTGGATCACAAGTTAATAATTCATGAAGTCATAGTCTTGAAACCAAACACTTATTGAAATTTTGAACATTTTTGGTCAGGATTTTGACCTAACTTCTGACCCAAGTTTCACCTAGTTCCAAGGGTAATTTTCAAAAGTGATTAAATGAGGGGTTGTAGAGCACATTACAAGCTTTCCAAAATATCCAAGAAATCCTTGAGATCATTTTTGATCAAGGAGAATCAAATGTCAGAAGTTGGGGTTTCAAGTTATTTTACAAGGCAAATTTTGTGATGAACAAAATTAAAATCTCAAACCTATGCTGCATAATCTTTGCTTTGCATGCCTCAAACATGTTAGGCACTCCATAATTAATTGCTTGCATAGATGTTAGAGGTATCAACTCAAGCATTCAATGCAATGCCATGCTATATATCCATTTTTGGAAGAAAGTGCACAATAACATTTTGAAAAAGTAGCTTTATGCACAAAACTTGTTCTTGAGCTTTGAAATTGTTTTCTTCTGATCATACACGTCCTATAACTCAAGAGAACTTTATCTCAAGCCTTACAATCACTCAGCTCATGCTTGTACTTCATCTTGGAACCAGACATTTACTTTTCTTCAAAATCAAGCAACCTATCCAATACTCTATAACTCATAAATCCTTTGTGCAAAACCTCTCCAACCTTTTGCTTATACATACACAAGTCCTTGGCAAGAAAAGACACGCATGCTCAAGCCCTAAAAACACCAAGAACTCAGAATTGCATCACATACCTCCATTTTTGCATAACCTGATCAAAAGTTTGAAACTCACATCTCCCTCGTGTGTTTTCAAGCCTTTTGGTTCCTAAAGTTTCTAAACATCATTTAGAACTCATCCCACACCCTGTTACAAGACTGTAACACCATTAACAACATCCTTGATTTTCAAAAACAGAGTTTTGCACTTGGACTTCTCCAGAACTCCTCAGGCACTTTCAGCTCCAGATAAGCATCACATTAGCTTCCTAGGAACTTGAGGAAGCTAATCCAATCATTGGAGCTCAATAAAAGCTGCTCAAACTCAAAACACGATACCCTCTTGCAAGGTGAGTTTTCTGACTTTTGAACTCTTCATACAAGCATCATTAATGTTTAGTTTGTAAATGAAAAATGTAGACATCATTGTTCTAAAGCTAACCATGTCTTTAGATTTCATTTATATTGCTTAAGGAGTTAGAATTTTGAATCCGAACATCCTGGAAAAGTTAGGTCAGAATTTGGTACCATTCAATATTTATGCTCATTTTTAGAATTTGTTTAAGTTTTTTACATTTCTGTAATCATGGTGAAATTTTACACAACTTTCATGTTTACATTTTTACAAATGCTTGAGAAATGAACAAATTGTAGGGCTTCTGGATGGAGGTTGAAGATGAAGTATATTTAGGGCAAGACTTAGATTATATATTTATTATTTTACATAAGTTAATGGATGTATCACCACTCCAGTGGTTAAAGCGTGTGCATGTCACCATGAGGTCCTGGGTTCAAGCCCCAGCATGACCTTTTGCAAAAAAAATTACACTTTTCTCACATTTTCTGAATTTTTGCATGTCTTGGGCCTTCCTCCATTGGGCTTAGAATTTTGCTACACTTGCACATTCATGATTATTTCTTAACCCCCCTGACTTTATTTTTGCAGTGCTTGGGCCTTCCTCCATTGGGCTTAGGATTTTTGCTACACTTGCACATTCATGATTATTTCTTAACCCCCCTGACTTTATTTTTATTTTATTTTATTTTTACTTTTTTATCTTTTATTTATTATTAATACTAATATTATTATTAATATTATTATTATTATTAATATTTTCATTAATAAGAAAAAAATCCAAAAAATATTTATATTTTATTATTTATATTTATTTAGTTTATTTTTTTCTTTACAAAAAACAAAAAAGTAAAAAAAACATTTCTTTTACATTTTCTTTAATAATTAAATTTATTTTTTTAAATACTTAGACAATTTATTTTAAATTATTATTATATTATATTATTTACTTTTCTTGTCAAATTAAAATCAATTTAGAAATTAGGATTTTTATTTAATTATTTTTATTTACTAGTTTAGTTAAATTCACAAAAAACCCTAAAAAACTTGTTTTCTACAAATTAATTTATTCTACTAACTTAATATTAATTTTCTTTTTAGTTAATTATTTTATTTTTATTAATTAGGTCAAAAACCCTTTTTCATGAAAAACCAAAAAAAAAAATCATATTTCTTTTTACATTTACATTCTTGTATTTTATTTGTTCATTTTGTACATTTATTCAAAATTCAATATGGTTGTAATATTTATTTAGATTTAAATTCTTGCAATATTCACCATTTGTAATTTGTACACTCCATCCCCTAAATGATGTAATAGCGTAATAATTTTAAATTCCGCAATTTATCGCTTTATATACAAATGCTAGTAATTAGGGTTTTGTATGGAAAGACAAACCAGCAAGTAGCAAACCCTAATCAAAGATAAATCAAGCATGAAAATCAATCCACTTGCACACAAACACACCTAGGGTAAATCCACTTGGTTGCCTTACAAAAATAGCCATATTATGCATGTGAGGTATCTTAGTAAAAACAAGTAAATTACAAGATCATAGTCCCTCGATGACGCTATCTATGTTTCCTTTCAACATGATCTTAGTCCCTAAAGAAAAATGCTAAGATATCTTGCAACATTGTTAATCATGGTTATATGATGACCCAATCCCGTCTATTTTACATCCAAAGATAGGGTTACTTACCAAATCAATGGTAAGATAACAATGTCAAAGGAAAAAGGAAATGAACATGAAAGACTTTTGAGTAGGTAGAATGTTCCTAGTTACTTTCTCAATTTCAAAACAAAAATATCCTTGATATTTTCAAAATAAACACCAACACTTTCAAAATATCTTTCAAAAACTTGAAAACATTTTCAAAGGATCAACACCTTTGTATACATTCTTACGAACGAGAATCATTACAAAGTTTGCCTAAACAATGACCTCTTTTTAAAATACTTTAAAAAAACCACAAAAAGCACATTTTCAAACAAAAGCAACTGATATAGCAAGTAACTAAGACCCCATGGAAAACCATGGATGAAAAGGGTGTTAATATCTTCCCTTTTCATAATCTATCCCCCGAACTCAATAAACAATCTCAAAGGTCTTTCCTGTGCTTTTTCGCCTTTCCTTTTGGATAAAAGAAAAGTCGATGGCGACTCTTGCTAACCGCAACATTTGCAATCAAACGCAAAACACCCAAGTCAGTTCTCCCACCGTATCTCAGAATTGGAGACTCTTCTGGGGATTATATTAAAAGTGGGGTTACCTTAAGGTTAGATCACATTTACTTGCTTTCATTGTTTAACTTGTATGCTTTACATTATGGTTCTTTGTTTGGGTTTGAATCCTCTACCCGGATTTGGGATACCTTATAGGTAAGTAGCAGTACGTTGTGGAAACCGTGCGGGGTATACCGACATGGTCTAAGCAATAGTTATGTTAATGCGACATATTTGTGGGTACCGATAGCCCTTGAGTAGTCAAGGAGAATACGGGGCCGCTGAGTGATGTCATGAAGCACTAATTAACTTTTAGAACCTCTACTTGACCAACTTGGCCTTTAGGACTTAGTGAGATGACCGGCTTTCGTACAATCCAAAGTTGGTAGATACTTGATACTGCACTCATTGAGGTTTGGTTTTTTGGGATATTTGGTCGCCATTAAAGTGGCTTGCGCTGAAACAATGCCCGAGAAAACAAACCAGTGATATTGAGCTCCTTAGAACCCAGTTACTATTACTAGGACAGGTTTGAGCCAACTAAACTTCAAGAGGGTATTTACCTATGAGACTCCATGCAAGCTTAAACCTGAGGACTTGTTTGCTTTGTTTGTATATATATACTTGTACATAACATCATAAACATCATAACATCATACTCATATTCAGTAACCATTTCAAGGATCTTGGGATTTATCTTTGTTCTATTTTGTAGGACATGGATTTTATTCGCATGAAAACCATTCAAGTCAATCTTGTAAGGATTCCTCCTCAACTTAAAGAGATAGCATCAAGGATTCCTGAAAGCTCTTCAGTCACCAAAAGGCATGGTCGCCTACTAAACTTGGTTACCTCTAACACTGATTAAGACATGATGAAGGTGCTCTTCCAGTTCTTTGATCCTCTACATCATTGCTTCACATTTCCTGATTATCAGCTTGTGCCAACTTTGGAAGAATTCTCTCAACTCTTGAGGATTCCCATTCTCAATCAACTACCTTTCAACGGTACAAAAAGAGATCCAAAGCCAGAAGAGATTGCTCAAGCCCTACACTTGCAATCATCTGATATCACAACTAATTGGGAAACAAGGAGTGGTGTCAAAGGTTTCTTAGCAAAGTTCTTGTTTGAGAAAGCCCAAAACTTTTGGAACTCTTTGGATTTTAAAGTTTTTGAAGAAATTGTGGATCTCCTCATCTTTGGGATGGTTTTGTTTCCAAATCCTGACCAACTCATAGATGTAAACACCATCAAAATCTTCATGTCTCGTAACCTGGTGCCTACTTTGGTAGGGGACATAGGTTGATCACACTCAAACATTCAGACATTCATTGGTGTTCCCGATCTATAGAGAATGTTATAATCGTCGACCGTTGTTGAGAATTCCCTAATGTCCCCTTACTTGGAATTAGATGAGGTATCACCTAAAACCCCTGCTTAGCCTTTAGACAGTTTGGTTACGCTCAAAGGGATGGCCCACATAATATGCTCATTCAAGGTTTGGTATTTGACTACGAGAACGACGATCAAGGTCATCGCCATAGATTTATCCGAGCTTGGAGGATGCTGAACAAGGTAGATAGCAAGACATTTGGGCATAATAATTCCATCCCTCTTGATCCTTACCTCAAGTGGGTACGAACTCGTTCTCAAAGTCTTATGATGCCTTACCCCTCCATTCTCTCGGTAATCATAGAGCCTGTTATGGAAGGAGATGTTCCATACACTATCCTGCATCCTGACATGCCCACCTCTCTTGAAGACTTACAAAGGGATTGGATACAGCTTAAGGGGGAGCGAGACACTTTCGAGGCCAAATTCTACGCCAGCAAGAAGAAGGTTTTGGAACTCACTAGGTAACTTCATGAGGAGCGGAGCCTGAACGCCTACATCGCACAAAAGAGGATGTGTAAAAAAATTTATCTAAGAGTTTTTGTATTTCATTGTAAGCCCAAAAGAGGCATGATATACTCAAGTTTTGATTTATTAATATAACGTGTGCTCTTTTTTGGTCTAAAGCAAATTTAAATCTCTAATGTCCTTGAAATCATTGCATATGCATTTACCATTCATCATAACATAAGTAGGTTTCTTACAACAAGTCTCCCTATCTTTCTACTATTTATTTCAGTAAGATGGATCTCGAGCAGACATTAAAAGACCTCCAGGCGCAGAATGCTTAGTTTCAGCAGATGTTTTTGACTCTATCCAAAGGACAAGAGGATTTGAAAACTTTGCTGGTTGAAGAAAAGAAGAAGAAAGCAAAGAAAATAACTGGAGTTCTGAATATGGGAAGGATGTTCCAAGGACAAGGCAGATGGACCCTAGACTTTGCAACGTCATCTGGTGAAAAGGATAATCAAGAACTGAAAGGCAAGGAAGCGGTTGCCCAGCCAAAATCTGAATAGGAAGAAGAAGAATAAGACTATTCTGAAGACCAATATCCTCCAGCCGACGACAAATACAAACATCTGGAAGAACGTCTAAATGCAATGGAAATTTAGAAAGTGCCTGGGCTAGACTTTGAAGAGCTGGGTTTAGTGTCTGGGATTTTTATTCCACCAAAATTCAAGGCACCAGTGTTTGCTAAATACGACTGGGTCTCGTGTCCCAAGATTCATCTCTGATCTTATGTCAGGAAGATACAACCTCACACTACTGACAGCGATTTGTGGGTCCACTTCTTTCAAGACAGTCTATCCGGGACTCAGCTAGATTGGTTCTATCAACTAGAAAGGGCCAATATCCATAGTTGGGAAGACCTTTCCGCTACTTTCTATAAACAGTATCAATACAACACAGATCTTGCTCCCACCCATACTCAACTCCAGAGTATGGCTATAGTTTCAAGTGAAGGTTTTAAAGACAACGCTCAGAAATGGAGGGACTTAGAAAGAAGGGTTCAGCCTCCCCTTTCTGAAAGGGAGTTAGTAGACATGTTTCTGGGTACCCTGTCTTGTCCTTTCTTCAATCATCTAATTGGAAGCTCCTAGCGGGCTTCACTAAATTAATCTTGATCGTAGAAAGTGTGGAGGCTGGGATCAAGAGTGGGAAGATCCAAAAAGACGCATCCTCCACTGCTGTAAGAAAACCATTTATCGGGAAGAAAGAAGTTGGTGTTGTGTATCCCAAAGGAATCAAGAAAGAATTGAATGTCGTCCAATGGTGGGGGTTGTCATGACACTAAGAAGCAACCAACCTAGAACAGAAAGACCAGTAAGAAAATTTACCTAAATTAATATGACACTATCTCAAGTCCTGCCACATTTGTTAAGATCCAATTTGGTAACTTTGAAGGAAGCTCTGAAGAATCCTAACACAACATCTCCTAAATATCATCCTAATTCTCACTGTGCTTACCATTCAGAAAGTCCAGGCCATGATACCAACAAATGTTGGGCTTTGAAAAACATGGTGCACGACCTTCTTGAAGCAAAAGAAATTAAATTCGATGCTCCTGAGATCCCAAATGTTATCACCGCTCCGATGCCCAAGCATGGCCGTGTGGTTAATGCTGTTGAAGATTATATGTTTGTTACTGTTCTTGATGAACTTGTTACTCCTCTCCTGACTGTCAAGAAGAATCTATTGAGGACCGGTTTATTTCCAGGATGTGACGAAAGTTTCCACCTCTGCTTATCCCTACCAACTGGCTGTCATTTATTGAAAGCAGGTGTTCAACGCGTAATGGATGATAAAGAGGTTTTGTTTGAGAAGACTCTCGTTCCAACCATTTCTTACAATGATGTTTCAATAGTAACCAATTCCGCCAATTCTTCCAGGGTCTCCACCAAAAGACCTGTTAGGATTACATCAGTTCCTAAAGTAGCTTCATTGATAATTACCATGCCTATACCAATCCCGTACTCATCAGATAAAATTATCCCATGGAACTATGGGGACGACGTCTACTATCACGGCATCAAGCAGAACTGGTCCGCTGTTGAAGACTCAATTTTTGAGAAGGCTAACCCAGACATCAACAATATTGCGGGAACTAGCAAGATTACCCGAAGTGGCAGAATATTCTCCCCATAGATTGCTCCTCTGAAAACTGTTACCGGTCCTGTGATCATCCCTGTTTCTGTTCCTGTTGACACTACTACTACTACTACTACAACCCCTATGGTTACCCCTACTGACACTCCTACCACCGAGTCGACCAAGACTCGAGGCAAAGGAATTCTGGTTGAGCCTGTTCGGATGAAGGTGTAATCAGTAACTATCCATGAGGCCTTCCAAAAGGAGATGGAAGAAATTCTGAAAATTATAAAGAGAAGCGACTACAACATAGTCGAACAGCTAGGGCAGACTCCGTCAAAGATTTCCATGCTGACTTTATTATTGTGCTTCGAGGCTCATCGAAGGCTTTGGTGAAATTTCTTAAAACTGCCCATGTACCACAAGAAACCTCTGTTGATCAGTTCCAAGACTGCGTGGCCAGTTTAACCGCTGATAATGGTTTAGGTTTTTCTGATGCTGACTTAACACCTAGAGGGAGGAAGCACAACGAGGCATTGCATGTCTCTGTCGAATGCAGGGGCACAACTTTGGCCCATGTTTAGGTTGATACTGGTTCGTCTTTGAATGTGCTGCCTAAGAAGGCTCTTGATAGACTCGACTGTAAAGGTTTGACCTTAAAACCCAGCAATATAGTTGTAAGGGCCTTTGACGGTTCAAAGAGAATGGTGCATGGGGAGGTGGACATCCCCATAAAAGTTGGAACTCAAACCTTTGATTCAACTTTTTACGTAATGGACATTCGCCCTTCCTATTCCTGCTTATTGGGCCGACCATGGATTCACAACGCTGGTGCCGTTACCTCTACATTACATCAGATGCTGAAATGTCTAACCCAGGGGAAAATCATTACTATCCATGAAGAAGAGGAATATATGGTCTGTCACTTAAACTCCTTCATATACGTGGAATTGGATGGTGAATTCATTGAAACTCCATTTCAGCATTTCGAGGAAGTCCCATAAACCGCGACAGTAACCAAGATTGTTTCCCAAGTCCTGAAGATTATAATACCTCCTCTAAAGATGTCTTCATTAAAAGATGCCAAGGCAATGATCGAAGAAGGTGGGTGTACTATTTGGGGCCAGCTCCCGGATATCCCATACAAATCTGACAAATTTGGTTTGGGTTTCACTTCAGGAGCCTAGAAATCTATACGTTGTGCTCGTGCCGATGAACCACCCTTGAAGATCAGCAACCATGGAGTCAACGCAGTGGAGGATGATGAGGACATCTACGACCTGGAGGAATGGATTTTCCTAACTTTCAATGGAGGAGTCAGCAACTGGGAAGCTAAAATTTTTGTCCCAATTACTTTTATCCAATAATAATTTTCATTAAATTTTGTCGGACCTGTAATAATTAAACAATTCAGACTTTTAAAACCTTGTGTCTTACCCGAGGCACAACGGTCCATTTGTAAGGGTTGTTACCTCATTTTCATATGTCATCAATGAATCATGGACGTTTTTGCATACAAACTTTGTGCTCTTTATCTTTATTTTTACATTTTTATTTCTTTCAGAGATAGCTATACTCTTACACACACTCACATTTAAAATGCAGATCTACATCCATTCAGGATCCCATGGGTAACGATTCTGCTATGGCTTTCTGTGACTCTGAAAATATAATCTACCAAGTCGAAGACGAAGGTGAGGAAGATTGTGAAGTGCCAGGGGAACTAACCAGGTTACTACAACAACAAGAGAGGACCATATAGTCCCACGAAGAACCAGTGGACACAGTTAACCTAGGTACCGAGGAGGACAAGAAAGAAGTCAAGGTGGGCGCTAATCTGGAACCCAGTGTCAAGAAGCGTCTGACTCAGTTGCTACATGATTATGTCGAGGTCTTTTCCAAGTCGTACAAAGAAATGTCGGGATTGGATGCTGATATCGTGGTCCATCGTCTACCAATAAAAGAAGACTGCCCTCCGATAAAGCAGAAAGTTCGTCGCATGCGACCAGACATGTCATAGAAGATCAAAGCAGAAGTCATGAAACAATTCAATGTCGGATTCTTAGCAGTTACCTCCTATCCATAATGGGTCGCCAATGTTGTTCCTGTGTCTAAAAAGGACAGAAAAGTACACATGTGCGTGGACTATAAAGATTTGAATAGGGCAAGCCCTAAGGATGATTTCCTACTTCCCCACATCGATATTTTGGTCCATAATACCGCGTAGCATAAAGTTTTCTTATTTATGGATGGTTTCTCAGGCTACAACCAGATCAAAATGGCGCCTGAGGACATGGAGAAAACAACCTTCGTCACACAATGGGGCATATTCTGTTACAAGGTTATGACATTCGGGTTGAAGAATGCTGGGGAAACCTATCAGTGTGCCATGGTAGCTTTATTTCATGATATGATACATCACAAAATAGAATTCTATGTGGACGATGTTGCACCCCAAAATTTACCCTCTTGATGAACATCATAGTGCATTGTATCCATACATTGTGATAGGATCAAAGTACTTTGGTTATCAAGTTTTCCTCAAGCCTTGAAGGTTATTTGCATTGACAAGTTGCTCAAGAAAAAATCTTATTATCTAAACCTCTGGATCTTTCAAGCTCAAAAGTTATTGCATATCTTAAGATGCTTCATCCATCTCTTTGGATCATCAGAGGATTGAAGTTTGTGTTTGATTATAAGAAGAATCACTCTTTTGATTCACCAGCCAAAGTAGGGTTTTGTTTGATCAAGGCTATTGGCCAATGTACAAGTCTTGATTTTTGGAGCTACAACATTTATTTGGTATTTGAAAGGTCTTTGTACAAGAAATTAGTCAGGATGCCCAGAGGATTTGAAGTTTTGAGGATGATTCATCAGTCTCCTAATGTGTTGAACAAAACTAGGGTTTGGGATTTCATCAAGATTTCTTGAGAATTTTGAAGTGAAACTTTGCACATGACTTCTATATATTTGGAAGATCATATGTTTGAAGTTTTAATCATCATTTTTGGAGGGAAGTGGAACAATTGATTCAGAGGGGCAAAATGGTCATTTTGGTCAAGATCAGTCAAAGTCAAGGTTAACCAAGGGATTTTTTGGCCAACCATCAATTCAAGGATGTACTTTTCATATTTCAAGTCCATTTTGGTCATCGGATCAAAGAGATTGGAGTTTGGGATGAAACTTGTTCTTGAAGAAACCCTAAAAGTTTCTAATTTTGGAAAATAAGGGCTTAAGTTAAAAAATTCATATCTTATTCACCCTTAATCAAGAAAATACAAATGAAGTATGCTTGGAAAGTTAATAGAATGATCTTTCATCTCCTTTTGGTCTCATATTCAAATTAGCAAGGAATCAAGAGTTATGGTCTTTTGAAGTTACAAGATTATAGGTCATTTTCCAAAATTATTGAATTTCAAGCCAAATTTTGAGAACCTTAATGGATTAATTTACAAAAACTCTAAACTAAGGTATTGTAGATCTTTCCAATACCTTTCCAAATTGTACTCATTTGTGTCAGAACTCAAAAGTATGAGTAACTTATGAACTTTGGAATTTTGAAGTTTCTTATTGAAATTTGGCAAATGTGCAAAATGGCCATTTCTTGCAAACTCAAGTTTTAGCCATTCCTCTTGCTTCTAATCAAGCCCATTGGTAATTTGTGACATGCTGAGGCCCATTACACTCACCATTTCGTGCCCATGTGCTTCATGAACTTGCTTGAATCAAAAAATACAAAACTTGCTCAAAATTGCTAATTCACCAATACTCTCTCATTTAAAGTAATCGTGGGCTGGCATTTTGAGCATGCATTTCTGACTTCATTTGGCTCACAAAATGAATAAAAGGTAGAAGAATGCACGAGCAAAACACATGATTCAATATGCACTTCATTTTTGGCCAAAATTCCCAATCCTGCCCTCCAACAGCTTTAAGGACAAACTTCCACTTCTATCCTTCTCTACAAACTCTATATAAGTGAAAGCAAGCAAAGAGAGAGAAAGAGAACGCGCCATTTGAAAGAATTCCATATCTGAGATTTTCCTCCTTCCTCTGCAACTAGATTCGAATCTCTCAATTCCTTGGTGTTTTCTTCAAAATTCTTCTGGATTCTGCTTCAGCAAAGTAAGTAGATCAAGCTAGCACCATTTGTTTGCATCTGGAGTGAACGAGACAGTAGATCATTTTTCGCCTTGAGGTAATGATTCCAAACTTCGATTCCTGAGATGCACTTGTTTATTGAGATGTTTGAGCTGGGATTCATGTTCAGTGATGTTAATAGAATGTTTCTGAAGCTTTACAACGTTTAATTTGATGAATTATCCATGATTGGATGCTCTGAAACTCGCAATTCAAAATGTTTTTGTTCATATTCATGACTTGATTGTGGACAATGTGATTGATGATTTGATTTGATTCGAATTGCTAAGGATTCCTTGCCATGCTAGCTTTGATTTGCCTTTGATTTCATAAAAAATGATGCAAAATTGAGCATGTTATGTTGATCTGAAAGTGAGCCCTAAGCCTGAGAAGATGCCAGTGTTTTTGAACCATCCAGAGGTTGAAGATGATGTGGTGGCACATCATGATTGGTCTGTTTGAATTTTTTGGTTAATTTAAATTTTTGTTTTATTTGACATTTTGTTTAATTTTGTTTTCTGATCAAAACACATTCAAAAATCACAAAAAATTTACCATAGGTCAATTTTATTTTCTAGTATTTGACTTTTTTTTTTGGATTTTTTTAAAATGATTTGATTGGTTTAAAATATTCATAGGCTTATTTAATTATTTATTTGAAGATAATTTTTATTTTAATAGTTCCTTTGACCTAAAAAATCCACAAAAAATATTCTAGACTCCTAAAATAACGTAAAAATTGATTCTGACATTGGTTTATCATTTTCTTTATTTTTTATTTAAATTTTAATTTCAAAGGTTATTTATAATATTTGTTTGTTTGATTTTTATTTTAATATTTCCCTTAATCAAAAAAATCTCAAAAAAAATCATGTAATCTTGTTTTTAATAATAGAATCTGAATATATTTTTACTTTGACCTTTTTCATGATTTCTGGTTATGATTTGCTTTTTCTTTCCCTTAAATAATAATTCAATTATTAATTGTTTGATTTCTTATTTTTAATATTTTCCTTTTATCCAAAAAATTCACAAAAATTCAGGGATGTGTGTTTTTAGCCCTAATATTTTAATATAATTTTGGTTGGCCATTTTTCTGACTTTTTGATTTAAATATTATTTTTATATGTGAATATTTGTTAATTACATAATTGTTTGAATATTAATTTCTTTCTTGACTTTTCCTAATTCAAAAAATATGAAAAAATATATTTCCTGACATTTAGGGTTTCTTGATGATTGGAATGATATTGATTTAATTTGTTTGAATTTTGATCTCACTTAATCAATATTTGAGATTAAAAGTCAAAATTTAGGGTTTTGTTGCTTATGGCGCAAGTTTTATTTTCAAAACCATTGTGCCCTGGATGTTCTATAGGATTCAGGTCTTGATTAGGGTTCATGAATGTATTGGGAATTTGAAAACCATTTTTCTTGAATCATTTGACTTGGTTTGACATTTTTCTACAAATAATTTTGAAAACTTGTCTAGTTTGGTAGTTTTGCCAACTAGTCTTGAGCTTTGAACTTCACTTGGCCTCTTCCTCAATCATTCATGAACTTAGGGCTATCATTCTGACTTCTAAACACTTCCAAGATGTTAAGATATTTTTGGTTTGAATTATGGATTCTTGTTTCTATTTTTGATATGATTTTTAAGTGAAGGTACCCAATTATGTTTGCATGTTTTGTTACAATTTGTTTGATGGTCAATGAACTTGAGTGAGGCCTATAATTGGGAACCTAATGATCATGTGATTCTGGTTGTTCATATTAGCTCAAGCCATTTCACTTATAAGCTTCATGTTTGAATATTTTGAACCATCTAATGCATTATGTAGGTTTCATTTCCTATTGTGTTCATGAAGTTGTGATTGAATTAGCTATGCATGATTGAGATGTGTTTTCTACTGACTTTCATGGTATTTGTTCATATTATTCTCAAGCTCTTATGATCCTTGATTGACATTCAATTGTCAATTCAACATGGTGATAGAAAGGAGCAACATTCCCCTTGCTTTTCTTGACCTAATCTATGCATATGCTTGTTTCTTCTTGTTTATCATGTCTAAAGCCATCATGTTTGTTCTCACTTTTTCACCTTATGGAATACTAACTTGGTTTTTGAATGTGCGAGGTACTCTGAGAAAGTTGCCACTTTTGGCTTGAGGATTTTTTTTTTGTTTCACTTTATTTGTGAAACACAATCTATCATACTGGCATTGGTTTTGGTGCTTGGCATGTTTGATGGTTTATGCAGGATATATATACATATGATTGTGAATGCCATACATTGCCCCTAGGACTTATTCATATATGATAGATTCTTGACTCAATTTGTTAACTGATGCCAGCTTGCTTGAAGTTTCCCTGGGTTTCTTTTATTCTTGCTTGATTGCTATAGATAGTTATCTGTTTGGTATTATACTACTTCCTTTCTCCCATTTTCATTTTGCATAATTCTTTGATTGCATGATGGGATCTCTGTTGCTGATATATGCCAAGAGGCCCTCTGGTTTTTTATCTGATGCATGTATTGTATTGTTGATCGATGAGTCACTCAATTTAGAAATTGAGATCACGACTTCGCTCTCATTGCATGTTCCCTATAGGTTATTTATTGCTTTTCTTCTTTAATTGTTGATCGATGAGTCACTCAATTTAGAAATTGAGATCATGACTTCGCTCTCAGTGCATGTTCCCTATAGGATGTTTATTACTTTTCCTCTTTAATTGTTGATTGATGAGTCACTCAATTTAGAAATTGAGATCAAGACTTCGATCTCATTGCATGTTCCCTATAGGATAGTTTTGTTAAGCTTTCTTTGACATGCTGATTAAGGTAGGAATCTATGTATGCGAACATAGGGTAGGACTTTCCCTTTATCCTCAACCTTAGGGTCAACCATTGTATGATAACACTAGGGATAGCACTAGGTTAGTTTTAGTTTAGTTGTTTTCCCTTTCTTTGCATTTTGCATCTTAAAACAAAAACTGTTTTCTTGGCAAATCATAAAACACTTCTAATAAACTCAAACCCTTCTTCAAGGTAAAAGATACAAATCAATCTCATTTGTTTGTACGCCTCTTGGTTTTGTTTTTAAACCTGTTTTAGCCGATTTTCGCCATTGCACACTTGTTTGAAGCCGATGTTTCGCCATCACACTTGTTGGTTATCCTACTTTGATTCTCAATATCATTGTTAGGTGTGATGTTTTGTCATCCGTTTTATTTGATGTTTCGCCATCTTTACCATGATATCCTCGTTATATTTCAGCCGATGTTTCGCCATCGCACATGTATCTTGAAGTCGATGTTTCTCCATCGCACATGTTCATTATCCTACTTTGATTCTCAATATCATTGTTAGGTGTGATGTTTCGTCATCTGTTTCATTGATGTGTTTCAATCTCTGCCATGTTATCTCTTAGCTGATGTTTCGGTATCGCATATTTGTTTAAAGCCGATTTTCGCCATCGCACATGTTTGTTATCCTACATTGATTCTCAATATAATTGTTAGGTGTGTTGCATTATCATTTGATGTTTCGCCATCTTCGACATGTTACTATGTTATTTAGTCAATGTTTGACCATCTCATTTGTTTGTTGTTTCATTCGATGTTTTGCCATTTTGACTGTTTTTGTTCGCCTTAGTTAAAAAACACAAACCAACCAAAATACGTAAGCTGAACTACGGCTGCTCTGATTTCTTAAAAGGGATACGTAGGCATTGGGGTAGGGCCCAACCGAGCACAACTTTTATTTTCCCTACATTATTTTCTTTTTCTTTCGCATGCATTCCCTTTTCAGTTTTAAGCCATAGACATAGGATTTGACCACACCCATTAGATTAGACAACAAGAGTGGATACCGTAGAGTACTATGGGTGTGTGGGATGCTACTACCTTTCCTTCGCGTAACAGACTCCCTTACCCGATATCTCGGTCGAAAGACTATGATTTCTCCCTTTCAAGGTTTTCTCGATGTTTACCTTTCCCTTTCGGCGGGATAAAAGACGTTCGGTGGCGACTTCATTGATGTTTCATTAACATCCAGATGACAGGTTCCGACACCATAGTTTCAGACGACATGATAGCCAGATCTCAAACTGAAGAGGAACATCTTGACCATTTACAGAAACTGTTTGAGAGACTAAAGAAATACAAGTTGAGGTTGAACCCGAATAAATGCACATTTGGGGTAAGGTCCGGTAAACTCCTAGGCCTTGTCGTCAGCGGTAAAGGTAACGAAGTGGATCCTGCCAAGGTGAAATTGTTGTACCCCAAAATTTTCCCTCCCATTTTACTCAATCAATGGCAATTGAGGACCCCAAGTTGCTCAAGGAAGTCCAAGAGTTGACCAGACAAGCTCTCTCCTAAGGCAATGTATCTCAAATTACGGTTTTTTTTCATTAAGATGGGTGGACCACAAAGGCCTCATATTCCCTCAATGGTCTTAATATGTTCTCAAGACCCTACATGTCAAGTTTCATGCCTTGCATAAGAAGTTTGCTCAGTCAACTGCTCAGATGCTTGAGAAATCGACTGTATTAGGTCAAAAGTCAACTGTGACCCACATACAGTCAAACTTCAATATTTTTGGCCAAAATTAACATTTTGGAGTAACATTCATCATTTGATCAAGGGTTGATCATAATTCCCCAAGTAATACTCCAAATTCATCAAAACCCACAAGTTGCTAAATTAGGGTTTCTCAATAAAATTCAACCCAACTTTGACAAAGCATAACTTCCACATACTTTATCAGAAATTTTCCATCCAAGGCTCATTTTGAAGAGGATGAAATTATATACAGTTCATCTTCAGCTCACAAGTTCAAAATATGCACCCACAAAAAGATATGAATTTCTATATTATAGGTCCTTTTGAAAAGTCAACAAAAACACCTTTTGGGTCAAAGCTTCATACATGAAATGGAAGACCCAATTGAAATGAAACCAAAAGGGTTGGTTAGGGTACATCCTAAGATTTCTAAAAAGTCCAAGAACATCCTCCTAGGGTCAAAATTGAGAGAGTTGTGCATTGTCAAAATTGGTAATTTTTGGAAAATTGTCAAAAGTCAACATTGGTCAAATTGGCATTTTTTTCCAAAGGGGCCCATGTTTTCTTGCTTGAAACATGTTTCTAATAGGACCCACGACCCCTGAGATTTTCTACCTATTATTTTATTACTTTTATCATTTATTTTTATTTTTCATTCATTTAAATCAAATTAAATGGTAAAATAATGAAATCAAATCAAATCTTGGGATTTGTGGGCACATTTTGAGTCATTATACAGCTAGCATGATGGCCAATTCGCGCAAGATTCATTTGGATTGGAAAAGATTGGATTGAAGCTTATTTTGGGAAAATACCATACAAAGAGTGAATCAAATAAAATCTCCATGATTTCTCAAGATTCATGCCATATTTATTAACCTAATTCAGTCTACTACATATACACAATAATTCCAGACCATAAGCATAAGGATTGGAGGCGTGAAACAGCAAGAAAGAAACCAAAATTTTGCAAGAAAAGTGTGAGACCTATCTTTGTCTACAGGCCAATTCAAGCCAGTCCAACGTTTCCAATGGATTCCTGGACATCCCAGGAAGCTAACAGCATCATTTGCAAGCCTCAAAGCATCCAGAAATTGTCCCTAAAAGCATCACGGTTTGTCCTAAAACTCAAACTCGATTTCAATGTTTTACGCATCCTAAACGCATGCTAATCATATATTTGTGTTTATCATCTTGTTTGCAAGCTAACTGTATTATTCAATTGCGTTTTTGAAGCCTATACACGATGTTGCCATTGTTAGGGTTTATGTTTTCAATTTAGGGCTTTCTTACACAGGTGAAATTAGCCAAAAAAAGGGGATACCAAGGTGTTCAAGAGATCACCACGAATGGAACTATGTCTTTCGATATCATTTATTGTATGTTTTGTGCATTTTTAAAATTTGCAGGGGTTATAGCTACAGACTTGTGTCTGTAGGTAAAAGTTCTTCACCTAATACGACGGTTGCAGCGAAGAAGATAGTATGTGGCAGTCCATCATTGGCTCATTTGAAATTTGCACGCTTTTTTGAATTTACTGCATTATTTTATTTATTATATTGTGTTCCCCTTGTACAAACAATTTAACAACACAGCTCAGTTGGCAATGCACCATTGGTAGGGAGTACAAGGACTTGGGTTCGATCCCAGGTCCCAACAATTGCTTTGTATTATTTTTTCTCAAGTAATCAGGTATACCAAACTCTTCACCATCCGCCATGCATTAGCAGTTCCTGACCATTGGATGCACTTCCATCCAGATCCAACGCTTCCAGCCATGAATGTCCATGGTACACGTACAAGTCAATGCTACGCCGGATCCAAAGGTTGACTGGGCTTGGAGCTTAATGGGCCTTGGAATTTCAGATTCATACCCCCCTCTCAGCCAGCACAAGTCCATTTGGTTATCTTTTATTATTTTCTTTAATTTCTTTTCTTTATTTCTTTTCTTTTTTAATTGATACAAAAATTATTTTTATTAAATTAACCAATAAAAAATCACAAAAAAAGATCTCTTTTTTCTTAATAAATACTTTTTTGAATTAATTAGTTTAATTAATTTAGGGCAATTTAATTTTCTTTTTATAATGAAAAACAATTAGAATTAGGGTTTTAGATTGTACGTAATTTAATTAATTTTCTTTAAAGAATATATCAAAAATCATTTTTTCTCATAGATATTTATTCCTTTAATTAATTAGGTTAATTAGAAAATTAGGTTAATTTAATTTCTTTCATAATTTAAAAACAATTAGAAATTAGGTTTAATTAATTTGCAATTAAATATTTTCTCAGATAAAATCCAAAAAATCTTTTTCTCTCAAATTAGGGTTTTTAATTATTTCAATCATCCTCGCATTTAATTTGTCGCGCGCATGTTAATTATTTTTGCCATTATTTTATAATTGTTCAGGGTTTGTAATAGTTAACTTAGGGTTTTTATTTTACTGTTTAAATCCCTGATTTTTGGTTATGTAATTAATCCCCCTCCTCGAAGCCTTGTAATAACTAGGTTTTACTTCCTTGCACTTTTAATTTCCACAATCTTTAACTGTCTAGATGTATGGCTAATAGGATTGTATGGCAAGAAAATTTGGAAAATTAAAACAGTAGATCACCTAATGTGCAAAGATTAAATAACGGAAACAAATCATATGCACATATTCACTCCTAGGGTTTGCCTCACTTCGGTTGCCTTCGGTAAACAATCATTAAGCATAGGAAATTTTAGTGGTTGCCCTCCAGTCTAAAGAGATCAAAGTGTCCCATTTGAATGTTGCCTCGGAAATGTTGCCTTGGAAATGTTGCCTCGAAAGATCTTAAGACTCTAGGGTTACTACTAAAGTTTTCTAACTATTGCTTTAGTGAATGTACTCGTCCCTTTCAAATGTCCCTTACAACTCCAACGACGGTGCTACCTACTCCTTAATAGTAGGATAGCATTGTCTAAAGGAAATAGAACAAACAATCTTTTTTCGAGTAGGTAGAATCTTAAGTACTTGCTAAATAAAAACTTTTCACACAAACACCTTTCAAAACAATTTTCAAAAGAAACTTCGTCACATCCTTGAGGATTGATACAAGGATTATCACGAAGTAAAACATTTTCAAGACAAGCAAACACACAAGCAATTTGAAAAAATGAGCAAGTACCTAAGAGCCAATGAAAAACCATGGATAGAAAGGGTGCTAACACCTTCCCTTTCTATAATCTACCCCCCGTACTCAGAATATCTCGAAAAAAGTTTTTTCTGTTCTTTTTCCTTTTCCATGATTGGATAAAATAAAAGTCGGTGGCAACTCTTGCTTACCGTGACATTTTTCAAATACAAAAAGCAAAACACAAACCAGTATTAAACAGTCGGTTCTGCCACCGTATCACAGAACTGGAGACTCTGCTGGGGAACAAGTTATAAGTGGGGTATACCTTAGGATCTAGGTCATTAAAATTTCTTTTCTTGATTGTCTTGATTGCTTTACTCTTGAGGGTTTGTTTGGGGTTACTATAGATCCTACACCCGGATTTGGGGGCACTCATTAGGTAAACAACAATAGATCGTGGAGACTGTACGACATAGACCGATATGGTTTAAGCGGTGGATGTGTTGGTGTGGCACTTTGGTTGGTACAGGTATCCTTCATGGGGAAACAAGGAGAATATGGGGCCGCCGCGTGGTGTCTTGAAGCACCAACGGACCTTAGAACCTTAGTTGAACGACTTGGCCATTAGAAAGTAGTGAGATAGTCGGCCTCGGTGTAGAGCTGAGAACTGGTTGATACTCGATGCTACACTCATTGAGATCAGACTTTCGGGATATTTTGGCTGCAAGAAAAGATTGAGAGCTGAAACAATGCCCGATAAAGGATGGTCAGTGATATTGAGAATCTCTAGAACCCGGTTTCTTTTTAGGACAGGTTTAAACCAACTAAACTTCAAGAGGGTACTACCTTTAACCTCATGCAAGCCTTAAACCTAAGGACTTGGTGTGACTTGACTGTGTTTGCTATACTTGTAGTTTATCATGAAATCATGCATCATAACATGGCATCCATGCTTATTGCACTAACCATTTCAAAGACCAAGGGAATTTATCTTTGTTCTGTTTTGTAGATCATGGCTTCCGTTCATAGAAACACTATCCGAATCAGTTTTATGAATATACCTTACCAACTCAAAGAGCTAGCATCAAGGGTTTCTGAAACTTCTGTGTTCACTAAGAGACATGGTCAACTTCTCAACCTAGTTACTTCAAACTTTGATGAAAAGATGATGAGTGTACTCTTTCAGTTCTTTGATCCCAAGCACCACTGCTTCACCTTTCCAGACTATCAGTTGGTGCCTACCTTGGAAGAATTCTCTCAGCTATTGGATATACTCATTCTTGAACAGGTACCCTTTACAGGTCTAGAAGAAGTTCCTAAGCCAGAAGTCATTGCCTCAGCTTTACATCTGAAACGGGCCGACGTGGTATCCAATTGGGAAACTAGAAGCGGAGTTAAGGGTTTTCTAGCTAAGTCTCTGATAGACAACACCCAACTGTTTTGGGATAATATGGATTTTCAGGCTTTTGAAGAGGTCTTGGCTCTTCTTATCTATGGTTTAGTTCTCTTTCCTAATTCAGACTCATTCATTGATGTGAATGCTGTTAAGATCTTTCTCTCTCGCAACCCGGTGCCTACTTTGCTCGAAGATATTTTGCACACTCTCCATACTCGTACCATGAGGAGAAGAGGGATTCTTGTGTGCTGCATGCCATTGTTGTCGAGGTGGTTTATTTCTAACCTTCCTAAGTCCATACTGAAGAATGAAGAAGGTCTCGTTTGGTCACAAAGGATAATGTCACTCGCTCATAGGGATATTCTTTGGTGTTCTCGATCTATGGAAAACATTGTTATCATTGACCGCTGCGGGGAGTACCCTAATGTCCCACTGCTTGGTATCAGAGGGGGTATAACCTACAATCCTTATTTAGCTTTGCGACAATTTGGTCACGCTCGAAGGGATTGTCCCCGTGAGTTACTTATCGAGGGTATTGTGTTCAACTATGAGGAGGATATTCAAGAGTATCGCCGGAGGTTCATACGAGCTTGGGGCATAGTAAACAGATCGAGCGTCAGGGCTTTGGGGCCAAAGACTTCCATTCCAATGGAACCTTATCTACAATGGGTACGAGCTCGTGCTCAGCAGCTTATGATGCCCTATGTGGCTGTTTTGCCAGTGATTATGGAACCCGCTACTGAAGAAGGCATTCTTTACACAGTTCTCTACCCTTACATGCCCACTGATCTTGGGGAATTACAAAGGTCTTAGATTCAGTTGATGAAAGAGCGGGATACTTACAGGGATCAGTTCCATGCTCAGGAAAGGAAGGTCTTAGAGCTCACAAATCAACTCCATGAAGAAAAAGGGCTCAATGACTATCTCGGCACAAAGAGGAAGCATCCATGGGATTTTTGATGTCTTTTATAGTTTTAGATTTGTTTTTTAATTGTAACACCTAAAAGGCATTTGAACTTCAAATTCAGCTAATAAAATTTTTGTTTATTTTGGTTTGCAAATTTAAATTTCCCGAAGTCTTTAAAATCATTGCATGCGCATACCATTATCATACACATCATTACAGGTACATTAAAAGTTTCTCATCTTCTTCGCTGTTTATTTCAGCAGAAATGTCTGCCTAGCAAAGCATTAAGGACCTACAGGCACAGAACGCCCAGTTCCAACAAATGTTTATCAGTCTGGCAAAAGGGCAGGAGGATCTGAAAGCCCTCATTCTGAAAGAGAAGAAGAAAAAGAAGAAGGCTACTGGTATTCTGAACATGGGCAGAAGGTTTGGAGGGCCGTTGAAGCGACAGGTCGACCTGACCTATTCATCTAAGGAAGGGGAGAACCAAGAAGGAGAGAAGGACCTTAGTCCTGCAGTCTCTGACAATGATACTGATTATAACGATGAGCAATATCCTCCTACTGAGGATAGATACAAACAGTTGGAAGACCGTCTGAATTCTATGGAAGTTCAGAGGATACCCGGATTGGATTTTGAAGAATTGGGTTTGGTGTCGGGAGTGGTCATCCCGCAGAAGTTCAAAGCTCCAGTTTTTTCCAAGTATGATGGGGTGTCCTTCCCAAAGCTCCATCTCCGCTCTTACGTCAGGAAGATTCAGACCCATACCGCTGATAGAAATTTGTGGGTGCATTTATTTCAAGATAGTCTGTCAGGGACTCAGCTTGAATGGTTCTACCACCTGCAGGGAGCCAATGTCCGAAACTGGGAAGATCTGGCTGCTTCTTTCTACAAGCAGTATCAGTACAATGCCGACCTTGCTCCCACTCGTACTCAACTCCAGATTATGTCCATGGGTGCAGGTGAAGGTTTTAAATATTATGCACAAAAATGGAGAGACTAGGCTGGGAGAGTTCAACCCCCATTGTCTAATAGAGAGTTGGTTGATATGTTTCTGGGGACGCTATCTGGTCCATTTTTCAATCATCTGATCAGAAGCTCATCAGCTGGTTTTACTGAGCTGATTTTAAATGGAGAAAGAGTATAAGCTGGGATCTGAAGCGGCAAAATACAGAAGGATGCCTCGTCAAGTTCAGTAAAGAAACCTTTTGCTGGTAAGAAGGAAGCCAGTGCCGTCTATAGCCCGAGGGGTCAGAACAGGGCTGAACAACGTCAGACAGTAAGTGACGTGATGATACCTAGACCTGCAGTTGCTCCACAATGCAATAATCAATAAAGGGTGGAAATACCACAACAGTAGTTTACCCGCATCAACATGACATTGGTTGAAGTTCTACCTCATCTGCTGAGATCTAACTTGGAAACTTTGAGAGAGGCTCCCAAGAATCCAAATACTACATCTCCCTGATATAATCTGAATACCCGGTGTGCTTATCATTCTGAGAGTCCTGGCCACGATACAAATGACTGTTGGGCTATGAGAAACAAAATACAAGACTTGATTGAAGCTAAGGAGATAGATTTTGATGCTCCGGAGAAGCTGAATGTCATAACTGCTCCCATGCCTAAGCACGTCCGTGGAGTCAATGCTATTAATACTAATTTGTTTGTTACCTCTGTCAATGAAGTGTCTACTCCTCTCATGATTGTCAAGAAGAATTTATTGTTGGCCGGTTTATTTCCGGGTTATGGTGAAGGTTGCCACATGTGTTCACTTCTACCTTCTGGTTGCCATTTGCTGAAGTTAGGTGATCAACGCCTGATAGATAGCAAAGAAATTTTGTTTGAGAAAACTATGATTCCTGTTGATCCAATTAAAGATGTTTCTATCATAACCATTTCCGCCAATCCTTCCAAGGTTTCCTCGAGAAGACCTGTTAGGATTACATCTACTCCAAGAATTGCTCCGCTGATAATCACTGTTCCTGGTCCTGTCCCGTATGTCTCTGATAAAGCTATCCCATGGCACTATGGTGTCGATGTGTACTATGATGGCATCAAACAAGATTTGAAAGATGAAGAAGTCGATCCTGATATTGATAACATTGTCGGAACCAGCAAAATCACCCGAAGCGGAAGGGTCTTCTCTCCCGAGATTTTCCCTAAGACTGCTAACAAGCCTATTGTCATTACATATGTTGTTCCTGCTAGTACATCAACTACTGATCCTGTTCTTACTCCAATCAGCGAATCATATGAGACATGCGGCAAGGAAATTCTAGGTGAGCCTGCCCGGATGAAGGCGCCTAAGAAAATTGTTGTGGAAGCCTCTGAGCATGAAATGGAAGAAATACTGAAAATCATTTAAAAGAGCGACTACAATGTGGTCGAGCAGATGGGGAAGACCCCATCAAAGATATCCATGTTGTCTCTACTGTTGTGTTCTAAAGCCCATGCGAAGGCTTTGATTTCATTTCTCAAGACTGCACATGTTCCGCAAGAACCTTCAGCTGATCAATTCCAAGAGTGCGTAGCCAGCCCGACTGTTGATAATGGGCTAGGTTTTTCAGATGCGGACTTGACACCGAAAGGAAGGAAGCATAATGATGCACTGCATGTCTCGATTGAATGCAGGGGCACCACTATGGCTCATGTGCTGGTAGATACTGGGTCTTCACTGAATGTTCTGCCGAAGAAGGCATTAGACCGATTAGATTGCGAGGGTTTAACTCTAAAGCCTAGTAATATTATGGTAAGGGCTTTCGACGGATCAAAGAGAACGATGCACATGGAGGTAGACATCCATGTCAAAGTAGGTTCTCAGACTTTTGGGTCTACTTTCTATGTGATGGATATCAGGCCGTCGTATTCTTGTTTGCTGGGTCGTACTTAGATCCACGAGGATGGGGATGTCACCTCCACACTCCACCAAATGCTGAAGTACCCAGTGAAAGGAAAAATCGTCACAGTGCAGGGTGAAGAAGAATATATGGTGAGTCACTTCAACTCCTTCCGCTACGTAGAGATGGACGGGGAATTCATCGAAACTCCTTGTCAGAATTTTGAAGAAGTCCCTCAGATCTTGGAATCGAATGAAACTACTAGCAACAAACCTCCTTTGAAGATGGCTTCTCTCAAGGACGCTAGGGCTGTGGTTGAAGAAGGTGGGTGTGCCAATTCGGGTCAGCTCCCTAATTTCACTCATAAAACTGATAAATTTGGTTTGGGCTTTACTACAGGGACTCAAAGGGCTGTTAGACGCGCTCGGGCTAGAGGACCTCCCCTACGCATCTACAATCGTGGGATTAACGCCATTGAAGACAGTGAAGAGGACTTAGACATTGACAGTTGGATCTACCTGATTACCAACGATGGACCGAGTAACTGGACGGCTAGGGACCTTATACATGTTTCTTTTATTCCGCGGTAATTGACTTGTTTGTTTTAAGATTTGTAATAAACAATTTAAAACTTCACGGCCCTGTGCCTTACCCGAGGCACATTGGCTTAGCTTGTGATGGTTATTATTTATCATTTCATATATCATTAATGAAGCATTGGATGTTTCTTGCATACAAATTTTGCACTCTCTATTTTTATTTTCTATTTTAACTTTATTAAAAAAAATTTTCTCTTACACACACTCACGTATTATAATGCAGATCCATATCCACTCTGGATCCCATTGATAACAGCTCTGCTATTACCAGTTATGACTTCAAAAATGCGATCAACCAAGCCGAGGATGAAGGTGAGGATGATTGTGAGGTGCCTGGAGAACTTGCTAGACTATTACAGCAGGAAGAGAGGGCCATACAGCCTCATGAAGAGCCGGTTGAGACAGTAAACTTAGGTACCGAGGAAGACAGAAAAGAGGTTAAGATAGGTGCAAATATGGAGCTTAGTGTCAAATAGAGGTTGATACAAATGTTGCACGACTATGTTGAGATCTTCGCTTGGTCCTATGAAGACATGCCTGGTTTAGACAGTGATATTGTGGAACATCGTCTGCCGGCTAAAGAAGACTGTCCCTCGGTTAAACAGAAGGCCTGTTGTATGCGCCCTGAAATGTCATAGAAGATCAAGGAAGAGGTCATGAAACAGTTCGATGCAGGATTCTTGGTTGTCACTTCTTATCCGCAGTGGGTCGCCAACGTTGTTTCGGTACCTAAGAAGGACGGTAAGGTACGAATGTGTGTTAATTACAGAGATCTGAACATGGAAAGCCCCAAGGATGAATTCCCACTTCCTCATATTGATGTCCTGGTCGACAACACCGCGCAACATAAAATCTTCTCCTTCATGGATGGCTTCTCTGGCTACAACCAGATCAAAATGGCTCCTGAAGACATGGAAAAGACAACCTTCATTACACAGTGGGACACCTTCTGCTACAAAGTGATTCCTTTTGGTTTGAAGAATGTTGGGGTAACCTATCAGCACGCCATGGTCGCTTTGTTCCACGACCTGATTCACCACGAGATCGAAGTTTATGTTGATGACATGATAGCCCGGTCTCAGACTGAGGAAGAGCACCTTGGTCATCTCCAGAAATTGTTTGACGGGTTGAAGACATACAAGCTAAGATTAAATCCGAACAAGTCTACCTTCAGAGTAAGATCTGGTAAACTTCTGGAATTTGTCGTCAGCGACAAGGGTATTCAGGTAGACCCTGCAAAGGTAAAAGCCATACAAGAGATGTTGGTTCCCTGCACAGAGAAAGAGGTTAGAGGTTTCTTGGGACGTCTGAATTACATCACCAGGTTCATTTTACATCTGACTGCTACTTGTGAGCCAATCTTCAAGCTTCTGAAGAAAGATCAAGTGGTAAAGTGGAATGATGAATGCGAGGCCGCTTTCGAAAGAATCAAAGAATATCTTCAAGAACCGCCAATTCTGATGCCTCAAATTGAAGGAAGACCTTTGATATTATACTTGACAGTGCTAGACAATTCAATGGGGTGTGTGTTGGGGCAGCATGATGAGTCTGGCCGAAAAGAGCACGCCATTTACTACCTTAGCAAAAATTTTACCGACTGTGAGACCCGATACTCATTTCTCAAGAAAACTTGTGTCTTTTGGCATGGGCTACTCGCAGGCTGAGACAGTATATGCTGACTCACACTACCTTGTTGATATCAAAGATGGATCTGATCAAGTATATTTTCGAGAAGCCCGCTTTCTCCGGAAGGATAGAAAGGTGGCAAATGATCTTAACTGAGTACGACATACAATAAACAACCCAAAAAGCTATTAAGGGAAGTGTATTGATTGATCATTTGGCTCATCAGGCCGTGGATGATTACCCGTCCATAAATTTTAAGTTCTCGGATGAGAATATCATGTTGGTGACTGACTACGAAGAGCCTGGACCGGATGAAGGACCTGAAAAGGGATCCCGATGGTCTACGTATTTTGATGGAGCCTCGAACGCACTGGGTAACAGCATTGGCGTTGTAATCATATCTCCCGAGGGCTGTCATACTCCGTTCACCGTCCAATTATGTTTCAACTGCACCAACAACATGGCAGAGTATGAAGCATGTATTATGGGTCTTCGAGCTGCTATCGACCTAAAGATCAAGTTATTAAGTGTATTCAGGGATTCCTCTCTAGTGATAAGTCAAATCAAAGGAGAGTGGAATATGAAGCACCCGGACCTTATTCCTTACAGAGAATACATGCTGACATTTCTCCCACATTTTGAGGAGGTTACCTTTGAACATTTCCCAAGAGAGGAGAACCAGTTGGCGGACGCGCTAGCTACCATGTCTTTTACGTTCAAGGTTAGGTGGGATAATGAAGCTCCTCAGATTTCCATTGAGAGGTTGGATGAACCAGCACACTACTGTGAAATCAGTACCGAAGAAGGGGCAGACAAACCCTGGTTTCACGAAGTCAAAAGGTATCTTGAGGTTCAGGAGTATCCCGAAGGGGCATCTGTCAATGATAAGAAGTTTCTGAGAAGGTTCGCTGCAAAGTTCTTCCTTAGTAATGGGATCCTCTATAAACGCAACCATGACTCCACATTATTACAGTGCGTAGACAAGAGAGAAGCAGAGAGGATCATGGCAGATCTACATGAAGGCACCTTTGGAACCCATTCTAGTGGACATACCATGGCTAAGAAGATCCTACGGGCAGGATATTACTGGTCCACTATGGAAGCCGATTGTTATCAGCACTCTCGAACTTGTGATAAATGCCAAATTTATGCTGATAAGGTGCATATAACTCCGGTTCCTCTGAACGTCTTGACAGCTCCGTGGCCCTTCGCAATGTGGGGCATCGACATGATTGGCGAGATCATACCTACTGCGTCTAACGGGAGGAGCTATGGTTCTAACCACCATGGATGGTGACGACCTTCCTCATCCTGTCAATGCAGACATAGTGAAAAAATACTATGCATAATAAAAGACCCGCTAGGTTGACTGGCCTAGGCAAAAATAAGGGCTTCCCGACGAACCAAAAGGGTTCGAGCAAAAGTTAGGGATGAAAATGAAAAATATGTACACCCGGCAAGTCAAAAACCCGAAAGGGAGGCTTGGGCAAAAAAGGGTATCCCGGTGGATTGAAAACTCGAAAGGACAATCCAGGAAAAAGTTAGGGATATAAGCGCATCACTATGTCTAATTGGATCATCTTGTGACCAGACTTCGGTATCGACTGCCAAGCTCGGACGGCGCTAATCAATCTGATCAACCTTCGGCCAAGTAGCAAAGTAATGAGACGCTTGAAGATATAAAGGCAATAGCAGAGTTGGAACCCAATGGGGTTGTTTCACATTGCTATTTTTCTTTCTTTTACATAAATTGTAGTTTCTTTCGGTGGTGTTCTCTTACTAGAACGTCAGCCTCTTTGTACAAAACGCCTATTATAGGCCAATTTCAAAATCAATACAAGTCATTTTTACAAAACTTCAATTTGTTTCTTTTTCTTTTTTCTACTTTGTTTTGCAAGAACGTACAATGATTTATTTTTGATATATGCATTTGAAAATGATTGCTGCTCATAAAGATTTGCATAAGAAACAAAAGACAATTACTCGTAATTCCAGAAACAGGGAAAATAAGAAGTGCCAAACCCGACGGTTCTCTTCCCAGCAGGTATCAGGATAGAGTCATGCTTGGGAACATGATTATTGGTATACGCGTTCCTCACAGAGTAAAAATATCCAAAGGCATTGATGTCAGATTTCTCGAAACAGGACATAACTATCCCCAGTCGAGGTTCGTAATCGCAGGCGAGTCAATAAATTTCATTCACCGAGTGGAGTCTATCTCCAACAGAGCTCATCGCTTCCAACAACAAAATTTAATCCCCAGCTAAATTTGTTCCTCCTGATCAGCAGGTCTACCAACAGAGTATCTCTTCCCCCAAAGTCTGGTCCCCGCAGAGTTATTTCTCCAGCATCTCTTCCTGACAAA
The DNA here is from genome assembly GCA_948472305.1 of Vicia faba. NCBI lineage: Eukaryota > Viridiplantae > Streptophyta > Magnoliopsida > Fabales > Fabaceae > Vicia > Vicia faba. The sequence continues at coordinate 477,360,214 of OX451738.1, forward strand.
ATACTCACAAATCTCCAGCAACCGTCAGGGATTTATTTTTCCAAACGAGAGCATACCCCACCAGCATTTAATGAACATACATCATGATAGACGCATACATATCATATACAGCATAATCTCATTTATTTTGAGAACATCATATCGCCCTGCATTTCATGCATCGCATACAACTAACCTTAATATCTTTTGCAGGAAAAGATGATTAGCTTCACCAAATCCAGCAGTTATACAGATCACATATACAGACAACTAATGGAAACTCATTTCCCGAAATCAAAAGGGTCAACTAATCTACATCATCAGATCAAAGTAACCTTACCCCGATTCATCCCGAAGTTTTACACAAACTTATAACCTTACCCCGGTTCATCCTGAAGTTTTAAACAAACTTATAACCCTACCCCGGTTCATCCTGAAGTTTTACACAAACTTTTAACCCTACCCCGGTTCATCCTGAAGTTTTACACAAACTTATAACCCTACCCTGGTTCATCCTGAATTTTTACACAAACTTATAACCCTACCCTGGTTCATCCTGAAGTTTTACACAAACTTATAACCCTACCCCGGTTCATCCTGAAGTTTTACACAAACTTATAACCTTACTCGGGTTCATTCTGAAGTTTTTAGACAAACTTATCTCAAAGTAATCTTACCCAGGTTCCTTTTGAAGTTTTACACGAACTAATCACGAAGTAACCCTACTACCCAGGTTCCTTCTAACAGCCCTACTTTCCAGGCTTTCATCTCAAGGTAACCCTACGATCCAGGTTCCTTCTCACAAGCCCTACTACCCAGGTTCCTTCTCACAGCCCTACTATCCAGGCTTTCATCTCAAGGTAACCCTACGACCCAGGTTCCTTCTCACAAGCCCTACTATCCAGGCTTTCATATTGAAGTGACCCTACGACCCAGGTTCCTTCTCAAGCCCTACTATCCAGACTTTCATCTCAAGGTAACCCTACTATCCAGGTTCCTTCTCACCGCCATACTATCCAGGCTCTCATATCGCAGTAGCCTTACTATCCAGGTTCCTCCTCTCTTATCCCCAGACAGCAGTCCACAACATTGTGAGACCGGGACCCGATCAAACATAATTGGTTTTTCATTTCCCCAGTGAGTCGCGGTGCAGCATATACCTTGACCAGATACACAGTTCAATTCTGATTCCTCAAGCCGAAGTTATTCACCAGTAGAGTAACGGACAACCGAAGCTCCTAAAACTCTATTTCTCCCAAGACAGAGACCAACATTCCTCAACAGATTCCTCATCAACAACAGTAACAGGAACTCTCATCGAAGGAATATCTCAGGAAATCTACATCCTCTAGATGGCATCTTTAAGCCCATCTCCTGCAATTCTCTGTTGCTTCCAGGATGGCATCTTTAAGCCCACCTCCGACAATCTTCTATCATCAACCTCCAAATGGAATCTATAATCCTATTCTCGATATTACCAAATCAAGTGCCACTTCATGCAAGTGCAAATTTCTGGGCACTCCAGTGTTCAATCATCTTCCACCTTCAGATCACGAAAGGCAGACGAGCCAATCTACATCCTCAGGTTTAAGAAGATTGAACAGGGTCAGCTGTTGTGCCCCAAAATTTTCCCTCCCATTTTACTCAATCAATGGCAATTGAGGACCCCAAGTTGCTCAAGGAAGTCCAAGAGTTGACCAGACAAGCTCTCTCCTAAGGCAATGTATCTCAAATTAGGGTTTCTATTTTCATCAAGATGGGTGGAACACAAAGGCCTCATATTCTCTCCATGGTCTTAATATGTTCCCAAGTCCCTACATGTCAAGTTTCATTCCTTGCATAAGAAGTTTGCTCAGTCAACTGCTCAGATGCTTGAGAAATCGACTGTATTAGATCAAAAGTCAATTGTGACCCACTTACAGTCAAACTTCAATATTGTTGGCCAACATTAACATTTTTAAGTAAATTTCATCATTTGATGAAGGTTTGGTCATGATTCCCCAAGGAATACTCCAAATTCATCAAACCCCAAAAGTTGCTAAATTAGGATTTCTCAATAAAAGTCAACCCAACTTTGACCAAGCATAACTTCCACATACTTTAACAGAAATTTTCCATCCAAGGCTCATTTTGAAGAGGATGCAATTATATACAATTCATATTCATCTCACAAGTTCAAAATATTCACCCACAAAAAGATATGCATTTCTACATTATAGGTCCTTTTGAAAAGTCAACAAAAACACCTTTTGGGTCAAAGCTTCATACATGAACATGGAAGACCCAATTGAAATGAAACCAAAAGGGTTGGTTAGCAGACATACTAAGATTTCTAAAAAGTCCAAGAACACCCTCCTAGGGTCAAAATTGAGAGAGTTGTGCATTGTCAAAATTGGCAATTTTTGGAAAATTATCAAAAGTTAACATTGGTCAAATTGCCATTTTTTCCAAAGGGGACCATGTTTTCTTGCTTGAAACATGTTTCTAATAGGACCCAAAACCCCTGAGTTTTTCCACCTATTATTTTATTACTTTTATCATTTATTTTGATTTTTTATTCATTTAAATCAAAATAAATCAAATTAAATGGTAAAATAATGAAATCAAATCAAATCTTGGGATTTTTGTGCACATTTTGAGTCTATATACAGCTAGCATAATGGCCAATCGTGAAAGATTCATTTAGATTGGAAAAGATTGGATTGAAGCTTATTTTGGGAAAATACCATACAAAGAGTGAATCAAATAAAATCTCCTTGATTTCTCAAGATTCATGCCATATTTATTAACCTAATTCAGTCTACTACATATACACAATAATTCCAGACCATAAGCATAAGGATTGGAGGCGTGAAACAGCAAGAAAGAAACCAAAATTTTGCAAGAAAAGTGTGAGACCTATCTTTGTCTACAGGACAATTCAAGCCAGTCCAACGTTTCCAATCGATTCCTGGACATCCCAGGAAGCTAACAGCATCATTTGTAAGCCTCAAAGCATCCAGAAATCCTCCCCAAAAGCATCACGGTTTGCCCTAAAACTCAAACTCGATTTCAATTTTTTATGCATCCTAAATGCATGCTAATCATATATTTGTGTTTATCATCTTGTTTGCAAGCTAACAGTATTATTCAATTGCGTTTTTGAAGCCTATACACGATGTTGCCATTGTTAGGGTTTATGTTTGCAATTTAGGGCTTTCTTACACAGGTGAAAAGCAGCCAAAAAAGAGGATACCAAGGTGTTCATGAGATCACCACGAATGGAGCTATGTCTTTAGATATCATTTATTGTGCGTTTTATGCATTTTTGAAATTTGCAGGGGTTATAGCTACAGACTTGTGTCTGTAGATAAAAGTTCTTCACCTAATACGATGGTTGCAGCGAAGAAGATAGTATGTGGCACTCCATCATTGGCTCATTTGAAATTTGCACGCTTTTTTGAATTTACTGCATTATTTTATTTATTATATTTTGTTCTCCTTGTACAAATAAGTTAACAACGCAGCTCTGTTAGAAACGCATCGTTGGTAGGGAGTACAAGGACCTGGGTTCGATCCCAGGTCCCAACAATTACTTTGTATTATTTTTTATCATTTAATCAGGTATACCACGCTCTTCACCATCCACCATGCGATAGCAGTTCCTGACCGTTGGATGCACTTCCATCCAGATCCAACGCTTCCAGCCATGAATGTCCATGGTACACGTACAAGTCAACACTACGCCAGATCCAAAGGTTGACTGGGCTTGGAGTTAACGGGCCTTGGAATTTCATATTCATACCCCCATCTCAGCCAGCACAAGCCCATTTGGTTATCTTTTATTATTTTCTTTAATTTATTTTATTTATTTCTTTTCTTTTCTAATTGATACAAAAATTATTTTTATTAAATTAACCAATCAAAACTCACAAAGAAGATCTCTTTTTTCTTAATAAATAATTTTTTGAATTAATTAGTTTAATTAATTTAGAGCAATTTAATTTTCTTTTTATAATGAAAAACAATTAGAATTAGGGTTTTTGATTGTACGTAATTTAATTAATTTTCTTTAAAGAATATATCAAAAATCTTTTTTTTTTCTCATAGATATTTATTCCTTTAATTAATTAGGTTAATTATAAAATTAGGTTAATTTAATTTCTTTCATAATTTAAAAACAATTAGAAATTAGGTTTGATTAATTTGCAATTAAATATTTTCTCAGATAAAATCCAAAAAATCTTTTTCTCTCATTTTAGGGTTTTAAATTATTTCAATCGTCCTCGCATTTAATTTGTCGCGCGCTTGTTTATTATTTTTGCCATTATTTTGTAACTATTCAGGGTTTGTAATAGTTAACTTAGGGTTTTTATTTTACTGTTTAAATCCCCGATTTTTTGTTATGTAATTAATCCCCCTCCCCGAAGCCTTGTAATAGCTAGGTTTTACTTCCTCGCACTTTTAATTTCCGCAATTGTTAACTGTCTAGATGTATGGCTAATAGGATTGTATGGCAAAAATGTCTAGAAAATTAAAATAGTAGATCACCTAATGTGCAAATATTAAATAACGGAAACAAATCATATGCACATATTCACTCCTAGGGTTTGCCTCACTTCGGTTGCCTTCGGTAAACAATCATTAAGCATAGGAGATTTTAGTGGTTTCCCTCCAGTCTAAAGAGATCAAAGTGTCCCATTCGAATGTTGCCTCGGAAATGTTGCTTCGGAATTGTTTCCTCAGAAAGATCTTAAGACTCTAGGGTTACTACTAAAGTTTTCTAACTATTTCTTTGGTGATTGTACTCGTCCCTTTCGAATGTCCCTTACAACTCCAACGACGGTGCTACCTACTCCTTAATAGTAGGATAGCGCTGTCTAAAGGAAATAGAACGAACAATCTTTTTTCGAGTAGGTAGAATCTAAAGTACTTGCTCAATAAAAACTTTTCACACAAACACCTTTCAAAACAATTTTCAAAACAAACTTCGTCACATCCTTGAGGACTGATACAAGGATTATCACGAAGTAAAACATTTTCAAGACAAGCACATACACAAGTAATTTGAAAAAATGAGCAACTACCTAAGAGCCCATGTAAAACCATTGATAGAAAGGGTGCTAACACCTTCCCTTTCTATAATCTACCCCCCGTACTCAGAATATCTCGAAAAAAGGTTTTTTCTGTTCTTTTTCCTTTTCCATGATTGGATAAAATAAAAGTCGGTGGCGACTCTTGCTTACCGCGACATTTTGCAAACACAAAATGCAAAACGCAAACCAGTATTAAACAGTTGGTTCTGCCATCGTATCACAGAAAGTAATACAAGAAATGCCTGCTCCTTATACTGAGAAGGAAGTCAGAGGATTCTTAGGAAGGCTAAATTACATTGCCCGATTCATTTCTCACTTAACAACCACTTGTGAACCAATCTTTAAATTATTGAAGAAAGAACAAGTGGTCAAATGGAATTATAAATGCCAAACTGCCTTTTACAAGATTAAAGAGTACCTGCAAGAGCCTCCAGTTTTAATGCCACCAATCGAGGGAAGACCCTTGATCATGTATCTAACTGTTTTGGAAAATTCAATGGGGTGTGTGCTTAGGCAGCATGACGAGTCTGGCAGAAAAGAGCATGCTATTTATTACTTGAGCAAAAAGTTTACCGACTGTGAAACAAGATATTCACTATTCGAGAAAACTTGTTGTGCTCTGGCATGGACTGCTCGCCGGCTAAGACAGTATATGCTGACCCATACTACCTTATTGATATCCAAGATGGATCCAATAAAATACATATTCAAGAAGCCTGCCCTCTCTGGGAGAATAGCAAGATGGCAGATGATCCTGACGGAATATGACATTCAGTACACTACCCAGAAAGAAATAAAAGCCAGTGTGCTAGCCGATCACCTTGCTCATCAAGCTGTGGATGACTACCAGTCAATGATGTTCGAATTCTCGGATGAAGACATCATGGTGGTAAATAACTGGGAAGAATTCAGACCATATGACGGACCTCAAATAGGATCTCGATGGACCCTGGTTTTTGATGGGGTGTCCAACGCACTCGACAATAGCGTAGGTGTTGTACTCAAATCCCCTGAGGGATGTCACACTCCCTTTACTGCAAGACTCTGCTTCAACTATACAAATAACAAGGCAGAATACGAAGCGTGCATTTTTGGTCTCAAAGCTGCCATAGATTTAAGAATCAAGTCTTTAAGTGTGTCTGGAGACTCAGCCTTGGTCATCAGTCAGATCAAAGGAGAATGGGACACTAAGCACCCTAACCTCATCCCCTACAAAGAACATGTGTTGAAATTAATCCCACATTTTGAGAAGATTACCTTCAAGCATTTCCCGCGAGAAGAAAATTAGCTAGATGACGCGCTAGCCACAATGTCATCCATGTTTAAACTGAAATAGGACAATGAGGCTCCCCAGATCACCATTGAACGAATGGATGAACCAGGTCACTGTCACAAGATCAACACTGAAGAAATAGTGGACCGACCTTGGTTCCATGAAGTCAAGAAGTATCTCGAGGCTCAAGAGTATCCAGAAGAAGCTTCAGTCAACGATAAGAAGTTCCTAGGGAGATTCTCTGCTAAGTTCTTCATCAGTAATGGCATCCTCTACAAATGCAACCACGACTCTGTATTACTTTGTTGCGTAGATAAGGTTGAGGCAGAAAAGATCATGGCTGATCTACATGAAGGCACTTTTGGCACCCATTCCAGTGGGCATGCGATGGCAAAGAAGATCCTACGGGCAGGTTATTTCTGGTCTACCATGGAAGCGGATTTCTATCAACATTTGTGAACCTGTCATAAGTTTCAGATTTATGCTGACAAAGTACATATACCTCCAGTTCCTCTGGATGTGGGGCATCGACATGATTGGAGAAATCAAGCCCACAGCCTCTAATGGACACCGCTTCATCTTGGTATCCATTAACTACTTCACAAAGTGGGTTGAGGCAGTTTCTTTCGCTTCCGTCACCAAGAATGTTGTCGCCTGGTTCATCAAACAGAATCTCATCTATCAGTACGGTATCCCGGAGAGGATCATCACAGACAATGGTACGAATCTTAACAATACTATGACCACTGCACTGTGCATGCAATTCAAGATCTAGCACCATAATTCTTCCCCTTACCGGCTAAAGATGAATGGCATTATCGAAGCCGCGAATAAGAACATTAAGAAGGTCATACAGAAAATGATAGTAACCTACAAGGACTGGCGTGAGATACTACCATTCGCTCTCCACGGTTACTGTACCACGACGCACACATCAACCAGGGAAACACCTTACTCTCTGGTATACGGCATGGAGGTTGTCTTGCCTATTGAGGTCCAGATCCATTCTCTGAGAATCATGGAGGATGTAGGGTTGAATGAAGACGATTGGATCCAAAATCGACTTGATCAACTGAACTTGATTGATGAGAAAAGGCTTACTGCTGTCTATCATGGTCAAATGTATCAAAAACGGATGATCAAGGCTTTCAACAAAAATATCAGATGCCAAGTGTATCAAGTCGGGGATCTGGTGATCAAGCGCATCATACTGCCGCAAGGTGATCCCAGGGGAAAATGGACTCCTACATATGAAGGAGCGTTTGTGATCAAAATAATATTCTCTGGTGGAGCAATGATCTTGACCACTATGGATGGCGACGACCTTCCACACCCTGGGAACACAGACATAGTCAAAAGATACTACGCATAAGAGACCCGCTAGGTTGACACACCTAGGAAAAACAAGGGCATCCCGGCGAACCAAAGAGGTTCAGGCAAAAATTAGGGATAAAACCAACAAAAAAAACTGTACATCTGACAAGTTGAAAACCCGAAAGGGCAACTTGGGAAAAAAAGGGTATCCCTGTGGACTGAAAAACTGAAAGGCGGTCCAGGAAAAAGTTAGGGAATTAAAGCATATGATTATGTCCCGTTGGATCACCTTACAGATAACCTTTGTCTTCGACTGGAAAACTCAACACGTCTAATCAATTCAATCAACTTCAGACAAGGCAGTAAGTGGACAAGACGCTTAGAGACACGAAGACTATAGCACAATGAGAACCCCATGGGATTAGTGCACATAGCTATCTTTTCTTTGTATCAAACCTTCATTTTTTATGACGACATTCTCTTACTAGAATGTTCATCTCATTGTACAAAAAATACTTATTCAATTTAACACAAAGATACCCCTTTGAAAGTGCAAAGCTATCTGTTTTTTTTCTTTATTTCTGTGTTTTGTTTACAAAAAATGTCCAATGATTTATTTTTGAACATATGCATTTGAACGTAACTACTGTTTACAAATGAACAAAAGGGAACAAAAAATAGAAAGACAATCACTGATGGCTTTAAGAAATAGGATAATATCTTTAGAATATTCCATAAAATCCCCCACAGTGTGCAACTTAATGATATCAAGCTCTCTCACATCCCCGACGGAACAAAACTTCCAGTTATCACTCTCCGGTAGAAGTCGCCCAATTTCTCAGGATTCCCCATCAGGATTTCACAAGAAACACACGACGTTTCCCTTACAACAGAGTTTATTTCTCTAACAAGTAGAAGCTCATCAAATCATCATCACTTCAAAACATGAAGACTTGCACTCCACGTCCCCAATAGCAATCAAGGATTTATTTTCCCTAATCCAACAACATTACAGCATCATAGCTTACATGCCCATACATCACATCCATACGTCATTAACAACACGAATTCATGCAACATAATCTCATTCATTTTTTTAGAACATCATTTTACAATGCATTTCATACATCATGACATTGCATACAATTAATATTTTATCTCTTCAGAAAAGATCAAGTCAGCATATGGCTATCATTAATAATTTACAAAAGGATCAGAGATTAATACCTGAAACGAGCCAGGACAATTATCTACACGACCAGCTGAGGCAATCCTACACGGGTTTCTTCTCATTTAGCTTTCAGATACAGTTTAGATACGCTCCAGACACGGATGCCATCCTAATACTCATTCAGATTCAGCTTTCAGATACAGTTCAAATATGCTCTAGACACGGATGCCATCCTAATACTCATTCAAATTTAGCTTTCAGATACAGTTCAGATACGCTTCAGATACGAATGCCATCCTGATACTCATTCAAATTCAGCTTCCAGATACAGTTAAGATACGCTCCAGACACGGATGCCATTCTGATACTCATTCAGATTCAGCTTCCAGATATAGTTAAGATACACTTCAGACACGCATTCCATTCTAATACTCATTCAGATTCAACTTTCAGATACAGTTCAGATACACTCTAGACACGGATGCCATTCTGATACTCATTCAGAATCAACTTTCAGATACAATTCAGATATGCTCCAGACACGGATGCCATTCTAATACTCATTCAGATTCAACTTTCAGATACAATTCAAATGTGATCTAGATTCAGATTTCATTCTGTCACTCATTCAAATACAGTCTAGATACGAGTCAGATACAATCCACTTATGGATATTATTCTGGTACTCAACCCAACACATCCACTACCTCAGTATAAATCGACCAGAGATTTATTCTGAAACTTCTTCCTTTCCTGCCAACAATCATTTTTTATGGCATCTATAAGCCCATCTCCAACAACTTTCCACCATCTCTTTAAATGGCATCTTTTAAGCCCATTCCCTACACCATCAACCACCACATCATCGAGTACAAATTTATGGGCACTCTAGTGACCAATCATCTTCCACCTTCAAGTCATGAATGACGGATCCACCAATCTAACTCTTCAGGTTTAAGAAGATTGAACAGGGGCATCTGTTGTACCCCAAAATTTTCCCTCTCATTTATCAAGTATTTTCTCACAAGATCTCCTTTGGTTCAAGAGTGCACAAGGTTTGATCAGCTCAAGATACCTCCTTAAGCACTGGTGACTAAAATTAGGGTTTGAGATTGCACAAGGATAATTGAACTTTCAATGCATCATATGACTTTCATGGATCATTATGGACCCCCAAGATTACTCATGTCAATTTTCAAGCCCTGGATCACATTTTTGCTCAGTCAATTGAGCAGTTGACCTAAAAATCAGCTATATTGGGGAAAAAGTCAATTGTGGCCAATTTACAGTCAAACTTCATAATTTTTTATCCACATCAACATTATAAACTCATATGTATCATTTTATCAAGTTTGGATCACAATTTCTCAATAAATTTGATCAAATCATCAAAAGGGCAAAATGGTCAAAATTAGGGTTTTGACTGAGAAATGGCAATTTTTTATTTTTGACCTAGAAAATGGTTAATTGGTTTGAGGCATGTTATTAAGAGTTCAATTGCACCATTTTTACCTAATGGCATGACTCAAAACATTGCTCAAGATCAATTGGATTGATAGTGAATTTTCAGTCAACTGATCAAAAGTCAACTGTACACTGAAAAATCAAACTTTGACTTTCTGGTCAAAATCAAGTGTCAAAGATCACAATTCATCAAAACATGTCAAAATATGAAACTTATTCATCAAGAAATCAAAAAGTCAAGATTTCATTTTGAAAAGTCAAAGTTTTCAAACTTAGAAATTTTTGTGTTAAAAACTTCATGATTTTTCATAACTTTGAGCAAATTTTTCACCATGATGCAAGATGATTCAAAAGAAACTTTCAACATGAAAGTTGTAGATCTCCATGATATCTAAAACATTGATTTCCAGAACTTCTTCTAAAAGTTCTTGGATCACAAGTTATTAATTCATGTAGTCATAGTCTTGAAACTAAACACTTAGTGAAATTTTGAACATTTTTGGTCAGGATTTTGACCTAACTTCTGACCCAAGTTTCACCTAGTTCTAAGGGGAATATTCAAAAGTGATTCAAAGAGGGGTTATAGAGAACATTACAAACTTTCAAAAAATGTCCAAGAACTCCTTGAGACCATTTGTGAGCAAGTAGAATCGACGGTCAGAATCTGGGGTTTCAAGTTGTTTTACAAGGCAAATTTTGTGATGAACAAAATTAAAATCTCAAACCTATGCTGCATAATCTTTGCTTTGCAGGCCTCAAACTTGTTAGGCACTCCATAATTAATTGTTTGCATAGCTGTTAGAGGTCTCAACTCAAGCATTCAATGCAATGCCATGCTTTATATCCATTTTAGGAAGAAAGTGCACAATGCCATTTTGAAAAAAGTAGATTTATGCACAAAACTTGTTCTTGAGCCTTGCAATTGTTTTCTTCTGGTCATAAACGTCCTATAACTCAAGAGAAGTTTGTCTCAAGCCTTACAATCACTCATCCCATGCTTGTACTTCTTCTTGGAACCATACATTCACTTTTCTTCAAAATCAAGCAACCTGGCCAATACTCTATAACTCAAATACTTTGTGCAAAACCTCTCCAACATTTTTCTTATACATACACAAGTCCTTGACAAGAAAAGACACGCATGCTCAAGCCCTAAAAACACCAAGAGCTCAGAACTGCCTCACATACCTCCATTTTTGCATAACCTGACCAAAAGTTTGAAACTCACATCTCCCTCGTGCGTTTTCAAGTCTTTTGGTTGCTAAAGTTTCTAAACATCATTTAGAACTCATCCCACACCCTGTTACAAGACTGTAACACCATTAACACCATCCTCCATTTACAAAAATATAGCTTTGCACTTGGACTTCTCCAGAACTCCTCGGGCACTTTCAGCTCAAGCTAAGCATCACATTAGCTTCCTGGGAACTTGAGGAAGCTAATCCAATCAATGGAACTCACTAAAAGATACTCAAACTCAAAACATGATACACTCTTGCAACGAGCATCATTAATGTTTAGTTTGTGAATGAAAAATGTAGACATCATTGTTCTGAAGCTAACCATGTCTTTAGATTTCATTTATATTGCTTAAGGAGTTAGAATTTTGAATCTGAACATCCTGGAAAAGTTAGGTCAGAATTTGGTACCGTTCAAAATTCATGCTCATTTTTGAGAATTAGTTTAAGTTATTTATATTTCTGAAATCGTGGTGAAACTTTACACAACTTTCATGTTTACATTTTTGCAAATGGTTGAGAAATGAACAAGTTGCAGGGCTTCTGGCTGGAGGTTGAAGATGGAGTATATTTAGGGCAAGACTTAGATTATATATTTATTGTTTTACATAAGTTAATGGATGTATCACCACCCCAGTGGTTAAAGCATGCGTTTGTCACCATGAGGTCCTGGGTTCAAGCCCCAGCATGACCTTTTGCAAAAAAATTTACACTTTTCTCACATTTTCTGACTTTTTGCAGCGCTTGGGCCTTCCTTCATTGGGCTTAGAATTTTTGCTACACTTGCACATTCCTGATTATTTTTTAACCCCTTGACTTTATTTTTATTTTATTTTATTTTTACTTTTTTATCCTTTATTTATTATTATTATTAATACTATTATTAATATTATTATTATTATTACTATTTTCATTAATAAGAAAAAATTCCAAAAAATATTTCTATTTTATTAGTTTTATTTATTTAGTTTATTTTTTTCATTGCAAAAAACAAAAGAATAAAAAAACATTTCTTTTACCTTTTCTTTAATAATTAAATTTATTTTTTTAAATACTTAGACAATTTATTTTTAAATATTATTATATTATATTATTTACTTTTCTTGTAAAATTAAAATCAATTTAGAACTTAGGATTTTTATTTAATTATTTTTATTTACTAGTTTAATTAAATTCACAAAAAAACCTAAAAAGCTTGTTTTCTTCAAATTAATTTATTCTACTAACTTAATATTAATTTTCTTTTTAGTTAATTATTTTATTTTAATTAATTAGGTCAAAAACCCCTTTTCATGAAAAACCAAACAAAAAATCATATTTCTTTTTACATTTAGATTCTTGTATTTTATTTGTTCATTTTGTACATTTATTCAAAATTCAATATGGTTGTAATATTTATTTAGATTTAAATCCTTGCAATATTCCCCATTTGTAATTTGTACACCCCCTCCCTTAAATGATGTAATAGCGTAGTAATTTAAATTCCACAATTTATCGTTTTATATACAAATGCTAGTAATTAGGGTTTTGTATGGAAAGACTAAAACCAACAAGTAGCAAACCCTAATCAAAGATAAATCAAGCATGAAAATCAATCCACTTGCACACAAACACCCATAGGGTAAATCCACTTGGTTGCCTTATAAAAATAGCCATATTATGCATGTGAGGTATCTTAGCAAAAGTAAGCAAAATACAAGATCATAGTCCCTCGATGACGCTATCTATGTTGCCTTTCAAAATGATCTTAGTCCCTAAAGAAAAATGCTAAGATATCTTGCAACATTGCTAATCATGGTTATATAATGACCCACGTCCGTCCCTTTTACATCCAAAGATAGGGTTACTTACCAAATCAATGGTAAGATAACAATGTCAAAGGAAAAAGGAAATGAACATGAAAGACTTTTGAGTAGGTAGAATGTTCCTAGTTACTTGCTCAATTTCAAAACAAAAACATCCTTGCTATTTTCAAAACAAACACCAACATTTTAAAAACATCTTTCAAAAACTTGAAAATATTTTCAAAGGATTAACACCTTTGTTTACATTCTTACGAACGAGAATCATCACAAAGTTTGCCTAAACAATAGCCTCTTTACAAAATACTTTCAAAAACCACACAAAGCACAATTTCAAACAAAAAGCAAGTGATCTAGCAAGTGATCTAGCAAGTAACTAAGAGCCCATGGAAAAGCATGGATGAAAAGGGTGATAATACCTTCCCTTTTCATGATCTACCCTCCGAACTCAAGCAATAATCTCAAAGGTATTTCCTGTGCTTTTTCACCTTTCCTTTTTGGATAAAAGAAAAGTCGGTGGCGACTCTTGCTAACCGCAACATTTGCGATCAAACGCAAAACCTTCAAGTCAGTTCTCCCACGGTATCACACCATGTATCTTACATGCAGACACTAACACACTTGCAGATACTCATCCACTCCAGATCTCATTTCCAACGACTCCGCTATTGTCAGCCATGACTTTGAACATCCAATCAACCAAGTCGAAGATGAAGGCGAAGAAGATTGTGAAATACTAAAGGAACTAGCCATACTTTTGTTGCAAGAAGAGAAAACTACTCAACCTCATGAAGAGCCGGTTAAAGTAATCAACCTAGGTACTGAGACAAACAAGAAAGAGGTCAAGATTGGCTCCAGCTTAGAAGATGGTATCAAAGGCAGATTGGTCCAGATGTTGCATGACTACGTCGAAGTGTTTGCTTGGTTGTATAAAGATATGTTAGGGCTTGATACTGACATTGTGGTTCATCGTCTACCAACAAAATAAGATTGTCCTCCAGTCAAGCAAAAAGTTCATCGTATGCAGCCTGACATGTCTGAAAAGATAAAGGCTAAGGTAATGAAATAGTTTGATGCAGGTTTTCTAGTTGTGACATCATATTCTCAACGGGTGGAAAATATGGTCCTCGTACCAAAGAAATATGGGAAGGTTCATATGTGCATAAACTATAGGGACTTGAATAAGGTGAACCCCAAAGATGACTTCCCTTTACCGCATATTGACGTTTTGGTTGACAACACGGCTCAACATAAAGTCTTATCCTTCATGGATGGTTTCTCTGATTACAATCAAATCAAGATGGCTCCCGAGGACATGGAAAAGACCCCTTTTATTACACAATGGGGAACTTTCTTCTACAAGGTCATGCCTTTCAATTTGAAGGATGCAGGGGTAACGTATCAACGAGCTATGGTAGCTCTATTTCATGACTTGATCCATCATGAGATAAAGGTCTATGTGGATGATATGATTGCAAGGTCACAAACTGAGGAAGAGCACCTTGATCACTTACACATGTTGTTTGAAATTTTGAAGAAGTACAAGCTAAGGCTAAATCCTAACAAGTGCACCTTCGGGGTATGGTCTGGAAAGCTTCTGGGTTTTGTCGTCAGAGGCAAAGGTATTGAAGTGGATCCTGTGAAGGTCAAAGCCATTCAAGAAATGTCAGTTCCCCATTCCAAGAAGGAAGTCAGAGGCTTCTTGGGTCAACTTAACTACATTTCTCGCTTCATATCTCACCAAACCGCTACTTGTGAGCCAATATTCAAACTTTTGAAGAAAGATCAAGTAATCAAATGGAATGAAGACTGCCAAGCTTCCTTTGACAAGATCAAGGAATATTTACAAGAACTTCCTATCTTGATGCTTCCAGTTGAAGGAAGACCCTTGATCATGTACTTGACTGTATTAGAGAATTCAATAGGGTGTGTGTTGGCCAACATGACGAGTTTGTCCGAAAAGAGCATGCAATATACTACCTGAGCAAAAAGTTTATCGACTGTTAAACTAGATATTCACTGCTCGAGAAAACTTGTTGCGCTCTAGCATGGGCTGCTCGCCGGATAAGACAATATATGTTTAATTACACCATGTTATTGATTTCTAAGATGGATCCTATCAAGTATATCTTCGAGAAGCCAACTCTCTCCAGATGGATAGCTAGACGGCAAATGATTCTGACTGAATATGACATCTAGTACACTACACAAAAGGCCATCAAAGGAAGTGTACTAGCAGATCATTTGGCCCATCAAGCTATTGATGACTACTAATCCATGAACTTTGAATTCCTGGACGAGAATATCATGCTGATAACTGACTGTGAAAAACCTGGACCATATGACGGACCTGAACAAAGATCCCAATGGACTATGGTTTTTGATGGAGCTTCCAATGCTTTGGGTAATTGAATTGGCATTGTGATTATTTCTCCTGAAGGTTGGAATACACCTTTCACCGCTAGATTGTGCTTCGACTGTACGAATAACATTGCTGAATACAAGGCGTGCATTTTGGGCCTAAAGGCTACCATTGACTTGAGGATCAAATTTTTGGACGTATATGGAGATTCTGCTCTAGTAATCATTCAATTCAAAGGAGAATGGGATACCAAGCATCCTAACCTAATTCCCTACAAGGAGCTTGTGCTTACTTTGACCCCATACTTTGAGGAGGTTACCTTCGAACACTTCCCAAGAGAACAAAATTAGTTAGCTGATACCCTAGCAACAATGTCATCCATGTTCAAGGTCAATTGGGATAATGAAGCTCTCATAATTACTATAGAAAGATTTGATGAATCAGCACACTGGTATGAGCTTGACACTGACAAAGAGAAGCCTTTGTACCATGAGGTGAAGAGATATCTTGAAGCACAAGAGTATACTGAAGGAGCTTCAATCAATGACAAGAAATTTTTGCGAAGATTTTCAGCCAAATTCTTCCTAAGCAATGGAATCCTATACAAGCGTAACCATGATTCTACTCTACTCCGAAGTGTGGATAAGAAGGATGTAGAGAAGATCATGGAAGACATGCATGATGGTATCTTTGGGACTCACTCTAGTGGACACACTATGGGAAAGAATATTCTAAGGGCTGGTTACTATTGGTCGACAATGGAAATTGATTGTCACCATCACTCGAGGACTTGCCATGAGTGTCAGATCTATGCTGACAAGGTCCATGTATCTCCAATCCCTTTGAACATCATGACTACTTTGTGGCCGTTTGCAATGTGGGGAATTGACATGATTGGAGAGATCAAACCCACTGCTTCTAATGGACACCGCTTCATCCATGTCGCTATTGACTACTTTACCAAATGGGTCGAAGCTGCTTCATTTGCCTCAGTCACTAATAATAATGTTGTAGCTAGATTTATCAAGCATAACCTCATCTTCCATTATGGTATCCCCGAAAGGATCATCACCGACAACGGAACTAATCTCAATAATGCTATGGTTATGGAACTCTGCATGCAGTTCAAAATTAAGCATCATAATTCTTCTCCATACAGGCCTAAGATGAATGGTGCAGTGGAAGTTGCCAATAAAAATATCAAGAAGATTGTGCAAAAGATGGTAGTAACCTACAATGACTGGCATGAAATGTTACCGTTTGCTCTCTATGGCTACCGTACTTCAGCTCGAACATCAACTGAGGCAACCTCGTTCTCCTTGGTTTATGGGATGGAAGTTGTCCTGCCTATCGAAGTTCAGATTCATTCTCTAAGGATTACAAAAGAAGCAGACTTAGGCAAATACGAATGGATTCAAACTAGGTTCAATCAGTTGAACTTGATTGATGAGAAGAGACTGGCTATTGTTTGTCATGGTCAAATGTATCAAAAACGTATGATCAAGGCTTTCAATAAAAAGATCAAGCCTCGAGTATATCAGACTGGTGACTTGGTGATAAATTGCATCATTTTACCACAAGGCAATCCCAGGGGCAAATGGACTCCCACCTATGAAGGGTCATTTGTTGTTAAGAAAGTTTTCTCCGATAGTGCCAGGATGCTGACTACTATGGATGGTGAAGATTTCCTACATCTTGTGGACGTGGACATAGTCAAAAAATACTACGCATAAAACAACCTTCTAGGTGGACATACCTAGGAAAAAATAAAGGCATCCTGGAGAAACAAAGAGGTTCAAGCAAAATTTAGAGATATATGCAAAATATTGTACACCCGGCAAGTCAAAAACCTGAAAGGGAGGCTTTGGAAAAAAATGGGTATCCTGGTGGGATGAAAACCCAAGAGGGCGGTCCATGAAAAAGTTAAGGATTAAAGTGTATGACTATGTCCCATTGAATCACTATAGCCAGCTTTATTACCAAGGTCCAAGTTCAATGGTACAAGATCAATCCAATCAACTTCTTTCAACGACAAGGGATGATGTTCGAAGACATGGGGGCAATAGCGGAGTTGGAACACAATGAGATCACTTCCACATGGCTATCATTTTTGCTTTCACTTTGTACTCTTTTCATTTCTTTTGACGATTTCCTCTTACTGGGATCTCTGTCTCCTTGTACAAAAAACGTCTGTTTATAAGCAATCATCAATACAAGTATACTTTGAAGTGCAAATGTTTTGGTTTTTGTTTTGTTTTGAGTGCAAAAGCATCCAATGACTAAAATTTAATGAATATATGCATATGAACATGATTAAACTATTAAAAAATGTATACATAAAAACAGTAACAAGCATTTCCTTAAGGATTTTGGATTATCCCCACAAAGTTACTTCAATAAAATTATCCCCAGCCAGAGTTCCAATCTCTCAAAAAAAAACCTCCCCCGTTTGAGTTTGGAAGCCTCATGGAGTTCTTCCTAAATAGTTCACTTCCCCAAATAGGTCGTCAAAATATTCTCTTCAACATGATTTATTTTCCCCAAAAGACTGCAAATTCCCTAACTCGAGTTTTCCTGTCAGACTATAACGAATCAATGGACAAAACCCCTTAATCCCCAATGGAGTCATTATTATCCCAGTAAGTTACTGTGAAGCCTAGAATCCGACCAGATAATAGTTTAACTTCACCTAAGTTACTATGAAGCCTAGAATCGAACCAGATAACAATTTAACGTCATCTCTCTAGAAAGTTACCGCAAAACCTGGAATTCGACCAGATAACAGTTAACTTCAATTTTCCGTGAAGCCTAGAATCCGACCAGATAACAGTTGGACTTCATCTAATTCACTGCGAAGATTGGAAACCAACCAGATAACAGTTCAACTACATCATTTCAAGCAAGTTACTATGAAGCCTGTAACACCCCAGTTTTAATTATTTGATTTATTTAATTGGGAATTTATTTTATTAGAATTAATAAAATAAAAATAATTATTTATTTTGGAATATTTGAAGAAAACTAAAGGAAATAAGAAAATATTGGGTTTTTAAGTTATTGGGCTTGGATGTCGTTAGTAAAGAGTGGGGGTGCAAAAGAAATAAGGATATATATTTTGGAACTTAAGTTATTCCTCACTTTTCACGATAAAACAGAATTTGGAGATATTTGGGATTGGAGCTCTGAAGAACGAAGAACAATCGCTCAAGAGTTCAAAGCTGCAATTTGATAAGGTAAGGGGGGGCTACTACTCGATTTACTTTTGCTTATGGGTTTAGGTACGGTTGATTTTGGATAATCGTAGGGAGAAACCCCAATTTTTAGATGTTCTTAGGGATCAATAACCTTAGGGTTGAACCTTGTTAGAAAAGGTTTAGGTTCCCAAATTTTATGAATCAATTAGGGATTTTAGGTTCCTATGGTGGATTTGGAGTATATTTGTATGATCGGGAGTTTCCCTTAGGTGTTCTAAGGATAACCTTGATGTTATCAGATTTCCCCAAAAAGGACGAATAATCACTTTTAAGGTTACTTTGATAATTGTTGGTAATTATAAAATTAAGTTTTTGGATTAAATGATTTGAAAAAGGAATTCTGTCTTCCAACGATTTTAGAAAACTATAACCTTGAAGGATTTGAGTTATTCAATTTGTGGGAAATTGATGAACATAGGTCAGAGGCATAGGAAATTGATGTTTTGGAAACTTGATGTGTATTTGGATGTTTTGTACTGCATTGCACTGCTGTAGAAATGTATTTTCGTGCAAAAATGTTGGCATATGAGCTGTTGCAGGTACAGGAATATTTGGCACGCGCTCATCAACACGGGCCGTGTTGCTACACACGGGCACCCGTGTTGATCTTCTGTGTTGGTAAAAATAATGTGTTTCTGGACACATTTCCACACGGGCAGTGTTGCTGCACACGGGCACTCGTGTTGAACCTCCTGTGTTGGTTTCTGAATTCTATTTTTTGTGCATGCTGTTATGTACGGAATTGATTCTGTTTTGATGTGCAGTGTTTTATATGTTTGTATGTTATGATACCAACACTACGTGGATGTTATTGTCATGCTTTTAGATGATGTTATCAAGCATGAATTATGATATAACTTGATATGATTGGTTGATGTTTAATAGTATGCTGAGTGATTACATGCTATCCATATCCTGTTATGATTGATATTGTTGATGTTGCATGATATGTTTTCTTGATGTTAATAGTATGCTGAGTGTTACATACTTTACATATCATGTTGCATTTGTTAATTCCCATTGTGTGGAATTAACATGGTGGCCAATATACGTGTCCGCGATTTAATGGAACGTTGAGGTGGTAGCCGTGTCCGCGATATAATGGAACGGTGAGTTGTCCGTGACCCGAGATATAATGGGGCGGTAAAATGGTACCACATGCATGGGTGTGTTGCATTATATTGAATATAACATGAATGGATGATTTTCCAATGTTGTATTTAATTGATTGTATGCATGTATTGTTGCTGAATTGTTAATGATGTTTGATGTTAATTATAAGTATGAAAAGTAATATATTATGAATATATGAATTGTAAAGGTTTTCGTAAACTATGAAACATGCTAACTGTTTGGGTGATGCTTATGGTTTTTCTGAATTAATTGTTATGAACGTATAATCAAATGTATAGTTGAGATGCTCACCCTTACTGTTGAACATTTCAGATTGAGGAGCTTCGTTCAGGTGCTTGGCGAAGGCTTGTTGTTTCTAGTTTATTTCTGTTTAAGTATTGTCCGGGTCATGCTCTGATAGTTGTAACTCCGGGAACGTTTGTTTGTCGAGCTGCTTTAGTCAGACTCGTTTATTTCCTTATGTTTGTTATAATATGATGTTGATATATTCCAGGTGTTAATCCCTGATGATTTTGAAAATATTATAACATTGGTTTGTTAATTAAATTATTCCGTTGTGTAAACATGTATGAGTTGCTTCTATGTTATGCATGACAGGAACTTGTTTTTATTAAAAGAGAATTGTGACATCCTCGTTAATACATGTACTCTGAAAATATGATTTTGATTATTTGCGAAATTTTATGCGGGGTTTTAGAGGGTGTTACAATAGTGGTATCAGAGCATAGTCGGTCGTTGCGACCAGAGTCTGGAGTCAGTCATTCCTTTTGTATGCGACTAATGTAAGGCAACACTGTCGATACTGTATTCTGATGGGGAGTATGTTTTAATTCTCAGGAATATGGCTGGAAGAGGTAACGGACGAAATGATGTTGCACTCGCTGAGGCTTTGGGGATGTTAGCTGGTATACTTGCTGGAAATCCAAATGGAGGCGTGATTGGTGCTGATAGTCAATTGGGGAACTTCTAAAGGAACAATCCTCCGTTGTTCAAAGGTACACATGACCCTGAAGGTGCTCAGAAGTGGCTGAAGGAAATCGAAAGGATTTTCCGTGTGATTGATTGTGCTGAAGATCTGAAAGTCAGATATGGTACGCATATGTTGGCAGAAGAGGCCGATGACTGGTGGGTTGCAACAAGGACTGAAATGGTTCAGGATGGAGAGGCACTGACTTGGGCTAACTTCAGAAGGGCTTTTCTGAGGAGGTAGTTTCCTGAAGATGTTCGGGGAAGGAAGGAAATTGAATTTTTGGAGCTTAAGCAGGGAAATCTGACTGTTAGTGAGTATGCTACTAAGTTCACGGAGTTGGCAAAGTATTATGCGCACTACAACAATGATGAGGCTGGAGAATTCTCTAAATGTATCAAATTTGAGAATGGTCTCCGAGATGAGATTAAGCAGGGAATCAGGTACCAGCGTATTCGTAGATTTTCTGATCTGGTGGATTATAGCAGGATCTTGGAAGAAGATATTACCAAGACTAGGTCGTCTCACTCTCGTGGGGCTGTTGATAAAAGAGGAAAGCAACATATGGACCGTGGCAAGCCATATGGTAGAGGTAACCAGAAATCAGGTGGATGGAAAAGGCCTAGTGGGGGAGATTCTAAGGCTCCTATCAGATGCTACAGGTGTGGTGTGTTTGGTCATCATATTCGAGATTGCAAGAGCGATGAGAAGAAGTGCTATAAATGTGGAAAGACTGGTCATTTGTCTATTGATTGCAAAGGGAAGTCTGTTACTTGTTACAATTATGGTGAAGAAGGTCACATTCGTCCGCAGTGTCCTAAGCCTAAGAAGGATCAGTCAGGTGGAAAAGTGTTCGCTTTGTCTGGATCTGAGACTACTCCAGAGGATCGATTGATTAAAGGTACGTGTTTTATTCATGGCACACCTTTAGTTGCAATTATTGACACTGGTGCAACTCATTATTTCATTTCTTTGGATTGTGCTGAGAGGTTGAAACTGGACATATCTGATATGCGAGGTAGCATGGTTATTGATACTCCTGCATCGGGTTCAGTGACAACTTCACTAGTATGTAGGAATTGTCCTATTGAGATTTTTGGTAGAGGTTTCGGTATGGATTTAGTGTGCCTACCGCTTGAACAAATTGATATTATCCTTGGGATGAACTGGTTGGAATTCAATTGGGTTCATCTGAACTGTTTTGCTAAGACGGTGATTTTTCCAGAAGCAGTTGGTGTCGAGAATTTGACTATGACTGCTAGGCAAGTACAAGAAGCAATGGAAGACGGTGCTAATGTGTTTATGTTACTTGCTTCGTTAGATGCAACAGGAAAGGTCAAGAGTGGTGAATTTCCAGTGGTGTGTGATTTTCCAGAAGTCTTTCCTGATGATGTTGGTGAGTTACCTCCTGAGAGAGAAGTGGAATTTTCTATAGATTTGATTCCTGGTACGAGACCGGCGTCGATGGCACCATATCGTATGTCTGCATCTGAGTTGGCAGAATTGAAGAGTCAGTTGGAAGATTTACTGGAGAAGAAGTTTATTCGTCCAAGTGTTTCGCCTTGGGGTGCTCCGGTATTGTTGGTTAAGAAGAAAGAAGGTTCTGTGAGACTGTGTGTTGATTACAGGCAATTGAACAAAGTAACCATTAAGAATCGGTATCCATTACCGAGGATTGATGATTTAATGAATCAGCTAGTTGGAGCCAGTGTATTCAGTAAGATTGACTTGAGATCTGGATATCATCAGATTCGTGTGAAAGCGGAAGATATTCAAAAGACTACTTTTCGAACGAGGTATGGGCATTACGAATATTCTGTTATGCCGTTCGGAGTTACTAATGCACCTAGTGTTTTCATGGAGTACATGAACAGGATTTTTCATCCGTATCTGGATAAATTTGTTGTGGTTTTTATTGATGACATTCTGATTTATTCCAAGAATGACGAAGAGCATGCGGAACATCTCCGAATTGTGTTAGAGTTGTTGAAAGATAAGAAGCTGTATGCAAAGTTGTCCAAATGTGAGTTCTGGCTGAATGAAGTTAGTTTTCTTGGACATGTGATTTCTAAGAATGGTATTGCAGTGGATCCTACAAAAGTAGAAGCAGTATCTCAGTGGGAAGCGCCGAAGACTGTTTCTGAAATCAGAAGTTTTCTTGGTCTTGCAGGTTATTACAGAAAGTTTATCGAAGGATTCTCAAAGTTAGCTTTGCCGTTGACGAAGTTGACTCGTAAAGGACAAGCGTTTATTTGGGATTCTGATTGTGAGAAAGGTTTCCAAGAATTGAAGCGGAGATTGACTAGTGCTCCTATTCTGATTTTGCCGAATCCGGTGGAATCTTTTATGGTTTATTGTGACGCATCTCTGATGGGATTAGGTGGTGTTTTAATGCAGAATCAACAGGTAGTTGCGTATGCTTCGAGACAGTTGAAGGTTCATGAAAGGAACTATCCTACTCATGACTTAGAGTTAGCAGCAGTTGTGTTTGTCTTGAAATTGTGGAGACATTATCTGTATGGTTCGAGATTTGAAGTGTATAGTGATCATAAGAGTTTGAAGTATCTTTTCAATCAGAAAGAGCTCAATATGAGGCAAAGAAGGTGGTTGGAATTTCTCAAAGATTATGATTTTGGTTTGAATTACCATCCTGGTAAGGCAAATGTGGTTGCAGATGCTTTGAGCATGAAATCCTTGCATATGTCTATGATGATGGTTCGTGAATTGGAGTTAATTGAACAATTCCGAGATTTGAGTTTAATTTGTGAAAGTACTCTGAAGTGTGTTCGTTTGGGTATGTTGAAACTTACTAGTGGTATTCTAGAAGAGATCATGATCGGGCAGAAATCTGATGTTAATTTAGTTGATAAATTGACATTGATCAACCAAGGTCAAGGTGGTGAGTTTAGAATTGATGAAAATGATGTTATGAGATTTGGCGATAGAGTTTGTGTTCCTGATGTTGCAGAAATCAAGAAGAGTATATTAGAGGAAGGACATCGCAGTGGGATGAGTATTCATTCGGGTGCCACGAAAATGTATCATGATTTGAAGAAATTGTTTTGGTGGCCGGGAATGAAAAAGAAAATAGCTGAATTTGTGTATGCATGTTTAATCTGTCAGAAATCGAAGATTGAGCATCAGAAGCCGTCTGGGTTTATGCAATCGATGTTTATTCCAGAATGGAAGTGGGACAGTATTTCTATGGATTTTGTGTCTGGATTGCCGAGAACCCCTAAGAATTTTGAAGCGATATGGGTTATTGTGGATAGACTGACTAAGTCTGCTCATTTTATACCGGTGCGAATGGATTACTCAATGGAGAGATTGGCACAGTTGTATATTGAGAAAATAGTGAGTTTGCATGGAGTTCCTTCTAGTATTGTGTCAGATAGAGATCCGAGGTTCACTTCGAAATTTTGGGAAGGATTGCAGAAGGCTATGGGTACTAAGTTGAGGTTGAGTTCAGCTTATCATCCTCAGACTGATGGACAGACGGAGAGGACGATTCAATCGTTAGAAGATTTATTGCGTGCTTGTGTTTTAGAGAAGGGTGGAGCTTGGGATAGCTATTTGCCATTGATTGAATTTACTTATAACAATAGTTACCATTCGAGTATTAGTATGGCTCTGTTTGAGGCATTGTATGGTAGACGGTGTAGAACGCCTTTGTGTTGGTATGAATCTGGAGAGAGTTCAGTAATTGGGCCAGAGATTGTTCAGCAGACTACTGAAAAGATCAAATTGATTCAAGAGAAGATAAGAGCTTTTCAGGGTCGTCAGAAAAGTTATCATGATAAGAGGAGGAAGAATTTAGAATTCAGTGCTGGAGATCATGTGTTTATGAGAGTTACTCCGATGACGGGTATTGGTCGAGCGTTGAAATCTAAGAAGTTGACTCCGCGTTTTATTGGTCCGTTTCAGATTACGGAAAGAGTTGGAGAAGTTGCTTATCGTATTGCTTTACCTCCGAGACTTGCGAATTTGCACGATGTTTTTCATGTTTCTCAGTTGAGGAGATACATTCCAGACCCATCTCATGTAATCCAAGTAGATGATGTACAGGTGAGAGATAACCTGACTGTAGAAACATTGCCTATGAGGATAGAAGATCGGGAAGTGAAACAGTTAAGAGGTAAAGAGATAGAATTAGTGAAGGTTGCTTGGGGAGGTCCAGCTCATGGAAATGTTACTTGGGAACTGGAGAGCCAGATGAAAGAGGCTTATCCGGAACTGTTCGTCTAAGGTATGTTTTCGAGGACGAAAACTCTTTTAGTGGGGGAGAGTTGTAACACCCCAATTTTAATTATTTGATTTATTTAATTGGGAATTTATTTTATTAGAATTAATAAAATAAAAAGAATTATTTATTTTGGAATATTTGAAGAAAACTAAAGGAAATAAGAAAATATTGGGTTTTTAAGTTATTGGGCTTGGATGTCGTTAGTAAAGAGTGGGGGTGCAAAAGAAATAAGGATATATATTTTGGAACTTAAGTTATTCCTCACTTTTCACGATAAAACAGAATTTGGAGATATTTGGGATTGGAGCTCTGAAGAACGAAGAACAATCGCTCAAGAGTTCAAAGCTGCAATTTGATAAGGTAAGGGGGGGCTACTACTCGATTTACTTTTGCTTATGGGTTTAGGTACGATTGATTTTGGATAATCGTAGGGAGAAACCCCAATTTTTAGATGTTCTTAGGGATCAATAACCTTAGGGTTGAACCTTGTTAGAAAAGGTTTAGGTTCCCAAATTTTATGAATCAATTAGGGATTTTAGGTTCCTATGGTGGATTTGGAGTATATTTGTATGATCGGGAGTTTCCCTTAGGTGTTCTAAGGATAACCTTGATGTTATCAGATTTCCCCAAAAAGGACGAATAATCACTTTTAAGGTTACTTTGATAATTGTTGGTAATTATAAAATTAAGTTTTTGGATTAAATGATTTGAAAAAGGAATTCTGTCTTCCAACGATTTTAGAAAACTATAACCTTGAAGGATTTGAGTTATTCAATTTGTGGGAAATTGATGAACATAGGTCAGAGGCATAGGAAATTGATGTTTTGGAAACTTGATGTGTATTTGGATGTTTTGTACTGCATTGCACTGCTGTAGAAATGTATTTTCGTGCAAAAATGTTGGCATATGAGCTGCTGCAGGTACAGGAATATTTGGCACGCGCTCATCAACACGGGCCGTGTTGCTACACACGGGCACCCGTGTTGATCTTCTGTGTTGGTAAAAATAATGTGTTTCTGGACACATTTCCACACGGGCAGTGTTGCTGCACACGGGCACCCGTGTTGAACCTCCTGTGTTGGTTTCTGAATTCTATTTTCTGTGCATGCTGTTATGTACGGAATTGATTCTGTTTTGATGTGCAGTGTTTTATATGTTTGTATGTTATGATACCAACACTACGTGGATGTTATTGTCATGCTTTTAGATGATGTTATCAAGCATGAATTATGATATAACTTGATATGATTGGTTGATGTTTAATAGTATGCTGAGTGATTACATGCTATCCATATCCTGTTATGATTGATATTGTTGATGTTGCATGATATGTTTTCTTGATGTTAATAGTATGCTGAGTGTTACATACTTTACATATCATGTTGCATTTGTTAATTCCCATTGTGTGGAATTAACATGGTGGCCAATATACGTGTCCGCGATTTAATGGAACGTTGAGGTGGTAGCCGTGTCCGCGATATAATGGAACGGTGAGTTGTCCGTGACCCGAGATATAATGGGGCGGTAAAATGGTACCACATGCATGGGTGTGTTGCATTATATTGAATATAACATGAATGGATGATTTTCCAATGTTGTATTTAATTGATTGTATGCATGTATTGTTGCTGAATTGTTAATGATGTTTGATGTTAATTATAAGTATGAAAAGTAATATATTATGAATATATGAATTGTAAAGGATTTCGTAAACTATGAAACATGCTAACTGTTTGGGTGATGCTTATGGTTTTTCTGAATTGATTGTTATGAACGTATAATCAAATGTATAGTTGAGATGGTCACCCTTACTGTTGAACATTTCAGATTGAGGAGCTTCGTTCAGGTGCTTGGCGAAGGCTTGTTGTTTCTAGTTTATTTCTGTTTAAGTATTGTCCGGGTCATGCTCTGATAGTTGTAACTCCGGGAACGTTTGTTTATCGAGCTGCTTTAGTCAGACTCGTTTATTTCCTTATGTTTGTTATAATATGATGTTGATATATTCCAGGTGTTAATCCCTGATGATTTTGAAAATATTATAACATTGGTTTGTTAATTAAATTATTCCGCTGTGTAAACATGTATGAGTTGCTTCTATGTTATGCATGACAGGAACTTGTTTTTATTAAAAGAGAATTGTGACATCCTCGTTAATACATGTACTCTGAAAATATGATTTTGATTATTTGAGAAATTTTATGCGGGGTTTTAGAGGGTGTTACAAAGCCTGGAATCCGACCAGATAACAATTAATTTCACCCTTTCAAGTAAGTTATTGTGAAGTCTGGAATCCTACCAGATAACAATTAACTTCAGTAAGTCACTATGAAGCCTGGAATCCAACCAGATAACATTTTGACTTCATCTAATTCACTGCAAAGCCTGGAATCTGACCAGATAATAGTTTGACTTCATCTAATTCACTACAAAGCCTGGAATCCGACCAGATAATGGTTTGACTTCATCTAACTCACTGCGAAGCCTGGAATCCGACCAGATAAAAGTTTGGACTTCATCTTCCTTAGCAAGTTGCTGCGAAGCCAGGAAACCGACCATATAACAGCTAACTTTTGTAACTCCCCTGTAGAGCAAAGGATAACTACAACTTTTGAACTTTATTCCCCAAGCAGAAACCAACATTCCCTGTAGAGTTTTCTCAAGAAAAATAAATGTTCCCCAGCGAAGTTCTCCTCAAACAACGAAGCAGGAATCTCCAGGGGAAACATTATAACAAAGGTTGAAGATGCATACCCTTCATCCCCAACAGCAATCTGGGATTCAACTTCCCAAAGTTCCCCAGCACTGGTCAAGGATTTATTTTCCAAGACAAAGATACACTTCAACAATAATTCATATTTCATACATCATACTACATACACGGCAAATGCATACAATATAATCTCATTTATTTTGAGAACATCATTACACCATGCATACATCTACATGCAACTAACCCTTTTTCTTGCAGACCTCTTCTGGATAGATTTCATTCCCCAGTGAAGTCACCAATCACAAGACCTCTTCTGGGTCAGATTCATTTCTCCCAGTTAAAGACCGGCAAAGGACATCTACAATTTCAATCAATAGTCACTCCGAATGGCATCTATAAGCCCATCTCTGACAAAATTTTCATCTTTTCTCCAAATGGCATCTTTAAGCCCATTCTTGACATAATCATCTAATATGTCATCATCGAGTGCAAATTTATGGGCACTCTAGTGTTCAATCATCTTTCACCTTCAAGTCACGAATGGCGAGCCCGCCAATCTAGCTATTCAGGTTTAAGAAGATTGAACAGGGGCAGCTGTTGTACCCCAAAATTTTCTCTCTCATTTCTCAAAGATTCTCCTCACAAGATCTTTAATTGCTCAAGATTGCACAAGGATTGATCAGCTCAAGGCACTTCCTCAATACTAATGACTCAAATTAGGGTTTGAGTTTGCACAAGGACAAATGGATTTTTAATGCCCCACATGACTTTCATGGATCATTATGGACCTTCAATAATGTTCATGTCAAGTTTCAAGTCTTACAGTTCAAGTTTGCTCAGTCAATTGATCAGTTGACATAAAATCAGTTGCATTGGATAAAAAGTCAATTGTGGTCAACTTACAGTCAAACTTCATGATTTTTTATCCATATCAACATTTTAAACTCATATGAACCACTTGGTCAAGTTTAGATTATAATTCCTCGAGAAATTTGATCAGATCACCAAAAGGGCAAAATGGTCAAAATTAGGGTTTTCGACTAAGAAGGCTTGATTTTTAACTTTTGACCAAATACATGACTTATTGGTTTGAGGCATCATATCAAGGATTTAAATGCATCATTTTTTACCTAATTGCATGGTTCAAATCCCATCTCAAGATCAATTGATTGATAATTAAAATTTGGTCAACTGATGAAAAAGTCAAATATACACTGAAAAGTCAAACTTTGACTTTTTGATCAAAATCAAGTTTCAAAATTCATATTTCATCAAGACATGTCAAAATATGAATATTTTTCATCAAGAAATCAAAAAGTCAAAATTCACTTTGAAAAGTCAAAATTTCTAAGACTTAGAAATTTTTCTAAGTGTTGGAAAATTTACTTTTTTTTTCATGACTTTGTGCCAAATTTTCACCATGATGAAAAATGATTCAAAGAAAACTTTCAACATGAAAGTTATAGATCTTGAGGAAATCTACAACTTTTATTCACAAATAAAATTCTAGAAATGCTTGGATTGTAAGTTATAAATTCATGAAAACATGTACATGAAACAAAAACACTTAGTGAAATTTTGACCTAGTTTAGGCAGATTTTTGACCTAACTTCTTTGATAAGTTTCACATAGTTCCAATTTGACTTTACAAAAATGATTAAAAGATAAGTTGTAGAGGATGTTTAAAGCTTTCCAAAATTTCCAAGAACTCATTGTGATCATGTTTTAGCTAAGAGAATCGAAGCCATGAAGTTAGGGTGTCATTCTTGAATTACAAGGCAGATTTTGTGATGAACATGAACCAAATCCATAGCCATGCTGCATAATATTCACTTTGCAGGACTCAAACTTGTATATCACTCCTTAATTGAATACTTACACAGCTTATTGGGCTATAATCCAAGTGTTTGAGCCATTGTCTAATTGATCATTCCATTTTTGGAAGAAAGTAAGATATCCATTCTTGAAAAGTAGCTTTAATCACAAAGTCCACTGTCCTTGAGCATTGAACTTGTTATTTCTGCACACTCAACTCCTACAAGTCCGAACAAGCTTGTTTAAAGTCCTAACCACTCTAAGATAGCTTGGTACAAACATTGGAAACATGTTCTTCATGCTTATTTCAAAAACAAGTAAGAGTGTCATAACATGTGTTTTTCAAATTCTGGCTTGTTGTAGCACATAAAACCTTTTGCCTATAAATACATACACATATCGCAACCTAACACACGTGTGATCAAGCCCTCAAACACTCCCAAATCCATAATCACATAGCAAACCTCTATTGTTGCATATTCTGGCCAGAAATCCCAAAGTTAAAAAACACTCTTGCGTTTCTTGGCCTTTTGTTTCCAAAGGCTTATAAACATCATAAATAAACAATCCCAACACTTGTTATCCAAATATAACACCATCTCCATAAACTTCCATAACCAAAAAATAGAGTTTGCATCTTGAATTCTCTAGCACGACTCAAACACTTTCAGCACCAAGTAAGGGTTACATTAGCCTCCTGGGAACTTAAAGAAGCTAACCTGGTCATCACCATCACTTGAAATAAGCTCAAACTCATTCCATGATTTCAAATTTTTGAGGTGATTTTCTGAACTTTAATCTCTTCATTTAGGCATTGTTAAGCTTACATTTTCAAAGATAAAATGTAGACATCATTGCCCTGAAGATAAGCATGTCCATAGTTTTCATTTATATTGCCTGAGCTTAGAGAATTTTGAGTTTGAAATTGTTGGAAAAATTAGGGTTCAGATTAGGGCCAACAAAATTCTTTCTCATCTTTAATTTATAGTTTAAGTTATTTACATTTCTGGAATCGTGAGTAAAATGGAGTAACTTTCATGTTTACATTTTCAATTTTTGTTGAGAAATGAGAAAGATACAGGTTCAAACATGGCGCGGGGAAGAAGATGAAGTGCAGGCCTATGAATGGATTTTCAATATTTATTTATGGTTTTGTATAAGTTAACGGGTGTATAGTCACCCCAGTGGTAGAGCGCGCGTGTATTATTGCTAAGGGTCTGGGTTCGAGCCCTAGCGCTGCCCTTTTGTTTTTCTAACTTTTTTTTTCATTTTTTGTCAAACAACTTAGTCTTACCCCCCCCCCCCCCCCCCCCCCCTCCTTCCCCCGTATTCACTCATAATCATGTAGGCCCATTGTTTTTTTATTTTATCTCTTTTGCTGACTAAAAAAAAATCTAATGGGCCAGTCCTAGTACAAAAAATTATTTTTGCTACAAAACACTCCAAATCCATTTTACACCCCTGACCTTATTCTCATATCATATTTTATTTCCTTTTTTTATTTATTTTTATCATTATTAATATTAATTTTATTAATCAAAAATCCAAAAATATTTTTATTTGTTTATATACATATTTAATATCTTTTTATTTCCTTTAAAATTAAAAAGAGAAAAAGACATTTTCTTAACAAATTTAATTCTTTTTCTTAATAAATTAATAATTAGATTTAAGGTTTAGTTTATTTCTTATTTTAATTAACTTAAAACATTTTCTTAATAAAAATCCAAAAAAAAAGCATTGTTTTTTGTTTTCCTTTATACATCATATTTATTTCCGTGTACATTATATTTATTCATTTCCTGTATATTATTCAATTCAATATGGTTGTAATAGATAATTAGGACTTTAATTTCTTGTTATCTCCCATTTGTAAACTTGTATACCCTATCCCCCAAATGATGTAATAGCGTAGAATTTATTTTCCACAATTTATCACTTTAATATAATTGCTAGTAATTAGAGTTTGTATGGAAAGATAAAATCAAAACTTAGAAAACCCTAAATCCAAGATAAATCAAGTATGAAATACAAAACACTTGCACACTTGCACCTCTAGGGTTAACCCCATTTTGTTGCCTTAAGAAAAATGGTCAGGTTATGCATGTGAGACACTTTAGCAAAAACAATAAAAAATACAAGATCATTGTCCCTCGATGACGCTTCAAATGTTTCCTTACAAATGATCTTAGACCCTTAAGAAAATTGCTAAGGTATCTTACTACATTGCTATCTACGACTATACGATGATCCACGTTCGTCCCTTCACATCCAAAGATTGGGATACTTATCAATCAATGGTAAGTTAGAAATATTTAAAGGAGGAGGAAATGAACAAATACTTTTTGAGTAGGTAGAACGTTCATAGTTGCTTGCTCATAATCATTCTTTAAAACATCTTTCAAAAACACACCAACACTTTCAAACATGAAATATTTTCAAATTTTAACACTTTGTATGCATTCTTATAGAGACGAGAATCATTACAAAGTTCGCCTAAATGAAGGCACTTTTCAATAAAATACTTTCAAAACCAATCACAAACACATTTTAAACAAAGCATTTTCAAAGTGAGCTAGTAACTAAGAGCCTGTAGATAACTACAGATGAAAAGGGTGCTAACACCTTCCCTTTTCATAACCTACCCCCCGAAGTCAAGGAAATATCTCAAAAGGTCTTTCCTGTTACTTTCACCCTTTCCTTTATTGGATAAAATAAAAGTCGGTGGTGACTCTTGCTATCCACAACAATTGCGATAAAACGCAAAATAACCAAGTCAGTTCTCCCACCATATTACACAGAGCATATGTGTTTGATTTCGAATAACATCCTAAGTGTGAATATATGCTTTATTTTATAATAATAAGCACGGTGTTTTTAGGGTGTCACATAGTGGTATCATATCAGGTCGGTCCATCCGACCAGGTTTTTGTACGTTGTTAGTTCCTTGATATGCGACATGTGTCTGAAACACCGTCGATACTTATGTTTTTATGACCGCTTGTAGGAGCAGGATATAAACAAGTGGAGGATAATATTTTTCTTCTCTGAGATATTTCAGTTGTGGAGTGTTAGTTCAGTGTGCTAGTTATTGCAAGAGTGCAAATATTGTTCAAGGGGTGTTAATTCTCGAACCCAAAGAGAGTACGAATTTGAGATTCAAGTTTATCGGTCAGGTCGAAGTGTCCTTAAGAGGGGATGATATGATACTTGTGTGGTTCACATCTCTGAAAGTAGAGAGCGATGTTGTGGCTATTGATATGCTTGTTGTGTGTAAGTTTCCTTATTTTTCCCCCAAGTATATTTGTTACTTGCCACTAGAGCGATAAGCTGAATCAACTTGATGTTATCCTTGGAATAAACTGGTTAGAGTTCAATCATATTCGTATCAACTGTTACACCAAGGAAGTGATGTTTCCAGATTTTGTGGAAGAGGATGATCTGTTTGTGTCTGCTAAATGAGTGAATGAGGTCTGGGTATCATCAAATTCCTGAGAAGGCTAAGGATATTCTGAAGATAGTTTTTAGGACATGGTATGTTCATTATGAGTATTTATTAATTCCATTAGGTGTGTCTAATGCTCCTAGTGTGGTCTTGGAGTATATGAACATGATTTTTCATCCTTATTTCGATAAGTTTGTGGTGATATTTATTGACGATATTCTGATTTATTCAAAGACAGATGAAGATCATGTTGAAAATATGAGGATTGTGTTAGAACTATTGAAAGAGAAGCAATTGTATGCTAAGTTGTCAAAGTGCGAGTTTTGGTTAAGAGAAGCATGTTTTCTCGGTCATGTGATTTTCATTGGAGGTATTGCTATTGATCTGTCAAAAGTCGAGGTTGTGTTGCAATGGGAGACTCTGAAGTCTGTCACTGAGATCCGAAGTTTTCTTGGATTAGCTCGTTATTATCGTAGATTCATTGAGGGGTTTTCCAAGTTGGATTTTTTGTTAACTCAGATAATTAGGAAAGGTCAGGCTTATGTTTTGGATGTGAAGTGTGTAGAGATTTTCCAACATCTTAAGAGGAGGTTGACGTCGGCTCCAGTGTTGATTCTGTCGAGTCAAACTGAATCTTTTGTTGTGTATTGTGATGTTTCTAAGATGGGTTTAGGTGGTGTGTTAATAGAGAATGGACAAGTAGTGGCTTATACGTCTAGGCAACTTAAAGTCCATGAGGAGAACTATCCTACACATGACTTAGAGTTGGTTGTCATTGTGTTTGCGCTTTAGATTTGGAAGCATTATTTGTTTGGCTCTAGATTTGAGGTGTTAAGTGATCATAAGAGCTTGAAGTACCTATTCGATTAGAATGAGTTGAATATGAGACAAAGGAGATGGATCTAGTTGTTGAAGGATTATGATTTTTGTTTGAACTACCATTCTGGTAATGCCAATGTCGTGGTTGATGGACAGAGTCGGAAAACGTTGCATATGTCAACATTGATAACTAGAGAGTTAGAGATGATCGAAGAATTTAGAGTTTTGAGTTTGGTTTGTGAAGCCACACTACAGAGTGTGAAGTTGGGTATGTTGAAGCTTACTAGTGGTGTTTGTCATACCCTAATTTTACCCGGGCACTTTACCCTCATATATTTTCTTATTCCATTTTGTTTCGAATAAATGAGTTGGAAAAATTTGTGAGGAGGTAAGACTTGCTGGTATCAGGTCTTGAGTTTGAATCTAACTGTGGGCATTATTTTTATTTGTTGTGTTATTTTCTATTTTTTTCATTGTTTTCAATATTACAAAAGTCACAAAATAGTAAAATTTTCATTTTTTTTATTTTCGTTTTCTATTGTAAGCATTTTTTAAAATATTTTTTATTATTTTATTTTGTGCATTTTTTATCAAAAGAGTCCAAAAAAGCATAATAAATATAAAATATTTTCCTTTTTTGTCATAAGTATTTCCTATTTTCTGGTAATTTGGTTGTTGTACCCCAAAATTTGCCCTTTCATTTTCTTCAAAACATTCTCATGAGATCCCCATTTGCTCAAAACTACTCAAGAGTTGACTGGTTAAAATTCTCCTCCTAAGCAATGAGTCCACAACTAGGGTCTGGTATTTCTCAAGAATGTTTGGGTTATAAGGGTCTTAAATTATTTTCATGGGTCTTCATATGTTTTCAAATATACAAGTGATTGATGGTTGAAGAGAATCAATTGATGAAAAGCCAACAGTCACCAAAAAGTCAAACTTTGACTTTTTGGTCAACATTAAAATTCAAAAATCAAGAATCATCAAAACATTCAAAATTATCAAGTTTGATCATCAAGAATCAACAAAGTCAATAAAATCAAGAAAATGTCAACAAAAGTCAAAGTTGGAAAATTTTCCAACACTTAGAAATTTTTTAAGTGTTTTGTTCTTAACAAAGTCACTACTTCGTGAACATTTTAACTAAGATGAAAGATGATTCAAGGAAAACTTTCAACATGAAAGTAGTAGGGATTGATGAATTCTATAACTTTGTCCTTGAGGGTTGATATCCAAAAAATACTTGTATTGATAGATATAGGCCCATGAAGTCATGATGTTTTTATCTAACACTTAGAAAAAATTTCAACAGATTTTGGTCAGTTTTTCATCCCAACTTCTTGGCTAATTTTCACCAATTTCCCATTTTATTTAGCCAAAGTTGTCAATATGAAAGTTGTAGACAATGTCTCAAGCTTTCCAAAATGTCTAAGATAATAATTTTATCATGCTTGAGCTAGAAGTTTCAAATACATGAAGTTGGGCATCCATTCTTGAAATTTCAAGTCATCTTGTGAAAAGTTCATAACCAAATCTTCAAGCCATGTTGCATAATCCCACTTTGCAGACCCCTAACCTCCAAATATATCCATAATCAGAATATTACACATACTTTTGAGCCATTACCCAAGTGTTTGAGCCATTGTCCAAATGATCTTTCCATTTATGGCACAAAGGCACAATTGCCTTTTACATAAAGCATGCTTTAATCACAATGTCAACTCCTTGAGCCTCTCAATGGTTTCTTCTGCACATACACAATGTCAAAGCAAGAAGCAACCATCTACAACCTTCAAAGCACCCCTAAAATAAGGCCATGCCCATATTGGAACTATGGAATGTCCATGAACCTTCACTTACAATCCAACCAAGCCATAACTTTATAATTTGTAAACCTGATCAACTCTTGTCCTAAAATCTTTTCTCTATAAATAGAGAGGTTATTTGCAAGCAAAGAAAGTAGAGGAAAAAAGAAGGAACAATCCATCAAAAACCCCTTTATTCTCAAAAAACAAGAATTTTCCACAAAACCTCCATTTTTTGAGCTTTGAAGTCCAAATCTTTGAATCTCTCAAACCTTGCAAGTTTTATCCAAACAAATCATCCAAATACTTCACATACATCATATAGAAGTTGTCAAAACACAAGAGCAACTTCTATAACATCATTATCACCATCTTCCAAACTCAAAAATAGTGTCATGCAAGTTGACTTGGTTGGTAAGATTCAAACACTTTCAGCATAAAGTAAGGATTGGAACAACTTCAAGGAGGTCCAAAGAGGCTTAATCAATCATAATATTGCACCTAGAACATCTAGAAGAGGCTTCAGACTTTTCTCAAAAAGATGTAAGTTTTCCCAAACTTTGATATCCTTATCCATACATCATTTGCTTTCGATTTCAAAAGAATAAAACAGGACCAATCGGGGCAAAAGAGTGCAAATATACAAAAATTCCAAAAAAAATGCTTCAGGAGCCCTGACACGGGTGGACGTGTCACCTAACACGGGCCGTGTCATGGAGAAAACGTGCAAAAGGAAGGGAAGGTGCTGACACAGACGTCCGTGTCACACGACACGGCCCGTGTCAATTCAGTTGGGACAAAAAATGTGCAGGTGTAGTAGCAGATTCTTACACGGGTCCCCGTGTCAGCCTAGGTGCCAGAAATCCTAATTTTGAGATTTTTGCTATAATTTTGAATCATTAAAGGTACATTGGACATTTTTCATTGCTAGGAATTGACATTAACATCCAAATTATTTTCTAAACAATTAAAAATCATTAGACTTAGGTTTTATTTTAATTTCCTTAATTTCAATTAGCTTAGTTTTTTTAGGTTTTGTTTAAAATAGATAGTTAACTTTACTTTTTAGTTAAAACTAATTAGTTTTCTTAGGTTAATGATCAAAATTTGTTTTTCTATCAAAAAATCACCAAAACAATCTCTTGTTTTCTTTTTCTCTACTTCACATTTTTGCGTATTTTATTATTTCGCATTATCATTTATGTAAATAGTCTGTAATAGATAATTAGGATTTATTGTTTTCCTCCCCATTCACAAATTTGTATCTCCCATTCCTAAAGTATTATAATAGCGTAGGATATTTAATTTCCGTAATTTATCGCTTTCCATATTTCTGTTAGTAATTAGGGTTTGTATGACAAGATTAAAATCAATCATAACAAAACCCTAATTCAAGATAAAATAATTGAATCAAACACCCTTTGCCCACTTACACCTCTAGGGTAACCTCACTTGTTACCTTCATATAAAATAGTCGTGTCCCTCGAACGTGAGATGCTTTAGCAAAGACCCTCGATTAAAAGATTGTCGTCCCTCGATGACCCTTCAATGTTACCTTCGGTAAATGATATTAGTCCCTTACGACAATTGCTAAAACGTCTTACAAGTTACCTTCTATGACTATAGGATGACTCACGCCTGTCCCTCACATCAAATGATAGGGCTTCCTACTAACTAATGGTAGGATGGCACTATCTAAGAGAGGAGGAAAAGAACAAAGACTTTTTGAGTAGGTAGATCGCTCGTAATCGCTTGCTCACAAACTAAAAACAATTTCCACACTTCACACTTTCAAAATAACAACTTTCAAAAAACACTTTATAAACACCCTTGAGGACTAATACAAGGGTTATTATAAAGCAAATTGCCTTACATTAGCATTTTCAAACATCTTTCCACAAAACAACATTTTCTCCCAAAATATCTTTTGAAAACAAACATTTTGTATATATTCTCAACGATACGAGAATCATTACAAAATTTCCGCACTTAAGCATTTTCAAAATGTTTTCAAACATACACAAACACAAAGCATTTAAAAAGTGATCAAGCAACTAAGAGTTCGTAGATAACTACGGATGAAAAGGGTGCTAACACCTTCCCTTTTCATAACCTACCCCCAAACTCAAGAAAATTCTCAAAAGGCCTTTCCTGTTCTTTTCACCCTTTCTTTTATTGGATAAAAGAAAATTCGGGGGCGACTCTTGGTATCCGCGACATTTGCGATAAAATGCAAAACCCAAGTCAGTTCTCCCACTGTATTACAGAAGTGGAGACTCTGTTGGGGAAATATAAACTAAAAGTGGGGTTACCTTAAGAGCTAGATCACCTTTATTGCTTTACTTGTTTGCCTTGTATGCTTTATATTTCGGGATATGCTTGGGTTTATTACTTGTATAGATACTATACCCGTATCTGGGGCATTTTAGGTAAGTAGAAATAGATCGTGGAAAATGTATGGCATAGACCGATATGTTTGAAATGATGGCTATGTTAGTGCAACACATTTGTTGGTACCGGTGTCCCTTGACTCAAGTCAAGGAGAATACGGGGCCGCTGTGTAGTTTCATAAAGCACTAACTGACTGTAGAACCTTAGTTGACACAACTTAGCCATTGGAAAGTAGAGAGATAGCTGGCTTTGGTGCAGATTGAAGTTGGTAGATACTCGATACTGCACTCATTAAGATTTTACTTTCGAGATATTTCAGTCGTAATTTAGATGCTTGTGCCGAAACAATGCCCGAGTGAAAGATCAGTGATATTAAGTCTCCTAGAACCCAATTACTTCTTTTAGGACAGGTTGATCCAACTAAGACTTCAAGAGAGTACGTACCTATAAACTCCATGCAAGCCTAAACCTAAGGCCTTGTGTGCTTTGTTTGTGATTTATTAAACTGTTCAAACATGACATCATGACATCATTACACACATCATTTTTAATAACCATTTCAAGGACCTAGGGATTTATCTTTGTTCTATTTTGTAGGTTATGGCTTCCGTTCGCAGAAACATTATCCGAATCAATTTTGTGAGGATACCTTCTCAACTTAAGGATTTAGTCTCAAGGGTTCCCGAAATTTCTCCATTCATCAAAAGGCATGGTTGATTACTCAGTTTGGTTACCTCGGGTTTTAAAGAAGATATGATGGGTGTTTTGTTCTAGTTCTTTGACCTTGTGCATCACTGCTTCACTTTTCCTGACTACTAATTGGTACCCACAATGGATGAGTTTTCTCAATTACTAGGAGTGCTTATTCTTAATCAAATACCTGTCACCGATTTAGATAAAGAGCCACAACCTGATATTGTAGCTAATTGGGAAACAAGGAGTGGAGTCAAGGGTTTTCTGGCTAAATTTATGTTAGAGAAGGCTCGACGATTTTTGGATGCTATGAGTTTTCAAGCTTTCGAAGAAATCTTGGCTTTATTAATCTATGGCTTGGTGATATTCCCTAACCCGGACCAACTTATAGATGTGAATGCCATCAAGATATTTCTTTCTCGTAACCCTGTGCCTACCTTGCTCGGGGACATTTTTCATTCTCTTCACGCTCGTACTATGAGGAAGCAAGGGACTCTTATGTTTTGCATACCTTTGCTGTCAAGGTGGTTTATTTCTCACCTTCCCGGATCAATATTGAAGAATGAAGAAGGCTTGAGGTGGTCTCAAAGGATGATGTCACTCTCTCATTCGAATATATATTGGTGTTCCGGATCTCAAGAGGATGTTATTATCATTGACCGCTGTAGGGAATAACCTAATGTTCCACTCCTTGGAAATTAGGGGAGGTATTGCTGACAACCCTTCTCTTTCTCTAAGTTAGTTTGTTTACGCTCTAAGAGATGGTCCTCGTGATACACTTATCCAGGGTATTATGTTCGATTACGAAAATTATCCCCAAGGTTATCGTTAAAGGTTTGTACGTGCTTAGGGCATGATAAACAAAGTTGATAGCAAGACTTTAGGGCATAAGAATTCTATCCCTTTGGAGCCATATCTCAAGTGGGTACGACCTCGCGCTCAAAACCTCATGAAGCCATATCCAGTTATCCTACCAGTGATCATGGAGCCTGTCGCCGAGGGGCATATTCCTTATACCATTCTTTATCCGGACATGCCCACCAACCTCAAAGAATTGCAGAAGTCCTGGATTCAACTCAAGGGAGAACGAGACACCTTTGAAGCTCAATTATATGCAAGTGAGAAGAAAGTGTTGGAGCTCACAAAGCGACTTCACGAGGAGCAAAGCCTTAATGCATACATTGACACGAAGATGAACCGTCTGTAGGAGACTTGAGTCTTAGGTGTTAAGAGTTCATTTTGTTGTCTCTTTTAGACCTTTTTGCTTTTTCATTGTAAGCCCAAGGTGCAATTTGTAATTTTTAAACTTATTCATGCAATCTTTGTTTCTATTTCCTGTTTGGCTAGCAAATTTATATCTCTTAAGGTACTTGAAAACATTGCATCCACATATCATGCATCATTTCATAAGCAGGTTTTCTAATATAGGTTTCCTCATCTATTTACTGTTTGTTTCAGTATAAGATGGCTCTCGAACAAACTGTGAAGGATCTCCAAATTCAACATGCACAGTTTCAAGAGAATCTCCTAAACCTAGCCAAAGGGAAACAAGATATGATGGTGCTCCTCACCATGAAAAAGAAGACTAAGAAGCGGGTTGTTATCCTCAACATGGGGAGAAAATTCAAAGTTCCTGCTCGACTAGTTCAAGCAGATGATGTTTCCTCTGAGGAAGACGACAATCAAGAGGAGGATGTTAGAAGCACCAAGGCTGGAGGAGGAAACAATCAGGGTTCTAAAGATGAAGACTACTCCGATGAATATTACCCTCCTGCAGATGACAAATACAAGAAGTTGGAAGACCGACTCAAGGCTGTGGAAATCCAGAAAGTGCCTGAATTGTACTTTGGATATTTGGGTCTGATCTCAGGGGTGGTCATCCATCACAAATTCAAGTTCCCTCCCTATCTTTGCTAAATATGATGGGGTCTCTTGTCCCAAACTCCATCTGAGGTTGTATGCTCGAAAAATCCAACCCCATATTGTTGACCGGAAGTTGTGGATCCATTTCTTTCAAGAAAGCTTGTCTGATACTTAACTTGAATGGTTCTACCAACTTGAAGGAACCAATATTCACACATGGGAAGACTTGGCTGTTGCTTTCTACAAATAGTATCAATATAATGTTGACCTGGCACCGACCCGTGTACAGTTGCAAAACATGTCCATGAGTTCAAATGAAGGGTTCAAAGAGTATGCCCAGAAATGGAGGGACCTAGAAGGGAGGGTGCAACCTCCTTTGACTGATCGGGAATTGGTGGATATGTTCATGGGTACTCTAACGGTCCCATTCTTTAATTTGTGGGCCCATTCTTTAATTTGTTGATTTGGAGCTCTTCATCAGGGTTTACTGAGCTGATACTGCTTGGTGAACGAGTTGAAAGTGGTATCAAGAGCGGAAAGATTCTAATGGATGCAACTTCTAATGTCATGAAGAAGCCTTCAGTGGTAATAAGGAAACCAATGTTGTTTATGGCCAGAGGAGCCGTAGTAAGAATGATTGTCATCATTCTGTAGGGGCAATGTTAATCTCTAATCCAGCGTCTGTTCAACCACAACAATATGGTGATCAGCATAGGTCATGCACACTAAGAGGGGAGTTAACCAGGATTAGTATACTACTGGATCAAGCTTTACAACATCTAGTGAAACCAGACTTCATAACACCACGGGATCCTCCTCCTAATCCCAACAAATCCTCTCCAAAATACAACCCAAATGCAAAGTGTTCCTATCATTCGAACAGTCTGGGGTATGACACCAACAACTGTTGAGCTTTGAAAAATAAAATCCAAGATATGATTGATGCAAAAGAAATTAAGTTTGATCTTACCGAGACCCCTAATATGATCAATGCGCCCATGCTCAGTCATGGTAAAGGTGTTAATGCTATTAACGATGTTTCCGATGTCTCCACCATAAGTGACTTGACCACTCCCTTGTTGATCGTTAAGAAAAATCTGTTGTGAGCCGGTTTATTTTCGGGTTCTCCTGAAAATTGTCACCATTGTGCGTCCCAAACTAATGGTTGTATGCGGGTGAAGAAGGGTATTCAATGCTTGATTGATAACCATGAATGTTTGTTCGAGAAAACTCCGTCCATGAAGAGTTTGCATGAAAGTATATCTCAAGAAATGAGACTTAAAGATGTTTCTATAATCACAATTTCCAATAATCCTGTAAGGATCACCTCTAGAGGTCCTATAAGGATTCCTTCCGAGCCGATGGTGGCTCCCATCATCATCACTGCACCGGGGCCAATCCCCTATTCCTATGACAAGGTTGTTCCCTGGAATTATGGAGCAGAAGTTTATTACCATGGTGTTAGGTAAGAGCCATGGATTATCGAAGATGAAGATTATAAAGTTACCAATCTCAATGTCGAAAATATTGTCAGAACTAGTAAAGTTACCTAAATGGGAAGGATCTTCTCCCCATAGATCTCTCCCCCAAAAACTATCACAACACCTGTTCATATTCCTGTTGCTGGGTCAACTTCTGACGCCAGGGGCAAAGATAAAGTCATTGAGCCTACCCAAATGGAGGCACCCTCAAAAGATGTTACAATTTAAGACTCCTCTAAACAAGATATGGAAGAAATATTGAAGATTATCCGTAAAAGTGACTACAAAATAGTTAAACAACTTGGGCAGACACCCTCCTAAATATCCATGTTGTCCTTATTATTATGCTCTGAAGCCCATGCTTAGGCTTTGTTGAAATTTCTGAAGAATGCTCATGTACCACAAGAGACCTCTGTTGATCAGTTTGAGAATTGTGCTGCAAGCCTAACAACTGATAATGGTTTAGGTTTTTCTGATGCTGACCTAACTCCGGCAGGAAAGAATCATAACAAGGCCATGCACGTCTCTATTGAGTGCAAGGGCACTACTTTGGCGCATGTGTTAGTTGATACAGGTTCCTCCCTGAATGTATTTCCAAAAGATGCTCTAGATAGATTAGACTGTGAAGGGCTGGTGTTGAAACCCAGCGATATTATGGTAAGAGCTTTTGATGGGTCAAAAAGAATGTTGCCCGGAGAAGTTCATCTTCCGACCAAGGTGGGATCTCAGGTTTTCAACTCCACTTTTTATGTAATGGATATTCGCCCGACCAATTCCTGTTTGCTAGGACGCCCCTGGATTCATGGGGCAGGCG
Source organism: Vicia faba (assembly GCA_948472305.1). Classification (NCBI taxonomy): domain Eukaryota; kingdom Viridiplantae; phylum Streptophyta; class Magnoliopsida; order Fabales; family Fabaceae; genus Vicia; species Vicia faba. The sequence goes on from OX451738.1 coordinate 477,403,326, forward strand.
TTGTTACCTCTACCTTACATCAAAAATTGAAGTATTCAGTGAAAGGGAAGATCGTTAAAGTCTATGGAGAAGAAGAATATATGGTCATCCATTTGAATTATTTCAAATCTGTTGAAATGGATGGTGAATTCATTAAAACTCCCTTCCAGACATTTGAAGTAATCCCTTCAAAAAATTTTGTTGCTAAAGCTACTCCTGCTACTCCTAAGATTACCAAGGACACACCAAGAGTGGGTTCTCTGAAGGATGTTAGGGATGTGATAGAAGAAGGTAGTTGTATTATTTATGGTCAGCTTCCTGATATTCCCTACAAATTTGATAAGTTTGGTCTGGGCTTTACTGTAGAGGGTCAAAGGGTTATTCGTTGGGCTCGAGCTGGAAGACCTCCATTCTGTATCATCAATAATGGAGTCAACACAATAGAAGACACTGATAGTGATGGTGACCTGGACAACTGGATATTCCCTACCATTGACAGTGGACTCAATAACTAGAGGGCTAAAGACTTTGTATCAATCTCCTTTAGTCAGGAGTAATTGCTATTCCCTTTTTTTTTTTGCTTTAAGAAGTTTGGTGATGTAATTTCTTTTTTAACAATGACTTTAAACCTTGTGCCTTTCCTAGGGCACAATGGTCCATTTGTTAAGAGTTGTCATTTCATATGTCACATTTTCATTTAATGAAAACATTGGACATTTTGCATTTAAATTTTGCGCTCTTTGTCTTTCTTTTATATTTATTGCACTTTCAAATAGCTATGTGTTTTTATACACACTCACACCCTACATTGTAGATCCCCATCCACTTTGGATCTCATTGTTAACGATTCTTCTATTGTCTCTTATGACTTTGAAAATCCAATCTACCAAGCTGATTATAGCGGTAGAAATGTTTAAGACTAAGCCATTGAATTTACTAGACTTGTACATATCAAAAATAAAATTGCCACCGCGCTTTATTGTTTCCAAAGGAATGGGAAAAGAGTGAATAACCCAAAAAGAGGGGGAAAGATTCAATGTAAGGGGGTTGGTTATGCAAAGGGGAGGTATTAGCACCCTAAACATATACGTAACTCCGCAAGAACCTCTTTGTAAAATCTATATATTTTGGCTATAAAATGTTGTATGAAAAATATATGGTGGAGGTGAGAAAAGAAGTATTTTTTTTTTATGATTTTTGAACCCGCCGCGGTTGCGAACCTTTAGTGCCTATGTGCCACCTTTCGTGCAATAGAGAATCAGGGTACATGTAGTTCCTCTTTTTTTTAAAATTTTAAAACACAAGTGTGTTGGTTAATTTTATGAGATAAGACATCATTGTCATTGTCCGTGTGGAAAACAGACTTACTACCCACAATCATGAGAAAGGAGAATTTGCATCATCTCAAAGTGGAGGATATGGCTTGGATTTTAAAATCAACAATGCCTCACTCAACAACGAAGTGGAAAATATATCTCTTCACTGCATATTATAGAAGTATAGTTGTTTGCATCACTACAAGGATTGACAAGAGTCCAATCTTTTGAGAAAAGTTTTAAGCCTAAATGGCAAAATGGTTTGAAATGAGATTGATTGAATTTTAATCTTCTCACAAAAATGTCAAGATATTATTAAATTGATTGAAGTTTATTTATGAAAATGATTTGAAAAAATGCATGGACATAAGTCCAAGTTTATTATGGAAATGGTTCAAGTTAAAAAAACAAGAAGAGTTTTCAAAAGGAGGGAGAAGATTTTGGAAATTAAAGAAGATGGGAGGAGAAGAAGGGACTATCCTAAAGCATAAAGTAAAAGCTAGGGATAAGAACCATCTCACCAACAAGAACCTAATACTTGACATTATGAGTCAAGATAGAATTTCCATTCTTTGGATTGAAACCAAGCAAGCAAAGATACTATACTTCTTGAGGAAATCAAACTTCAAGTGTATTAAGTCTTCGCAGAAATTGGGCAGAGTAACGGTTGTATACAGGTGAATTCCAGATTACAAACAAAGTATATAATCACAATAACATGCACACAAAATAAACAAACAACCCAATGTCTTGAGGTAAACCTCAAGAACTCCAGACAAAATATCAATTAAGATAACAAGGTCTCCAACATAGGCCAAGGTTTCTAATCCTAAGTCCAAGAAGTCCAATACTCCATAATGCCAAGGATAGTAACCAAATAGTCTAAGTATCATTAAAGCTTTTTATGGTTCATGTTGATTATTAGGTGTCTTAAAAAATTAAAAAAATCTCAAGTGAGCAAAATAAAAATAACAATAATATAAATGCTCAAGTGAGCAAAATAAAAATGGAATGAAATGTAATGCTTAAAGTAAATGGTACATAAAGCATAAAAATAAAAGCATAAATCAAAAATAATTTAATAATTAGTGGTTAGTTGGATGACCATCTTGAAACTTGCATTTGGAACTCATTAGAGGATTCGTAGAACCAAAGCCTCCACACAATGAATTGCATTTGCTTTATGTCAAGTATATCATCCATTTTGGAATCCTCAAAAGTATCATTCAATGATCAATAATGTTTAAGTGATCTGCATTGACCAAAAGTGATGTAGATCCATTAGAGGATTGGTAGAACCAAAGCCTCCATACAATGAATCTCAAAATTATTGGATCAAAGAGATCACGTTAACATACTTGGGCTTGCAAGCATAGGTTTGGGTCACGAATGATCATTTATTCGAATCGGGATAAAATTTAGCGCTATGTTAAGCAATCGTAAGTGGACTTATATAGAAGTCGCACCTATTTTGAGGCCAGTCAATAGCAATCTATGCACCATTTGTTTTGAGACATGATATAGAGAGCATGCTCCAATAACACTTAGTGCAATAAGAAAGGGATGAGATGAAGAGGGGTGGGAAAGAATATAAACCACATTTGAATTAAAATTTAATCTAACTATTATTAAAATCATTCATCCATTTTTGTGGAGTTAGACTCAACATCATGGATCCAATGATGTTAATAAAGTTCATGATAAAAAATTCAACCCAAGATTAGCCAGAAAATAATCACAAAATAATATTGCATTTAATATATACATTAAAAAAAGGTTTTAAAATAGAAATAAAAGAGAAAAATATCACATATGTTCATATTAATCAAGAAATATTAAGTAAGACTAAAAAAATCAGAAATGAACTCAAATATTTTTATAGAATTTTTGGTAATTTTTTAAAGTCAGAAACTATTTTTAAAATGAAAATAAATGAGTAAAATAAACAAAAAATGATTAAAAAAATAACAAAGTCAGAAATAAAAAATAACTGAGGTCACCAATTTTTGTCACAATATCATTGGATCCTTCCATATTTTTTTTCAGAATTTAAAAATGCATGAAAGTATTTTTAAACATTTAAAACAATTCAAATAAAGTGAAAATTTATAAAAAAAATATTAAAACACAAAATAAAATTATGAAAAAATAAAAATTAGAAAGAGAAAAATCAAAAAAAAAATTCATAATTTTTTCAGATTTTTTGGACTTCAAATAAATTTTCTATGATTTTTTGAAGTTTAAAATAATTATATATAAAAATCAGAAAAGAAAATAAAAACCAAAAAGATGTGGCCCAATGGATGATGGTCAAAACATGTTAGTAATCAAATTCAAGGGATCTGGTGCACTGTACATATCATGGTCATTACTAAATATCACACCGGATCCAACATTTTTAAAATAAAACAACTTAAAATGTGGCGCGTTGGATGGAGTCTGACTCACAAAAGTAATTAGATCCAAGGGCTTCTGAGGCACGCGCATGGTAAGGCAAGCATATTGTATCCATTTCAAAAAAATAACGTGGCCTCATGTTATTGGTTGAAGACGGATATGTCATCGTCTTCAACCTCCAGCCATCCCCAAATTGAATCCTTCAAACTGTAAAATTAGCAAACCAGACTGGTACCATTAGATTCGTCTCTTCAAGATGATTCTAATGGTACCGTCGCACCAAATTTATATAAATTTTGCAAGGATGTGTTTAAAGAAAACCAAAAAAAATAGGGAGCACGAAAATCTGGGATATCTCACTCAATTCTCATTGAAATTGCAAACTATAAAGAGCACGAGGATCAGAAGAATACAAGGAGTGGATTAGTCTTTTATTTGAATCAATTTGGCCAAGAAATCTACCTAAACGAAGTAGTGAGAAGTTTCTCTGAAACTAGACTTCTACAGATCAATATAGGTCACAATTCTTGAAAGTAACCATATGGTTAGCTTCAGAGAAGTTCAATGAAGCTAACTGAATGGAGCTTTTGGTGTTTGAAGGTGAGAATGTAAGAAATCAGAATTTCAAATTCAGAGTTTGTGTGGGATCTAAACAGGGGTTAATTGGCTATCAAAATCTTTCCAAAATGAGTGAGGGATGGTCCTTATTTATAGTTGATCATGATGCAAGGCTCAAGCGTGTGAATTAGAGGCAAAATCAGTGAAATCGTGTGGACCTGCTAAGTGTGAAAAGTGTGACTTCACATGGATCAAAATGCAGCAAAATGAATGGTTTAAGGGTCATTTCTTGTTATGGAAAGTTCCTAAACATGATTAGACATGAAATTGATCTTTAAACAGGCTTGTAATTGGATTTAAACCAATTTTCAAATCTAACTGAACTTGGAATTTCCATTTTATGATGCTACTTTCATAACCATGGTGCCAACAATGTAGGGCACCATATGATGTGATTTTTGAAGCATTTGAAAGATGAAGTCACAAATTTTACAATGTCCAAGGAGTGAGATAAATTGGATGTTTGAGCAAGAAGTTGTGTTGAGTCAAAGTTGGAAGGAAAGGGTTGACTTTTCATACTTAGAAATATTTCAAGTTTTTTCTTCAAAAGTGACCTATAATGTTTTGCATCCAAAAATGGCCTTCCTCTTGGAATTTATCTTAACCGAAAAAGATGGCATCAAATAGACCTCTTGAATGACATTTTCAAACTTGAACCATTCAAAAGATCCAAAAATTAAGAGAGTTATGAATTGTTGAAGTTGGCAAAAAATCATGAAATAGCCTATAATCTTTTGTATCCTTAGGGCATCTTCTATCCATTTTCTCACTTTGCACATAAAAGAAGGAATAAATTTCACATCCTCAAGATCATTGTGGAAAAATATTGGGCTCAAGGTGATAAAAATTGACCAAGTTATCATCATTTAAAGTCACACGTGAGAAATTGGGGGTTCATCTGGAGGACTTGTAATCTTTCTTCATCATCAAGATTCTTCCACATGAAAAATCCTTGAAACTTTTGAAGTGATTTGTTAATAACACTTTTAAGATAAGGATGTCTTTAGAATCACTCAAAAATACCAAAAAATGAGCAAGATATACTTCTTTGAAGTTCAAAACCCTAGCTCCTAGATCAAGAAAAAGCTTTGAGGAACTTTGACAATTTTGAATAACCTTCTTGTACCAACACTTTTGCTTTGTAAATAGAAGTTGTTGAGGGTGATAATAAGAACCCATAGCCACCAAAACCACTTCCATATATTGAGAAATTAGAGAAATATGCACTTGTGACCATTGGGAACAAGGCCTTGTCCAACCATGACAATGTCTTCAATCAACCTCTTGTGCTTTTGAATCAATATTGATAACTTTGAAATGTGGTGAACCAAGATAAACCTTTACATGCCATTTCTTCCAACATAACTTCAGTGGTGAGGTTTGAACTTCTCAAGCTTTATTTACTAGGGCATGGAAATAAACTCATGAACCCATGGATCAACTTGCTAAGCCACATTGCCTTTACCTACATTATTAACAAGTAAGACAAACCAACATTGCATTTTATTAATTAAAAGGAAAGTAAAAAAAACATGCATGATCACAAAAGAAAAACAAGTCAAGGTGCTTGGTGATTCCTCAAAGAGCAATACTAGAGATAGGGAGGAGAACCCAAAGCCCTAATGTGATCTTGTTGTGATTGAATCAATATGGTATGATGAAGGAATATTAGGGGGGGAAATTGGGGCACAACAGTTGCCCTTATTTAAGTTTTTTCTATCCAGAGATACGAAGGTTAAAAATATTCATGTTGACGCGATTGAAGATACTTCAATATAAAACAAACCCTATTTTTTGCCCTAAGATGCCATGCAATGTTTATGGGTATGAATGCATATGAAAAACTTCAAAGGGACGCAAAACACCACTGGGATGTAGCAAAGGAAATAAGGATCAAAAGAGAAACCCAACCAGGAAAATAAATCACTGGTGAATCAAAAAACGACTCATAGAGGATGGTAAAAAGTCAAAGGATACACCAACTTTTACTGAAGGCAAAACTACCAACGTTCACTGAAGGTAGAAAGAGAAAAGAAATAACAACACTGACGTTCACTGACGATGCGCTACCAACATTTACCAAAGGTAGAGAGAAAAAATCATCAAAGTTCACTAAGGATGAGCTACCAACTTTCACTTAAGGTAGAGAGAAAGAAAATATCATAGCACCGACGTTCACTGACGGTGAACTACCAACATTCACTGAGGCTAGCAAAAAGATAATAATCACCAACTTTCATTGATGGTGATCTACCAACTTTCACTGAAGGTAGAAGGAAAATATCGTAGCACCACCATCCTGATTAAAACCTTCTGGCATAAAGTTCTATGGAATTCCCCAAGGATATCCCGGAGGCATGCGATTCTGAAAGACAGTTGGAGTAGCAGAAACAGGAACAGTCAGAGGTTCAGTAGTACCCATTGTCTATTGAGGTTGAACAATCGGTGGATGATTCCGAGTAGCCACCAAATATTCCATCATAGCAGTGAGATTGGCCATACCGGCCTTTAGAGCATAAACTTCATCGTGCAGCTCGTGATTCTCTTATTCTAGGTTATCCATCTTCCTACTGAAATTAGCTCGGGTATTTTACTGGTGAGACAGCTTGCTGAACAAAGTAAAGAAGCTCAGTAAGACACCTGGATATGCATAAAAAATGCAAGAAGTTTGTACAATATAATACATGATGTGCAATGCACATGATTTTATTTTATTATTAATATTTCAAGGGACTTACAGATTTAGAGACAATTTTGCAAATATCGAAGTAATAATACATTTGAGATACTAAAATTTTTTATTATAATAACTTAAAAATGGATTACAAGTTTCAATAATCCCAAGTACAAGATGAAAATAAAGTCTAAAACCCTAAGAAGCAAAGTTGATGGAGATCACTCTATACGCTGACGCTTCCCCGTAAGTCTGGTAATCTGAGCGTTCAACTTCTGGTTTTCTTCCGCATACCTAGTGGCAAACTCTTTCCAATCAATTGAATTAGGAATTAAGCAACTAGGGCTTGATTGAGGTTTAGAGGAAAATAAATCCCCTTGCCTTTCCATCTCCTCTACAACTTGACTCTCAAGAATCTCAATCAAATCGTCTTTCTCCTTTAGGTCTGCTCTATAGGAAACCTCTAGAGTCTGACACTTATTCTTCCAAGCTTCCTTTTCCTGTTGCATCCTAACTAAATCAAGTTGTAGCTCTTCCACATTATCCAATAGGGGAGGAGTGGTCTTCAAAAACATATCAGGCATAGGTGCTTCTCGAGAATATGGCATCTTCAAGTGAATAGTTCTTGCTTGTACCCATTGTAGATAAGGCTCCAAAGAAACAACTCCCTAGGTCCCAAGTCCTTCCTACTCTTCCTATGAATGTGGCGCCAAGCCTTTGCAATCTGCTCCCTATCTTACTTATAGTTTTCTCCCTCTTTCAGTAAGAAACTACTCAAATGAATACTATTTGGTTTATCCCTCATCGGATATCCAAGTTGTCATCATGCAAGAACAGGGTTGTAGTTAATTCCTCCTTTTGTACCAAGAAGAGGTACATTGGGGAAACTACCATAACTGTTGACAATCTCTACATCACGATAAGCCTGATGATACCAAACAATATTTGAATTAGTAAGTGACATGACCTTTAGAGCCCAATAAGGTTCCTTCTAGACATCCCAGAAAGCATCAGATCGAGGCAAATGAGAAGTAAACCACTGATACAACAAAGGCATGCAGCAGATGATCATCCCTCCGTGATAATAATCCCAAAGATAAATAGAGTAATAAGCATCACCCAACAATGTAGGAATTTGGTTCCCAATCATAAAGATCCTGATAGCATTGATATCAACAAATTTGTCTACATTGGGATAAGAACAACCCATAAGCAAGTAGAGCAAAGATAGCCTCAAAAGCAATCGTACTCTTCATCCTAGCAAAGTAGCAAGCTTTCTCCAATAAGAACTGAGTTGGTAATCCTCTAATCCCTCTTTTTGTAGTCATGTGGGCTTCAACCTTATACTTTCCCAACTGGATCAAAGCAGCAATCTCTTGTGATTTTGGCTCACTCTCCAAACCAGTAAAAGGAACACGATCTGTAATAGGCATACCCAGCGGATAAGAATACTCCTCTAGTGTAGGCATCAACAGATAATTAGGGAAAGTAAAGCATCGATACGTCAAATCATATAACTAGACCAAAGTCGAGAGAATACCATCCTTCATCTTATGCTTCATGAGAGAAATGATGGACCCATACTTCCTCCAAAAATCTGCAGAACACTCAATCTCGGGAATTAGACTCACCAACTCATATATTTTTGGATCTTTGAATTTGTACTTTCCGGTCTTTCTTTTTCCAAAATCCATAGTCAAAAAGTACCCGAGATATTCACAAACAATCAACTTTTAAGTCCCTTGAAATAAAATGTCTTTAAGAGATGCTCATGGGTGCATGAATGCATGATGCAGTAATCAGACACAAGATCACAAACATAGGGTTCATAGGTTCAACTTCACAAGTATAAGGTCGAAGGTACTACCCATAAGGTATGGTATAAAAGTTATCACCTGTCGAACAAGGTTCTAGAGGTTCCCAGAGTCTACATCCTTCCTTCGGATATTACCAACTTCCCGATTAACTCGGTAATTAGTAATATTCTCAAGAAAAACTCGTCTGAGCATAGTATCACGTGACAACTACTTCCAAATTACTCCGTCATAGATTCCGCACTACACCTAAAAGGCCAAGATGGGTTAGGTATTCTATGTTCCTCAGTTTCAGCAGGCTCCCAGGTCAAAAGCAGCACGTCTTCCCGATTACTCGGTAAATGAAACTACAGTCAAATGGGCCTCCACTGAGTGGGGGATCTCATGCCTCATTTTTTGGGATTACTCCCTCAAAGTTAACATGACTATACAGCCCGTCCTATCTTAAGCTTTTCCCATTTCCGGGTATAGGACTTATGAGAAATCACCAAGCACCCTGAAAACCAGGAAAATCCAGACAAATACAAATACAACACATAATATATAACAAACAATAGCACATATACAGATATAAGCAAAGATAGGCTCAACCCAGTTAGGGATGGACCATCAAGAGGTCAATCTTTCCCCAGTGAAGTCGCCATTTTTTTCTGTAGCGGTAGAAATGTTAAGACTAAGCCATTGGATTGACTTGACTTGTACAGATCAAAATAAAAATCGCCACCGCGCTTTATTGGTTCCAAAGGAATGGGAAAAGAGAGGATAACCCAAAAGAGGGGGAATGATTCTAGGTAAGGGGTTGGTTATGCAAAGGGAAGGTATTAGCACCCTAAACATCTACAGTACTCTGCATGAACCTCTTTGCAAAATCTGCATATTTTGGCTGTAAAATGTTGTATGAAAATAGATTGTGGTGGTGAGGAGAGAAGTATATTTATTTTGTTATTATTTTTTCACCCACCGCGGTTGTGAATCTTTAGTGCCTACGTACCACCTTTTGTGCAATAGGGGATCAGGGTACTCGTAGTTCCTCTTGAAAAAATTTAAAACACAAGTGTGCTGGTTAATTTTAAGAGATGAGACATCATTGTCATTGTCCGTGTGGAAAATATACTTACTACCCACAATTATGAGAAAGGAGAATTTGCGTCATCTCAAAGTGGAGGATATGGCTTGGAATTAAAATCAACAATGCCTCGCTCAACACCCAAGTGGAAAATGTCTCACTTCACTATATATTATAGAAGTATAGCTGTTTGCATCACTATAAGGATTGACAAGAGTCTATTCTTTTTGAGAAAAAATTTTAAAGATAAAAGCCAAAAATGGCAAAGTAGTTTGAATGAGGTTTATTGACTTTTAGTCTTTTCACAAAAATGTCAAGGTATTATTAAGTTGATTAAAGTTTGATTAAGAAAATAGTTTTTGAAAATGCATGGACATAAGTCCAAGTTTATTATGAAAGTGGTTCAAGTTTTAAAACAAGAAGATTTTTTCAAAAAAGGAGGGAGAAGATTTTTGAAATTAAAGAAGATAGGAGGAGATGAAGAGACTACCCTAAAGCATAAGGTAAAAGCTAGGGAAAAAGAACCATCTAACCAAAAAGAAATCAACATTTGACACAATGAGTCAATGTAGAATTCCATCCTTTGGATTTGAAACCAAGCAAATAATTAATACACCTTTTAGGAATACCAAGCTTTAATTTGCATTAAGTCTTTACAAAAATTGGGCAGAGTAACAGTTGTATACAAGTGAATTCCAGGTCACAGACTAAGCATGTAATCACAATAACCTACACACAAAACAAACAAACAACCCAATGTCTTGGGGTAAACCCCAAGAACTCTAGACAAAATAACAATTGAGGTCACAAGGTCTCAAGGTAGATCAAGGCTTTTAATCGTAAGTCCAAGAAGTTCACAATCTCCATAGTGTCAAGGATAGTGATCAAGTAGTCCAAGTAACATTAAAGTTTTTTAGGGTTTTAGTTGATTATTAGGTATATTCAAAAGGAATTGAAAAGCTCCAGTGAGAAAAATAAAAATGACATGAAGATAAAGGCTCAAGTGAGCAAAGATAAAAATAGCATGAAATGTAAATGCTAAAGTAAATGGTACATAAAGTAAAAGCATAAAATAAAAATATAAAAATAAAGTCAATTGTTAGGAATTAGTAGCTAGTTGGATGACCATCTTGAAACTTTCATTTGGAACTCATTAAAGGATTGGTACAACCAAAGCCTCTCAACAACAAGTTGCATTTGCTTTTTATCAAGTATATCATCCATTTAAGAATTCTCAAGATAACACTTAATGATCAATGATGTTTAAGTGATCCACTTTGACCAAAATTGATAAAGTTCCATTAGAGGATTGGTATAACCAAAGCCTCCTAACAATGGATCTCAAGGTTATTTGATCAAAGGGTTCAAATTAATATACTTGGGCTTGCAGATATAGGTTTGGGCCACGAATGATCATTTTCTCAAATCGGGACAAAATTTAGTGTTATGTTAAGCAATCGTAAGTGAACTTATATAGAAGTCGCACCTATTTTAGGGTCGGTCAATAGCAATCTTTGTACCTCGTGTTTTGAGACATGATATGTAAATCAAGCTTCAACAACATTTAGTACAATAAGAATGGGATAATATAAAGAGGGGGAATGAATAAATCACATTTGAACCAAAAACTTAATCTAACTATTATTAAAATCATTCATCCATTTTTATGGAGTTATACTCAACATCATGGATCCAATGATGTTAATAAAATTCATGACCAAAATTTCAATCAAAGATCAGTCAGAATATATAAAAATAAAATTGTATTTAAAAAAGGTTTAAAAAATGATTAAAAAAAGAAAATAAGAGAGAAAATAGCAACTATATTCAAATTAATCAAGAAAAATTAAGTAAGGTCATAGAAAAATCAGAAATGAACTCAAATATTTTTATGAAATTTTTGGTAATTTTATTTAGTCAGAAACTATTTTTAAAATTAAAAGTAATAGACAAAATAAACCAAAAATAAAGAAAAATAGTAAAGTCAAAAATAAAAAATAAATGAGGTTACCAATATTTGCCAAGAGGTCATTTGATCCTTCCATATTTTTTCTGAATTTTTAAAAAATTAATAAGAAAAGTATTTTTAAACATTTAAAACAGTTAAAATAATGTGAAAAATTATTTATAAAAATATCAAAACACAAAATAAAATTGTGAAAAAATAAAAAGATAAAAGATAAAAATTAAAAGTATTTTTCCATAATTTTTTAAGATTTTTTGGAGTTAAAATGAATTTTCTATGAATTTTTGAAGTTTAAAACAATTAAATATAAAAAATCAGAAATAAAATAATAAACAAAAAAAAATATGGACCATCTGATCATTGTCAAAATGCGTTAGTAAACAGATCCAATAGATCTGGCGCGTTGTGCGTGTCATGGACTTTATTGGGTATCACAGCTGATCTTTTATTTTTAAAAATAAAACAACTTAAAATATGGCATGTTAGATGGAGCCTGACTCACTAAAGTAATCAGATCCAAGGGCTCCTGAGGCACGCGTATGGTAAGGCTAGCATACTACATCTGTTTCAAAAAAATAATGTGGCTACATGTCATTGTTTAAAGACGGACATGTCATCATCTTCAACCTCCAGCCATCCCCAAATCATATCCTACAAACTGTAAAATTAGCAAACCAGACGGGTACCATTAGATTCGTCTCTTCAAGATGGTTCTAATGGTACCATCCCGCCAAATTTATATAAACTGTGCAGGGTTGTGTTTAAAGAAAACCAGAAAAAATAGCGAGTACGAAAATCTGGGATATCTCACTCAAATCTCAATGAAATTGCAAATTATAAAGAGCACGAGGATCAGAAGGATACAAGGAGTGGATTAGTCTTTTAGTTGGATCAATTTTACCAAGAAATCTACCTGAACAAAGCAGTGCGAAGTTGCTCTGAAACTGGACTTCTGTAGATCAATATAGGTCACGATTCTTGAGGATAATGGTATGGTTAACTTCAGAGAAGTTCAATGAAGCTAACTAAATGGAGCTTTTGGTATTTGAAGGTGAGAATGTAAGAAATCAAAAATTCAAGTTCAGAGTTCGTGTGGACCTGAACAGGGGTCAGTTGGCTATCAAAAGCTTGTGAAAATAGGTGGGATATGCATCTTATTTATAGGAGAGGATGAAGCAATGCTTAAGCGTGCGAATGAGGGTGTAACTGAGTGAATTCATGTGGACCTGCAATATGAGAAATGTGTGACTTATTTTGCACCAAAACTCAGTTAAATCATGCGTTTTATGATACTAAACACTTTTGGAAAGTTACTAAACATGATTAGAAGCAAAAACGCGTGCAAACTTGGTGATTAGAAGCCATATTGTGAATTTCTAATTCTGAATTGAGAGGAAACTTAGGTTTCAAGATACCATTTTTGAACCAATGGCATTTTCAAGTTAAGGGGTCTTAGAGGATGATTCTTAAAGCTTTAGAAAGAGGAAGTTACAAGCTTTACAATATGAAAAGAATGGAACCAAATGGATGCTTGAGCAATAAGTTGTGCTGAGTCAAAGTCAGAAAAAAGAGGCTGACTTTTTGTACTTAGAAAATTTTCAAAATTTTCTTCAAAAGTGACCTATAATATTTTAAGTTCAAACAAGACTTTCCTCCAAAATTTTGCCCTAATCAATGATTTAACTTAAAATAGACTTCTTAAAGAGCATTGTGGAACTTGGATCACTCAAAAATACAAAGTATTGAAAAAGTTATGGTCTTGCAAAATTTGTGAAAATTCATGAGATGGCCTATAATCTTTTACATCCTTGAGGCATATTTCATACATTTTCAAGCTTTACAAACAAAATATGAGTTAAAGTTCACCTCCTTAAGATCATTATGGAAAAATAATGGACTCAAGGGGATAAAAATTGATCAAGTTATGATCATTTGAAGTCACACAAGGGAATTTGAGGGTTCATCTGGAGGACTTGTGATCTTTCTTCATCATCAAGTTTCTTCCACACAAAATTTCTTTGAAACTTTTGAAGTGATTTGTTAATAACCCTTTGAATATAATGATGTCTTTGGAATCATTCAAAAATACCACAACATGAGCAAGATATACCCCTTTGAAGTTCAAAACCCTAACTCCTAGAGCCAAAAAATGCCTTGGGAAACCTTTTCAATTTTTGACCAACCTTATTGCACAAATACCCTTGTCATGTGAATATAAGTTTTTGAGGATGATAAGGAGAAACCATAGCAACCAAAACCATTTCCAAATATTGAGAATTGAAGGAGATATGTACTCGTGATCATTGAAATCAAAGACTTGTCCAATTGAGTCAAACTTCTTCAATTAACCCTCGTACTTTTGAACTAAATTTGATAACTTAAGGCATGATGAATCATAAAATACTTTGTCATGACATTACTTCAAAACATATTTAATGATGAAGCTTGAATATCAATGAAGCTTTATTGAGGAAGGCACAAAAACGAACTCATGAATCCCTGGATCAATCTTGAGGGTATGTATTGTGCTTTCATCTACAACATCAATAATTAGGGCAAACACTCGTTGCATTTATTAGTTAAAGAATAATCAATACAAAACATAAATGACCATAAAATACAAGTCAAGGTGCTTGGTGATTCCTCCTAGAGCAAAAGCTAGAGATAGGGAGAAGAACCAAACCCTAATGTGATATTGTTGTGATTGAATTGAGATGATATGATGAAGTGATCTTAGGGGGGGAAATTGGGGTACAACAACTGTCTGATAACACGTGAAAATGCATGCGTCTAGGAGACCTAAGAGTCACCATCAGTACACCCTAGTCCCTAGGATAACCATCATTACACTGTTGTAACAACATGCGGCTCGAGGCACGCGTGACACGCTAACTCTTCAGACTTCAATCAACTATTACTCTCCCCGCGAGTCGAACACAGAGAATAACGCTCAAACCCCTTGGGAGAGATAGTTCCCCGATAATGTCACGAGCAGAAGTCATCACCCATCTTCCTAGAGGCAACGACTTTGGGAGCTTTTGTTCTGGACTGGCCCAATAGCTAAACTGAGCCCATCCTACTTTTACCTCCAGCGTGGCCCATACGACCATGACCCATTAGCCTTGGCCCTCTGTCGGGCACCTCTGGTCGATTGCTCCCCAGGATCAGCAAGACCAGCATCGTCCCTGGGTCAGAAACCTGCCCAAATTAGCGGCTATCTCCCTGTTTTCCCGACACGAGTCGAGCAGACAACCACGAAATATCCAGAACGCCTCTCTATCTGTAATATGCCTCCTCCTCGGAACAAACGACTAGTTACGAGCACGTCTTCCCGTTTTGACCAAGTCCTAACAGTTACCTATTTTTGCGAACCCGCATATAAACCCTCACACATGTGAGGACCATGTATCGAATATTCACTCGTAAAATCCTAATCTCTTTCTTATATCTCTTTGCACTCTTTCTCACTAGATCGTCGGAGTGCCTTGCAGGTACACCCTCCTCCTCTTCACAAATTTCCAGTCAAGCAGATGTTGTCATCTCGACCCAATTTCGAATTCTAATCACAGATACGATCAATCTTTATATGCCTTATATTAATAAATTTCCTTGAACACAAACTTGTTATTCACATATAATTCAAATCAAAACTTAATTGCGTAATTTAAAATCATGAATTTTAATAAATTTGATTAGTAATCAACCAATCCATACTTTAAATTTTCAAATTTCAATTTCAATTTATCTTTTTCACCAATTTACTTAACACTAACATAATCATTTTCTGTAAAAATTAATTGCATCACAATTCCTTGTATAAATGTCATTACAAGTCTTTGAATAATTATTCACGTAATAAATAATGACATGTCTTTGAATAATTATTCACGTAATAAATAATGGCATGTCTTTGAATAATTATTCACGTAATAAATTGAATTTTTTTTTACAATAACCAAGTATTAAAATAATATTTCGCAAATAACCGTGTTTCGGAAAAAATCACGCAAATAACCATGTTTCAGATGACTCCCCAAAGGAAGAGCCATCTCACTTGGCGCCTCCACCCCTACTTTTGCCCTAGGCGCCATCTCACTTGGCGCCTCCCTTCACTTTTAGCCAAGTGAGATGGCGCATGCTCCTTAAAAGTGAGAGGAGGCGCCATCTCACTTGGCTCCTAGGGCAAAACTAGGGCAAAATACTGTTTTATAAATCATTCGTCCGTTTCTCCGAAATTTCGCACACTTTCTCGCACTGTATTTTTTTTTTTACTCTGTTATTTGTGTCGTGACGTTGCCCATGATTTTTAGCTGAGATGGTTACGTTATCTTCTCCGCCACGAAACCTGCGATGAAAATGAAATTCTGGCACATTCACTCCATGGAGCGTCTGAAGCGGGAGTTGATGCGATGGCTAGATGGAGACATTGCGGAGGGGGGGAAATTCGAAGGATCCAGCGAAAACGAACAATAACCTCACGGGCGACAGGAAGACCTAATGTATGGTTGGAGGAAGTCAAAACAGACAGCGATGTAATGTTGATGATGCATGGGTCAGATGAAATTGTGTTAACAGTTGTAATTTCGTAGACGAAATATCATTAATTTTTCTTGTACGCGCAATATTTGTTGTAGCAAAGTCTGTTAACGGAAAACCCTAATGTTTAAAACATAATTAAGGAAAGATTTTATGTGTTACAATTTTTATGTGGTCGAAGCAGACGCCCGATTCAGACAATTTTTGCGATTGTGTCCCACCTGACGGCATAAACCACACTTTATTTCCAACTTGTCAAGATCGTCCATTTCTGTTGTGATGCGCTTACTTTTGGGATGACCCTTCTTGTTCCTTCGCATTTGGTCATTGTGCCACACTATTTAAACATCGTATGCAGGCCAATAATCTGGTTTTGCTACCAAAGGAAAGTTGTTGTTGTAAATGTTGAGCAACGTTTCAGATTTGTAAATGTTTGACAGAAGTTGCAGCGCGTCTTGATGGGTATGAGCACAAGCGGCAATGACATAAGAGAAAGGCATACGAAATGCTTGAAACCTGCCACAATCGCACCAACGAGAAGGTAGCATGACCCTATATTCTTGTCTTGGCAGGCCTTCGTTATGGTCGATTGTCTCTTTCACAATGAAGTTGTGGCTGTGTCGGTCAAACCGTATAACCATATGAGTGTTGGCTTTGGCACTTTCTGCCTTAATGTATTTCATGCAGCTTTCACTCCATAGTTGTCCAGATTGTAACACCACATTCCACATTTCACCTCTTTTAGCAAATAACGCAACCATCCTAAAATACGTAGATTTTACCAAAACAGTGATCGGGAGGTTTCGTATGCCTTTGAATACCCCATTCAATGATTCAATAAGATTCGTTGTCATGTGCCCCCATCTTTGGCCATTGTTGTATGACCTAGTCCATTTTTGCACCGGAATATTGTCGATCCACCTACCGGCTTCCGGATTTGACAAACGGATCTCGTTGCGGTAATATTTGAATGTGGGTTGTGTCAATGCATATCCCGCATTCATAACTTCTTTCCTTAATGTTTTGTCCTTGATCTCCCTCGTGAAATTCTGGATGATATGCCTAACGCAATAGACATGCGTAGAAGGAGGGTCATGCCAACCGTTTGCAGGATTATTGTAGGCATATTCAATGGAGGCATGTTTGTCCGAGATCAAACAGAGATCTGGTTGAGGAGCCACGTGTGTCCGCTGATTTTTCAGAAAAAAGCTCCAAGCACCACCGGTCTCCCCCTCGACAAGGGCAAAGGAAATGGGGAAAATATTGTTGTTGCCATCTTGTGCAACTGCCATCAGTAGCGTGCCTTTGTACTTCCCATACAACCAAGTCCCATCAATTTGTATAATTGGTTTGCATGATGCAAACCCTGTGATGCATGGTTGAAATGCCCAAAACACTCGACTGAATATTCTGTTGCCGTTTAGTAGACTACCATATTGGGCGTATGCTGGCACTGTTTCCAGAACGTAAACACTACCCGGAGAATACGTCTTGAGTGCATTCAGGTAGCGGGGAAGTTCTTGGTATGACTCCTCCCAGTTTCCGAACACCATTTCAATCGCCTTAGTCTTTGCTAACCACGCCTTACGGTAAGACGGAGTGTAGTTAAAAACCATGGTGATGTGGGAGATGATTGTTTTCACCTTCAAAGATGGGTCGTTGCTGACCAGGGGTAGGATTTCTTGACAAATGAGATCGTAGTTAAGTTTTCGGTGGTCCTGTGATTGAGTGGAACTTACACAAGTGTGGGTAGTCATGGAACCTATGACCCAGCAGTCACCTCCTAATCTGTATGATGCGGTCAGCTTGAACATACAGTCAGGGTGGACACACTTGATCTTGTACCTTTCCGGGTTGACACGGTCCAACTTAAAATCAACCGAGTTGAGCATGTGGAATTTTTTTATGGCTCTGATGCATTACTCTCTGTTACGAAACTTGTCCTTCTCTTTTAAATTTTCATCCGACTGCATATACGGATTGAAAAATAAGTCAGTAGAAGGTTCATCTCCGCCCATGTTGAAGTTTGTCATGTGCGGAGGTGGTGTGTAGATTTCGTTTGTAGGAATACTAGGTATGCCATCATCGTCGGAATCATCATTCACCATTTCATCAAACTCTAACTCGTCATCTTCTTCTTCTTCATCAACTGCATCTACCTCAGCTTGTTCATTCTCCAAAGGATCAACCACTTGTGTCACCTGAGGCTCTCGCAGCATAACGTACAACTCAATAGAGTCGTACCCAGAATACACATGGCTGGAAAACATATTATGGAGATCCTCGTCATCTTAAACTTCAACCTTATAAAAAATTACTTGGTTGTTTCCAAAAAAAACTGGATTCTGATAAAATATCTGGGTCACCGGGCCTCGTCCAAGTTTGGCCTCCAATCGTTTTTTGAAGTACGAGAAATTGGCTTTCCCATTTAAGAGAAATCGGATGTTGTCTGTGTCTCTAAACAAAAACCCAGCGGTTGGACATATGTATGTCTCACCGTTGAAATGTGCTTTGACGATAAATTGTGGTGCAGAGGCCATTGTGTAGGATTGTTTGAAGGTTTGAAGGTTTGAAGGTTGGAATGTTTGAAATTTATGAGTTATTGGAAGGTTTGAATGTTTGAAGTTTATTGATTGTATGAAGGTTTGAATGTTGTAAGGTTTGAAGGTTGGAATGTTTGAACTTTATAAGTTATTCGAAGGTTTGTATGTTTGATTGTTTGAAGGTTTGAAGGTTTGATTGTAAGAACGTTTGAAGGATGGAATATTTGACAGATTAAGTGAATCAATGTTATGATAAACGTAAGACTAAAAATTTCAATTAAGTAAGGATGTAACCCCCAAGGCTGCCAATAGTGTTACATGCATGGCATCCCAAAGGCTGTCACGTAGCCTGAGCCTAGCCTGCAACCAAGGACACCTCTTATTCACTGTTGTACCCCAAAATTTGCCCTCCCTTTTTCTCATATGATTTCTCATCACAAAGCCCTTGGAGATCAAGATCCAGTTAGGGTTTCATCTGCTCAAGACTTCTCCTTGCACTGTTGACCCAAATTAGGGTTTGTGTTTGCACAAAGATGTTTTGACCTAAAATGCCTAAGATGACTTTCATGCTTCATATTGGACTCCCAAGTTTATCCACATCAAGTTTCAAGTCTTATTTCCAAGTTTTGCCCAGTCAATTGGACAGTTGACCTAGAAATCAACTATATTGGGGAAAAAGTCAACTGTGGCCAATTGACAGTCAAATCTCATGAAAATTGACCCACATCAACATTACAAACTCACATGGACCATTTGATCAAGTTTGGATCACAATTCCACAAGAAATTTGATCAGATCACCAAAAGGGCAAAATGGTCATTTTTAGGGTTTTGACTGCACAAAGGCAAATTTTGACTGTTTGACCTAGCCAATGGCAAAACAAGCTCACATATAGACTCAAGGACCCCATGGAATTGTCTTGACATGATCAACAAGTTCAAAAGATCCCAAATACACAAAGATTGACAGTTGAATTTCCCAGTCAATTGATCAATTTTGACTGTATACTGAAAAGTCAAACTTTGACTTTTTGGTCAAAATCAAGTGTCAAGATTCATTTTTCATCAAAACATGCCAAATCATGAAACTTGTTCATCAAGAAATCCAAAATTGCAAATTAGGGTTTGAAATGAAGATTTTTCATAACTTAGAATTTTTCTAAGTTATAAAAAACCCTAATTTTTTCCTAACTTTGCCCCACTTTCTCCCAAAGATTCATTTGGATTCAAGCAAAAGTCAAAACATGAAAGTTGTAGCCTATTGCATAATCTACAACTTTGATTCACAAAGTTTTCCCAAAACAAGCTTGTATCTCAAGTTACAAATTTTGGAACAAGGGTACCAAACCATTCTTAACTTAGAGAAAATTTGACCTATTTTAGGCAAGGTTTTTACCTAACTTCAAGACCATTTTTCATATACTTCCACTTGGAATTTAAATTTTCATTTCAAAGATGGATTGTATTAAACATTCCAAGCTTTCCAAAATGTCCAAGAACTCATCAAACAACCTCATGACTTGGGAGAATCGAATTTGGCAATATGGAGAAAACTCACTTTGTTCTTGGCCAAATTACATGTCCATAACTTATGCATTTTCAAACTCAGCATGTGCTAGCTACCTTGCAGGACTCTAATCCCATTTTCACTCAATAATTCAATGCAAAACCATTGTGCCAAGATGTTGTTCTATGCATTTGGTCATTACATGGAGAACTAAGCCATAAATGGAAAAAGTAAAATAGTCATTCTTGAAAAGTTACACTTTATGTCTAAAGCAAATCCAAGCAAGTACATTTGAAATCTCTTTGGCACAAGTTTAGGAACTAATTACACTGATCAATGCCAAGGTTTGCAGCACATTAGGGGGGCCTCTACCTGTCTAAAAACCAACTTGACCTTTTCTTGCTTAAGTGTGAAGAAATATAGCATTTTACACAACAACTTTCATCTCAGCTAAAGAACCCTTAAGCAAACTTGTCAAACATATCCTAAACATCCTAACTGAGCTAGAACACGAGCCAAGCATCCCTCATACCTCCCCATTCCCAGAATCACCCTCAAATTGCCCAAACAGAGCATTTGCTGCAGTTTGAGTTCCATAGCTCAAACCTTCCATGCATTCTTGCTAAAACTTGTCAAACACATCCCATAATATCCCTTGAAGCTAATCAAAACCTCAAACACGACCTGTAACACTCCCAGGCAACACCACCATTTTCATTTTCTTGTTTTGCAGCTGAAGTTCCATAGCTCGATTCAAAAGGTTTCAAGATAAAGTAAAGCTTGGAATAGCATCCCTAGACATCAAGGAAGTTGTACCAATCATCACCTTGCTCTGAAAGTACCTCCATCATCAGATACAACTTCAACTGAACAGGTATATTCTTGAACTCCCATCTCCCAATGTAGGCATCATTAGCTCTAAGTTTATGAATAAGAAGTGTTCTACTCATGCCCCTGAAACTGTACATACCTTTACTTTCCATTTATTTTGCATAGGTTGTGAGAATTTAAGGTCTGAATATTGATAAAAAGTTACGTTAAGATTTGGGAATGATGAAATTCTCTCTCATTTCTGAGAGTTAGGATGAGTTCTTTATATGTCTGGATTCGTGATTCAATGCTTAACATTTTTGGTGTTGTAAGTTTTTGTTAAAACTCAAGGAATCAGGATGTTTGAATTCATGTACCAAGCGCGCGTTTTTGAACAAGAACTGTCTGGAGGTTGAAGAAGGTCTTCATGGGCTGGGCCTGATTTGCTTTTTCTTTTTACACACTATTTTTACTTTGACACCCCCTAGGCCCATTTGGTTTATTTTTATGATTTTTTGACTTTTGTTTTTTATTCCTGACTTATTTATTTTTCCTCATGATATTAAAAATATAAAAATAATTTTTTAAACCATTTTTGAATTTTTTAGGCATTTATTTGTTTATATTGATATTTGTACATAAATAAATAAATAAACACTTTTTACTTAAAATACTAAAAAATAATGTAAACACATTTTATTTTCACTTTTATTTTGTTTTATCTTCTTAAAATATTTTATATAAAATATACTTTTTTTATAAATATTAAATATTATTATTTTTGTATATATAATACATATTTAGAAATTAATACATATATATATATATATATATATATATATATATATATATATATATATATATATATATATATATTTATTAGAATATTTAGTAAATAATACAAAAATATATACATTTTATTTTTTTATTAATATTTGATAGTAAAAATACTTTTTTATAAATATACTTCATTTTTATTTTATTTTGTACATAATTGTTAAATATTTGTACATATTAAATAATTAATGCATTTCACTTAATAAAATTAGGGTTTTGCCCTAAACATAAAAAAGCTCCAAAAATAATACTTTTTTTATTTTGTTTATTTGACATAAAAAATACCTTTTTTCCATACATATAAAAACCCTTTTTACATTTTGCATATTTATCTTATTTCTATTTAATTTGTGCAATCAATTATCTTGTAAATAATTCCAAATTGATGTAATAGCTAAGTTTAAATTCCTTGTCAAATACCCCCCATTTGAACATTTGTACCCCCCTTCCCATATTGTGTTGTAATAGCTTAGGAACTTTAAATTTCGCACTTTATTGCTTTCTAAATATACCATGTTAGAATTAGGGTTTGTATGCAAATAAAAACAACAAAATAGTTTGACCTAATTTCAAGATAAACAAGCATGAAAATGGACAACACATATCACACTTGCACCCCTAGGGTATTCCACTTGTTGCCTTCAATAAATGGGCCATATTGCATGTTAGGTCTCTTTGGGCAAAACAAACACAATTCAAATGATCATAGTCCCTCGATGACGCTTTCGAAAAGTTGCCTAAAAAATGATCAAGTCCCTTAAAGGAAAATTGCCCAAAGATACTTGGCACCATTGCAATTATGGTCTAAACGATGACCCGTGCCCGTCCCTTCCACCTCCTAACACAAGATTGTCCACCAAATACAATGGTGGAACAAAATTGTTAAAAGGGTTAAAACATAGCATAAATCTTTGAGAACTTTAGGGTAGATAGCTCTTAAGTACTTGTCAACTTGCAAAACAAAAACACTTGCCTATTTTTTCAAACCACACTTCACAAACACTTTCAAAACAAACTTTCAAAAAACCTTGAAACATCTTTTCAAAAAGACAAACACCTTTTGTAAAACATTCGAGTAAAGAATTGTTACAAGGGTAGCCTAGACAAGGCATCTTTTTCAAAACATTTTCAAAACACACACAAAGCACCATTTCAAACAATTGAAAACCAAGGCAAGTTGATCTAAGCAAGTACCTAAGAGCCCATGGATAACCATGGATAGAAAGGGTGCTAATACCTTCCCTTTCTATAATCTACTCCCCGAACCCAAGAAAATAATCTCAAAGGTTTTTGCTGTGCTTTTTAAACCTTTCCTTAGGATAAAATAAAAAGTCGGTGGCGACTCTTGCTCAACCGAAACATTTGCGAAAACAAACGCAAAACCATAGTCAGTTCTCCCACCGTATCACATTCGCCAATTGGGATGGCGACACCATTCATTTTTGTACTCTTTCGCCAAGTCCAATGGCGCCTCCTTTACTGTCCAATCGTGATACATGCATGCAGATATGTAACCCCCTAGGCTGCCACCTAGCCTGCGGCTACTCTGCACCTATACTGTATGTTGTAATTCTCCTCCCATCACTTCCATTAGGGTTACATGCATTCAGGCATGGCATCCCAAAGGCTGTCACGTAGCCTGAGCCTAGCCTGCAACCAAGGATACCTCTTATTCGCCAATTGGGATGGCGACACCATTCATTTTTGTACTCTTCCGCCAAGTCCAATGGCGCCTCCCTTACTGTCCAATCGTGATACATGCATGCAGATATGTAACCCCCTAGGCTGCCACCTAGCTTTCACCTACTCTGCACCTATACTGTATGTTGTAAGTCTCCTCCCATCACCTCCAATATGGTTACATGCATTCAGGCATGGCATCCCAAAGGCTGTCACGTAGCCTGAGCTTAGCCTGCAACCAAGGACACCTCTTATTCACCAATTGGGATGGCGACACCTTTCATTTTTGTACTCTTTTGCCAAGTCCAATGGCGCCTCCCTTACTGTCCAATCGTGATACATCCTTAGGCTGCCACCTAGCCTGCAAGAGTGACACCTTTCATTTTTGTACATGCATGCATATATGTAACCCCCTAGGCTTCCACCTAGCCTGCAAGAGTGACACTTCGCATGCATGCAAGCACCAGTAACCACTATATAAAATTTTTTTTCCTATAAATACATACCATATCATACATCTCTCACACCCACACAAGTCTCACTCTCTGCTACGAAATCTTTCATAATCTCTTACACTTTCTAAGTCTTTCATACTCTCTTACACTTTCTAAGTCTTTCATAATCTCAACCATTTTAAACAATGGCTCTTCTAACAATGGGTGATTCTCACAGAGGCACAAGGGAAAACATTGCCGCATTTGTAAGTTTCTATTTTGGTTATACATTTTTCATACTTCAGATAATGCTTTGTTCATCTTACTTAATCTTACACCTTTTACATTATGAACTCGGGACACCAAAAGATTCAGAATCCGTTCTCACAACTACCTGGCTCCCGACCCATTTATCGTACCATATCTGGAATACGCAGGTTTTGGACATGTCATAAAGATCTCTAATTGCACAATTGATTCGAAGTTCATTCTTGTAGTGTTGGAAAGGTGGAGACCAGAGACCCATGCATTTCACCTACCAATAGGTGAATGTACCATCACGCTGGAGGATGTGTACATGCTACTAGGTCTCCCTGTCGATGGTAAGGCCGTGAATGGGTCGGTTCAACAACCCAACTGTGATCGGTGGATCTGGAACTGACTGTTTAACGCTGGTTCGCGAAATGTCGCGGAAGCAAGAGTCGCCACCGTCTTTTATTTTCTCCAAATGGAAAGGACAAAAGCACAGAAAAATTCCTTAAAGAGATTGCTCTCGGTTCGGGAGGTAGGTTATAGAAAGGGAAGGTGTTAGCACCCTTTCTATCCATGGTTATCCATAGGCTCTTAGATACTTGCTCATTTGTGTTTTCAAAAATGGTTTGTTTGCTTTTCAACTGTGGGTTTTAAAAAGTTTCTTTGAAAATTCCAGTTCGACTCTTGTATCGGTCCTCAAGAGTGTTTGAAAAATTGCTTTCGAAAGCTTTTTGAAAATGTGTTGGTGTGAAAAGTATTTTTGATTTGTTTTGTTTTGAATTAGAGCAAGTATCCACGAGTCGTCTACCTACCCTAAGGAATTCGTCTGTGTAAATGTCCTTTAAAGTAGTGCCATCCCACCATTGAGAGGTAGGTAGCTCCATTGTTGGAGGTGTTCGGGTCAATTCGAGGTTCGGGACATGGTGATCACCAGAGCAATGGGAAGATACCTTAGAAGCTATCCTCATGCCAGGTTCCCGGATCATGAGGACTTACTAAGACATCCTCTACTCGACGATCACCTTTCGAAAGGCAAGGCAACAGTGAGGCGTACTCTAGGGGTGGTGTGTGCGATTCGTGTATCGTTTTCATTGATATTTGTCTTGTCATGTTCATTGGTGTTCTACGCTTGATTTTATTTTAAGTCCATACACTCTTTCATGCTTTTGTTAACAGTTAAAAGTTGCGGGAAAAATAAATCTAAGACTATTACAAATGGCGCGGGTCCACATCGCCAAAATTAAACCGGACCCGATTTGACAGAAAAATAAAATAAAGTAATTAAAGAAAAGAAATTGAAAAGTGCGAGGAGTGAATGTTACAACGCTTTGGGAGAGATACATAATGAATTAAGCGAAATAAAATAAATGTGCGAATTAAATAAATTACAAACGAGGGCGTTGGACCCCTTTTGCAAAATTAAACTTAGTAAGGAATTAAAATTAAGAGTTAAAAGAAAATGTTTTTTTTTTGATATTTTTGTGTTTTTTGATTCACTAGAAAAAAGAGAATTAATTATAATTACAATAAAATGTCAAACCCTAATCCTAATTAGTTTTAAGTTATTTAAAAAAAAATGTTGAATCTTAACCTAATTTAAACCTAAGTTCTTTTATATACAATTTAATTATGAAAATAAAATGAATAATATTATTATAAAAAAAGGAAAAATTAAAAGGAATAAAAATCATCAATTAAACCTAAATTCTATATTTTTTATATTTTTATGAAAAGAATTAAAGTTGCAACCTAAATTAATACTAAGTTAATTTACATGTTAATTTATTTATGAAAATAATTAAATTAAATATTTATTATATTTTTTTTCATTTTTTCTGGATTTTTTTATGATGTTTTTTATATTTTGTAAAAATAATAATTACTTTAAAACAATAAAATAAAATAAGAATTAAAAACAAAATAAACAAAAAAAGAAATTGCAAACCAGGGGGGTGGGAGTCCCAATTTAGGAGGTGTAGGCCTTAGCAATCTGGCCCAACAAGTCCTTGATCTTTTTGACTTTCCTGACTAGCCTGTGGTGCGTTGACTGGGGTTTATGGGTGTCCTTTAATCCCTGCCCTTGATTTGAACGTGCTAGACGCGTGGACGGCTTGAGATGGCAAGCGTATGGTGATCCACGAAGTTACGCCAGCACATGATTTCTAATGGAAAAATAATATGAACATAATACAGACCTGGGGTTCGAACCCAGGTCTTGGATGTTGAAGCGTTAAGCGTTTTCCAGCTGAGCTACGTGGACATTCAAATATATTATGACCAATAAATAACAAAAAGAAAAAACAAAAGCATTAGTGGTTCAGCGCGCGAAATTTAAACGCACGAATCACAGGTTGCCACGCTTCATTGTCCTCTTCATCCCTGTAACACAAACACCAAAAGCAACGGTTTTACACGCGTTGCATTAGACAAGCTATGGAAAAATAGCGACTAGCGCCATGGTGCCCATAAATTGGGCGCGACAGGT
This sequence comes from Vicia faba, assembly GCA_948472305.1. Taxonomy (NCBI): domain Eukaryota; kingdom Viridiplantae; phylum Streptophyta; class Magnoliopsida; order Fabales; family Fabaceae; genus Vicia; species Vicia faba. The sequence goes on from OX451738.1 coordinate 477,430,239, forward strand.
GATTCATGTTCGTCCAAGCTTGTCAAATGGAATGGTGATACTGAGAATGTCCAATTTTTCCTCTTTTAAGAATCCCTAAATTGAAGCTCTGGAAACCCTAACATTCAATCATGGTATAATCGTATATATGGCATAAAAAAGCAATTGGATATGTTGGTTAGCATCAAAACATTGTAATGAACATGAATCCATAAATAAACTTCACAAATAATGCTCAGATCATGATGTACGAATGGCAATTTTTCTCTGTACAGTTTGAGATTGTTTTACCAATTCTTGAAGCTTGAGTTGATGTTAGGGATTGGAATGTACTCAGGAGACCACAAGGAAGCTTTTGGAATGAATTTCGTGCCTTGAATCCACCTCAAACAAGGATTTCAGTTTTGAGTTTTATGGACAATTTTTCAAGTTGGCAATGGTGTCTCCTGCGCAGCATTCAGTGTGTGGGCATTAGGTTTTGACTCAGCACTTATGAGGGAAGGGAATTAGGTCATTAGCTGGCCTTGGTCCATGCCCATGAGAGAATTAGTCTTAGGTCTTTCACCATTAACAAACTTTCCCTTTTTTAAGCAAAACCAAGACTTGGTGTACAATCTAACCCTAGCATGAGTTTGTGAGCTGGCACATGATATATGGAAGCTATTCAAATTCAAATGACACTATTCCATTGATTTTTAAATTTTATTTGAATTATTAAAGATTTAAAATGAATTAAATTAATAAAAATTAAATAAAATAGAAAAATCAATGTTTGATCTTGAAATTAATCATGGGACACGTGTGTGGCATGACAAGGCTGAATCAAGTGGAAGAAAGTGGGCCCTTTTGTCAAAAATTGAAGTTCCAAGGATAGTTGACTTTTGCCATTTCACAAAAATTTCCCAACTTCTCCAATGCATAACTTGCTCAATTTTTAAGATTTTCTCATGTTCTTAGACATTTTGGAAAGGTCTTTGAGTCCTTTAACCAATGCCTTTGGTCCCATGTCATTTTGATTTTCCAATCTCAAGTTATGGCCTTTGACTTAAAGTCCCTTTTTGTTGACTTTTGAAAATGACCTATAATGTTGAAATTGATAACTTTTTGTGAGAGCATTTCTTGGACTTGAAGTATGAAGATGAGTTGTAGGGAATGTCTTTCTCTTCAAAATGAGATTTGGATGGAATTTTTCTGATAATCCATGTGAAAGTTATGCCCTGGTCAATTTCAGTTGACTTTTTCAGCTGTCCAAATAAGGAAACTTTTGCATCTTGATGATTTTCTGAGCCAAATTTTGAGAATCATGATCAAGCATTGATCAAATGATGTTTGTGGCTTCAAAATGATATGTTGACCAAAAATTTGAACTTTTGACTGTCAAATGACCATTTTGCCCCTACAGTTGACTGTAGTGCAATTTAGGGTTTTGACTGTGCAATTTTGAGCTGAATGCCTTGAAACTTGATATGAGGATGCTTGACCATGTTTGTAAGCATATGAGACTTGATTGAGCCTTTGAACACTTCCTTTTCTTGATCAGACTCAAAACCCTAATTTTGACTGTTTAGGAGGCCCTTGCACTGTGCAACCCTTGGGGAATTTTGTGACTTGGCTTGGCAATTTCTTGAAGAATATGGGAGGGCAAATTTTGGGGTACAACAGTTGCCCCTGTTCAATCTTCTTAGACCTGAGGATGCAGATTGGCGGACGTGCCTTTCGTAATCCGAGGGTAGAAGATGATTGGACACTAGAGTGCCCAGAAATTTGCACTCACATAGTGGCAGTGATGGTGGAATGGGCTTATAGATGCCATCTGGATGTTTGATTGCGTAAGAGATTCCTTGGCGAGAACCTGTATACCTGCAAAACAGAAAATGAGTACCTGACACGTTATAGGAGCTGATTTTTAGATGCCTGGTATAGATGTGTCCTGACTGGTTACAGGAGCTGAGTCTGGAGCTTCAAACGGTGATGAAAGAACCAGGGATGGTTACTACCTTAGCATGAATGGTAAGAGAACCTTGGGCGACTTTAATTTCAACAACGCTCGTTGAGAAAAAATCTTGGGTGACTTTAACTTCAACAACGCTCGTTGAGAAAAAATCTTGGATGTCTTCTACTGGGATAAGAATCGGGGAGATCTTAGGGTCGATCTGACTGAACCAGAGAGGCCTTTGACTGGATAAGCATCAGGAAAATCTTAGGGTCGATTTAACTGAACCGGACAAGGTCTTGGAATATCTTCAACTGGATAAGCATCAGGGAGATCTTAGGGTCGATCTGACTGAACCAGAGAAGGCCTTTGACTGGATAAGCATCAGGAAAATCTTAGGGTCGATTTAACTGAACCGGACAAGGTCTTGAAATATCTTCAACTGGATAAGCATCAGGGAGATCTTAGGGTCGATCTGACTGAACCAGAGAAGGCCTTTGACTGGATAAGCATCAGGAAAATCTTAGGGTCGATTTAACTGAACCGGTCTAGGTCTTGAAATATCTTCAACTGGATAGGCATCAGGGAGATCTTAGGGTCGATCTGACTGAACCAGAGAAGGCCTTTGACTGGATAAGCATCAGGAAAATCTTAGGGTCGATTTAACTGAACCGGACAAGGTCTTGAAATATCTTCAACTGGATAAGCATCAGGGAGATCTTAGGGTCGATCTGACTGAACCAGGGAAGGCCTTTGACTGGATAAGCATCAGGAAAATCTTAGGATCGATTTAACTGAACCGGTCTAGGTCTTGAAATGTAGCTTGAGAACTTTAACTGGATCTTTCCTGAAATGTAAAAGTCAGCCATATGCAATGCATGATATGGATCAAGTAATGATGTTCTCAACATAAATGAGATTCGTAGGATATGATGCGTCTATGCATGCTATAATGATGTATGTGATGTTTTATGTATGTTTTTGTCTAGGAAAGTGAATCCTTGACGGGTGCCGGGAAGTCGTATCCTGGGCTGATGTCGAAGAATAGATTTTGCTTCCGCTGGGGATGATAACTGCAAGAATACCGGTAGGAGAAGATGACTCCGTTGCGGAATAAACTTGGCAAATGGAGGATTCTGCGGGGAGAAAAGATACTCTAGCAACCATGCTGGGAAGCAATACTCTGTGGGAAGAGGGATGTCTTGCTGAGTGTTGATAATAGTTTGCTGGGGATAGGAAGACTTTGTCGACGACACTCTTTCCGTGGCTTTTGGCTGAGGATAACCCAGTTATATCCTGTTAAGGAAATAACTCTTTAAATCAAGCCGGACGACGCGTTCGTGCTCTGCGAAGGATAAGCTTCCAGAATTTACTGGGGATAAGCTTACTGCTTGGGGGGATATGAATTCCAACTTTCCTGGGGAAACTAATTGGACTCTCCTGGGGAGTTTTGATATGCTGGGGAAGTGATCCCTTTGAATGTTGATGTATGCCGCCGGGGAACAATCTTTAGACCAAGACTGCCGGAGATGCTTGTTAAGAATATATGCTGCTGGGGAATGTTGAGATCTGCGGGAGGACACCCAACTTCCTTAAGGTTGATAACTGTTTTGCTTGAGGAGAGTATACTGCTTGCTGTCTCACTCTCTGGGGGAATTTAAGATGCCTGGTTATGTTCTTTAGTTGAACCTACCTTGGTACTTTGGAGGATAGAACAATTAGATTGCCTAGACAACTCCTTATTGCCCCTGTTTCTAATGTCCCCTGTAATTAATTCTTTGTTTCGTATGCAAATATTTATGAGCTAGCAAATTATTGTCAATGCATATATCACAAATTGAACCTTGGACGTTCTTCGCAAAACAAAACAGAAAAGGAAAAACAAAAGGCACATTTTAACTGAAAAGTATATTTGTATTGATTTTTGAGTGGCCTGTGAATAGGCATTTTGTATACAAGAGGCTGACGTTCTAATAAGAGAACGCCACCAAGCAAAAAGGGTTTATACAAATTTTTGTACAAAAGAAAATAAAACAGCTGTGTGAAATGAATGATCCACTGGGTTTCAACTCTGCTATTGCCTTTATAACTCCGAGCGTCTCATTACTTGATGACCTTGGTTGAAGGTGAAGCTGACTGATCGATGCCGTCTGATCTTGATGTAGATACCGGATTCTGGATGCAAAGTGATCAATGAGACATAACATTACGCTTTTATCCCTAATTTTTTACTGGACCGCCCTTTCGGGTTTTCAGTCCACCGGGATATCCATTTTTGCCCAAGCCGCCCTTTCAGGTTTTCGACTTGCCGGGTGTACAGATTTTTTCCATTTTCATCCCTTCATTTTGCCCGAACCCTTTTGGTTCGACGGGGAGCCCTGATTTTTGCCTAGGCATGTCAGCCTAGCGGGTCTTTTTTTTTTTCATGCGTAATATTTTTTTACTATGTCTGCATTGGCGGGGTGAGGAAGGTCGTCACCATCCATATTGGTTAATATCATTGCTCCTCCTGAGAACACATGCTTAACCACAAATGGCCCTTCGTACGTAGGGGTCCATTTGCCCCTTGGATCACTCTGAGGAAGGATGATTCGCTTGATTACCAGATCCCCGACTCGATATTCTTGTGGTCTGACCTTTTTGTTAAATGCCCTGATCATCCTTTTCTGATACGTCTGACCATGACAGATAGCAGCAAGTCTCTTTTCATCAATAAGGTTGAGTTGATCAAGTCGTGTCTGGATCCAATCATCTTCGTTCAGATTTGCATCCTTCATTATCCGGAGAGAGGGTATTTGCACTTCGATTGGCAAGACTGCCTCCATACCATAAACCAGAGAGAAAGGAGTTGCCCCGGTTGACGTCCTAGCTGAGGTACGGTACCCATGTAGAGCGAACGGTAACATCTCGTGCCAATCTTTATAAGTTACTGTCATCTTCTGCACGATCTTCTTGATGTTCTTATTTGCTGCTTCTACAGCCCCATTCATCTTCGGTCTGTAAGGAGAAGAATTGTGGTGCTGTATTTTGAACTGTTCGCAAAGCTCAACGATCATCTTATTGTTCAGATTGGTACCGTTGTCTGTAATAATTCTCTCAGGGACGCCGTACCGACAGATCAGGTTATGCCGAATGAACCGTGCTACAACAGTCGTGGTTACCGTAGCATAGGATGCTGCCTCGACCCACTTCGTGAAGTAATCAATTGCCACTAGGATGAAGCGGTGTCCATTAGATGCCGTAGGTTTAATCTCGCCGATCATGTCTATGCCCCACATTGCAAACGGCCAAGGCGCAGTCAGAACATTCAGGGGGACCGGAGGAACATGCACCTTGTCTGCATAAATCTGGCACTTGTGGCATGTCCTGGAATGTTGGTAACAGTCAGCTTCCATTGTGGACCAGTAATATCCTGCCCGTAGGATCTTCTTAGCCATAGTGTGTCCACTGGAATGTGTACCAAAGGTCCCTTCATGTAGCTCTTCCATGATTCTTTCTGCTTCAGTTTTATCCACACAACGCAGTAAGGTTGAATCATGGTTTCGCTTGTACAAGATGTTGTTGCTAAGGAAGAATTTGGCTGCGAATCTTCTCAGGAATTTCTTATCGTTGATAGATGCGCCTTCAGGGTATTCCTGAGTTTCCAGATATCTCTTCACTTCGTGGTACCAAGGCTTCTCAGTCACCAATTCAGTTTCGAGATCACAACAGTATGCCGGCTCGTCCAGTTTCCAGATGATGATCCGGGGAGCCTCATTATCCCATTTGACCTTGAACATTGAAGACATTGTAGCTAACGCGTCCGCCAACTGATTCTCTTCTCTTGGAAAGTGCTCAAATGTTATCTCTGTGAAGTGGGGGATCAGGGTCAACACACATTCTCTGTAAGGAATCAAGTTTGGATGTTTCGTATCTCACTCTCCTTTGATCTGATTGATCACAAGAGCGGAATCTCCGAAGACACTCAGAAATTTGATCCTCAGGTCGATCGCAGCTTGAAGACCCATGATACACGCCTCATACTCCGCCATGTTGTTGGTACAGTTGAAACACAGTCGGGCGGTGAGTGGAGTATGAGTACCTTGTGGAGATATGATGATGGCGCCAATACCATTTCCCAAAGCGTTGGATGCTCCGTCAAAATGCATAGACCATCGGGATCCTGGTTCAGGTCCTTCATCCGGTCCAGGTACTTCACAGTCAGTTACTATCATAATGCTTTCATCCGGAAACTCGAAGTTCATTGATTGGTAGTCATCCACAGCTTGATATGCTAAGTGGTCTGCCAATACACTTCCCTTGATGGCTTTTTGGGTCGTGTACTGAATGTCGTATTCCGTCAAGATCATCTGCCATCTTGCAATTCTCCCAGACAGAGCAGGCTTTTCGAATATGTACTTTATAGGATCCATTTTTGAGATCAACAAGGTAGTGTGAGTCAGCATATACTGTCTCAGCCGGCGAGCAGCCCATACCAAAGCGCAGCAAGTTTTCTCAAGCAGTGAGTATCGGGTCTCACAGTCGGTAAACTTTTTGCTAAGGTAATAAATGGCATGCTCTTTTCGGCCAGACTCGTCATGCTGCCCCAGCACACACCCCATTGAATTATCAAGCACTGTCAGGTAAAGTATCAAAGGTCTCCCTTCAACTGGTGGCATAAGGATGGGTGGTTCTTGGAGATATTCTTTGATTCTGTCAAAAGCAGCCTGACATTCATCATTCCAACGTACTACCTGATCTTTCTTCAGCAGCTTGAAGATTGGTTCACAGGTAGCAGTTAGGTGTGAGATGAACCGAGCAATGTAATTCAGACGTCCTAGAAAGCCTCTGACTTCCTTCTCTGTCTTAGGAACTGGCATCTCTTGAATGGCTTTGACCTTAGCAGGGTCCACTTGAATTCCCTTGTCACTTACCACGAAGCCTAGCAACTTTCCAGATCTTACCCCGAAGGTGCACTTGTTCGGGTTCAACCTCAGCTTGTACAGTTTCAAACGGTCGAACAGTTTCTGTAGATGATCAAGGTGTTCTTCCTCAGTCTAGGACCTAGCGATCATGTCGTCAACATACACTTCTATCTCATGATGGATCATGTCATGAAACAAAGCAACCATGGCACGTTGGTAGGTTTCCCCAGCATTCTTTAGTCCAAAAGGCATGACTTTGTAGCAGAAGGTGCCCCACTGAGTAACAAATGTAGTCTTTTCCATGTCTTCAGGAGCCATCTTGATCTGATTGTAGCCTGAAAAACCATCCATAAAAGAGAACACTTTATGCTGAGCTGTATTATCAACAAGGACATCAATGTGAGGTAGAGGGAAGTCATCCTTGGGGCTGGCCCTGTTCAGATCCCTGTAATCGACACACATTCTGACCTTGCCGTCCTTCTTAGGTACCGGCACCACATTAGCAACCCACTGAGGGTAAGAAGTCACTGCAAGAAACCCGGCATCAAACTGCTTCATAACCTCGGCTTTAATCTTCTCAGACATCTCTGGACGCATACGGCGGACCTTTTGCTTAACCGGAGGGCAATCTTCTTTAGTTGGTAAGTGATGGACCACAATGTCGGTATCTAATCCGGGCATATCTTCGTAGGACCAGGCAAAGATCTCCACATAGTCATGCAGCATCTGAGTCAACCGTTGCTTCACGCTGAGCTCTAGGTTGGCACCAATCTTTACCCCTTTCTTGTCTTCTTCAGTACCCAAGTTTATTATTTCCACTGGCTCTTCATGGGGTTGAATTGCCCTCTCTTCCTGTTGTAACAGTCTTGCAAGTTCACCAGGCACTTCGCAATCATCTTCACCTTCGTCTTCGGCTAAGTTGATCGGATTTTCGAAGTCATAACTGGCAGTAGCAGAGTCGTTACCAGTGAGATCCAGAGTGGATTGAAACCTGTATGAGTGAGTGTGTGTGTAAATACAGCTGTTTTGCAATATGTAAAGAAAGGAGAGAAAAGGAGCGCAAAATTTGAAATGTGAAAAACGTCCAATGCTTTTATTTATGATATATGACAGTGACAAACAAAAGCCCTCATAAACAAAACCACGGTGCCCCGGGTAAGACACCGGGCCATATAGTTTCAAATTATTGTTTATTACAAATCCAAAACAAAGAAGTTCATTACTGGGGAACAAAAGTTATGGGTGTAAAGTCTTTAGCAGTCCAATTGGTCAATCCACCGTCGGTCGTCGGGTAGATCCAGCTATCGAACTCTGACTCTTCCACTTCGTCTTCCTCTCCAATAGCATTCACTTCTGAGTGGGTGATGAGCACAGGAGGTCTTCCAATTCTCGCCTTGCGCACTGCTTTCTGAGCTTCTGTGGTGAAACCCAGCCCAAACTTGTTAGTCTTAGGAGTAAGATCAGGGAGCTTGCCCCAGTTTGCACATTCACCTCTTTCGATCACAGCCCGGGCGTCCTTTAAGGAGGCCATCTTCAAAGGAGAAATCTCTTCATCCACTGCTTCTGCTGCTGCCAAGGTTTGTGGCACTTCCTCAAAATGTTGAAAGGGGGTTTCAATGAACTCCCCATCCATTTCTACGTATCTGAAGGAGTTGAGGTGGCTGACCATGTACTCTTCTTCCCCTTGCACCGTTACGATCTTCCCCCTGACCGGGTACTTGAGCTTCTGATGCAACGTGGAGGTCACAGCTCCAGCCTTGTGGATCCACGGGCGACCCAGCAAACAAGAATAGGACGGATGGATGTCCATCACATAGAATTTTGAATCAAATACCTGTGACCTAACCCTGATTGGGATGTCCACCTCACCATGTACCATTCTTTTGGACCCGTCAAAGGCCCGGACAACAATGTTACTTGGTTTGAGCTCTAGACCCTCACAGTCCAGCCTATCCAGAGCCTTCTTGGGCAGCACGTTTAATGAAGAACCTGTGTCAACCAGCACATGAGCAAGAGTAGTGCCCCTGCATTCAATGGAGACATGCAGGGCGTCATTATGGTTCTTCCCCTTTGCTGTCAGATCGGCATCAGAGAAACCCAGGCCATTATCAGCGGTTAGGTTGGCCACACAGTCGGTGAACTGGTCAGCAGATGTCTCTTGGGGTACGTGGGTTGTCTTTAAGAAAGCAATCAGAGCCTTGGCGTGGGCCTCTGAACACAGCAGCAGTGACAACATGGAGATTTTAGAGGGGGTGTGCCCCAGCTGTTCTACAACGTTGAAATCACTTTTCTTTATTATCTTGAGGATTTCTTCCATTTCCTGCCTGGAAGCCTCAACAATGGTCTTCGGTGCCTCTGTCCTGGCAGGCACATCAGCAGCAATCCCCTTGTCCCGAGTATCAGATGACTCGGTAGCAGGGGTGGATACTTGGTCAGGGGGAGAAACAGGCACCCTGGCAGGTGTGAAGACCAAAGGCCTATGAATTACCGGAGGAGCAATGTCTGGCGAGAACAGTCTTCCACTACGAGTGACCTTATCAGGCCCAGTGATGTTGGAGACACCAGCATCAATGTTGAACTCTTGTTTCACACCCAGAACATAAACATCCGCCCCATAGTGCCATGGGACAGCCTTATCAGATTTGTAGGGGATAGGCCCCGGAACAGTAATGGTGATGGGAGCAATCTTGTGAACCGGCAAAATTTGGACAGGCTTCTTTGAAGGAGCCTTGGAAGGGTTGTTGAAGATGGTAACGATCGACACTTCTTCAACAGGAGCAGCAGGAACAACAGTCTTTCTGAACAAAATCTCTCTACTATCTATCAGGTTTTGGACGCCTGACTTCAGCAGAGAACAACCAGCAGGGGAAGCAACACATAGAGGGCAACCTTCGCTACATCCCGGAAATAAACCGGCTAGCAACAGGTTCCTCTTGACCGTCAGTAGCGGAGTAGCAACATCATCCACCGAAGCTACATACAAATCCTCCTCAACAGCATTCACTCCATGCTGGGGCATGGGAGCGGTTACAACATTCGGCCTCTCGGGCGCCTCAAACTGTATTTCCTTTGCATCAATGAGGTCTTGAACCTTATTCTTTAGGGCCCAACAGTCATCTGTGCTATGCCCCGGGCTATCAGAGTGGTAAGCACAGCGAGCATTTGGATTAAACTTGGGGGATGCAGTATTGGGAAACTTTGGAGCCTCCCTGACAGTCACTAAATTGGTGGATAGCAACTGTGGCAGGATCTGTGATAAGGTCATGCTTAACCGGGTAAACTCTCTCCGGGGTCTTTCAAACTTTTGAGGATTAGTTGGCCGAGGAGCGGCAGCAGGTTTGGCAATCATTACCGCACTGACAGATTGGCGGCGTTCAGGTTGCTCTGGTCTCCGGGAGCTATATACAGCACTAGCCTCCTTTTTGAAGGGTTTCTTTTCAGTACTGGAGGAGGCAACCTTCTGTATCTTCCCCGATTTTATACCGGCCTCGATCCTTTCACCAGTCAGGATCAGATCAGTAAACCAACCAGAGGAATTACCAATGAGATGATTGAAAAATGGACCAGATAGGGTCCCCAAAAACATATCTACCAGCTCCCGGTCCGTCAATGGTGGCTGCACCCTGCCAGCCAGGTCTCTCCATTTCTGGGCGTACTCCTTAAAACCTTCACCCGACCCTAGCGACATACCCTGGAGCTGGGTACGCGTAGGAGCGAGGTCGGAATTATATTGATACTGCTTGTAAAAAGCAGTGGCCAGATCCTCCCAGTTACGAATGCTGATTCGATCCAGCTGATAGAACCATTCGAGGTGAGTCCCTGAAAGACTCTCCTGGAAGAAGTGGATCCAAAGGTTCTTGTCTGCTGTGTAAGGCTGAATCTTCCTTACATAGGAACGGAGGTGCATCTTGGGACAGGAAGCCCCGTCATACTTCACAAAGGCAGGTGCCTTGAACTTGTGTGGAATTACCACCCCAGTAGATAACCCCAAGTCTCCGAAATCCAGTCCAGGCACCTGCTGAACTTCCATAGCCTTTAATCTGTCCTCCAGCTGCTTGTACCGGTCTTCAGCAGGAGGGTACTGTTCGTCGTTGAAGTTTGTTTCAGTATCAGAGCCCACAGGAGTAGGGACCTCCCTTTCTTGGTGACTACCTTCCCCCACAGATGGGGTAGTCCTTTCAGCCTCAACCTGTAAGGTGTTCCCGAGTCTGCGCCCAGTGTTAAATAGCACAGTCCTCCTCTTCTTCTTAGTCTTCTTCAGAAGCATGGTCTTCAACTCTTGTTGACCCTGAGCCAAGCCCTTGATCAGCTCCTGAAATTGGGTGTTCTGCGCCTGAAGAGCCTTGATAGATGCCTCGGTTGATGATTCAGGGTTCATGATGCTGAAATAAACAGCGAAGAACAGTAAACAACCTGAAAAGAAGAGTACTTGTGATGCACATGATGAATGATATGTGTTTATGCAATGCATTCAAGAGTTCGAAAATTCAAATTTGTTGTAGACCAAAAGGAACACACGTTATTATTAAGAAAATCATTGTTTAATACATCAAAGCCTCATGGGCAAAAGTACAAAAAATCAAATCAATCCCAAAATATGCTGCGCATCCTCTTTGGAGCTATGTAAGTGTTGAGGTTCCTCTCCTCATGCAACAGGCGGGTGAGCTCCAAGACCTTCTTTTCACTGGCACGCAGACTAGTCTCAAGAGAATTCCGCTCTTCCTTAAGCTGGATCCAGCTCTTCTGCATCTCTTCCCAGGATGTGGGCATATCAGGGTGCTGAATAACGTGAGACACTTCTCCTTCCAAGGCAGGCTCTTTGATTACTGGAAGCATGTGAGGATAAGGCATTACTAACTTCTGAGAGCGGGCTCGTACCCACTTGAGGTAAGGCTCCAAAGGGATGGAGTTCCTGTGCCCCAGTGTCTTGCTGTCTATCCTACTAGGCATCCTCCAGGCTCTGATAAATCTCTGGCGAAGTCCTTGAATATCGTTGTCGAAGTCAAAAACTATGTCAGGAATTAACATGTCATGAGGACCATCCCTCCGAGCATAACCAAATTGTCTCCAAGCCAGGCATGGGCTATAAGTAATACCTCCTCTGATTCCAAGTAAAGGAACATTAGGGTACTCCCCGCAACGATCAATGATAGTGACATCTTCTCTGGACCTAGGGCACCAATGTATATCTGCATGTGTAAGAGTCATCAACCGTTGTGACCATCTCAAACCCCGCTCATTCTTCAGGACTGATTGTGGAAGGTGCGAAATAAACCACCTTCCCAGGAGAGGAGTGCAACACATAAGGACACCTCTTTTTCTCATGGTTCGAGTGTAACATGAGTGAAGGATGTCCCCCAGCAACGTAGGTATAGGATTCCTGGACATAAAGATCTGGACAGCACTGATATCAATGAGCTGATCTGGGTTAGGGAACAACACCAAACCATAAACAAGGAGGGCCACAACCTCTTCAAAAGCTTGCAAGTCAAGGGAGTGCCAACATTCGTAGGCCTTTTCAAACAGAAACCTGGCTAAGAACCCTTTAATACCACTTCTGACTTCCCAATGTCCCTTGAGGTCAGATGACTGTAGGTGCAAGGCTTTAGCAATCTCTTCAAGCTTAGGTTCCTTTTCTGTACCGTTGAAGGGTAGCTGATCAAGGATAGGGATCTTCAGGAGCCGGGAGAACTCCTCCAATGTAGGTACCAACTGATAATCCAAGAAGGTAAAACAGTGATGCAGAGGGTCAAAGAACTGGAACAAGACCTTTATCATATCTTCCTCAATGTTGGTGTTGACCAAGCTGATGAGGCTTCCATGCCTTTCACTGAATGAAGAGTTCTCGGGAATCCTGGATATAAGCTCCTTAAGCTGAGGAGGTACCCTTACAAGACTGATTTGAATTGTCTTTCTACGAACAGTTTCCATGTCCTACAAAACAAGAACAAAGATGAAAATTCGAACCCCTGAAATGGTTAGTTAATGCATATGATGCTGGATGATGTCATGATGCTATGATTAAACACACCACAGATATGTACAAAGACAAACATGTAAGGCACACAAGGCACACAAGACAAGCCCTTAAGGTTTAAGGCCAGCATGGGGTCTGGGTAGTACCCTCTTGAAGTTGGTGAGTTCAACCTGTCCTAATCAAAGTAACCGGGTTCTAAGGTTCCCAATATCACGGGATTGCTTTCATTGTTCATCGTTTCGATTTAGCCACTGAACTGGCGACCGAAATATTCCAGGAAAGCAACCCTCAATTGAGTGTAGTATCGAGTATCAACCAACCTCGGACTGCACCAAAGTCAGTTATCTCACTACCCTAAAGAGGCCAAGATGGTTCAATTAAGGTTCCTAAGGTCTGTTGATGCTTCATGACACCACATGGAGGCCCCGTACTCTCCTTGACTGAACTCAAGGGTTACCGGTACACACCAAAGTGCCACATCAACGTAGCAGACTGCTTCAACCATGTCGGTATACCCCGCACAGTTCCCTCACAGCCTTGTTGCTACTTTCTAAGAAGGTATCCCCAGATCCGGGTTAGGATCTATAGAACTCCCAAGCAACCCACAATTTAAAGCACACAAGGAAAACAATTGAAAACACAGTTATGAACTAGCCCTAAGGTACACCTCACTTTAAGTTAATTCCCCAGCAGAGTCGCCAGTTCTGTGATCGGTGGATCTGGAACTGACTGTTTAACGCTGGTTCGCGAAATGTCGCGGAAGCAAGAGTCGCCACCGTCTTTTATTTTCTCCAAATGGAAAGGACAAAAGCACAGAAAAATTCCTTAAAGAGATTGCTCTCGGTTCGGGAGGTAGGTTATAGAAAGGGAAGGTGTTAGCACCCTTTCTATCCATGGTTATCCATAGGCTCTTAGATACTTGCTCATTTGTGTTTTCAAAAATGGTTTGTTTGCTTTTCAACTGTGGGTTTTAAAAAGTTTCTTTGAAAATTCCAGTTCGACTCTTGTATCGGTCCTCAAGAGTGTTTGAAAAATTGCTTTTGAAAGCTTTTTGAAAATGTGTTGGTGTGAAAAGTATTTTTGATTTGTTTTGTTTTGAATTAGAGCAAGTATCCACGAGTCGTCTACCTACCCTAAGGAATTCGTCTGTGTAAATGTCCTTTAAAGTAGTGCCATCCCACCATTGAGAGGTAGGTAGCACCACCGTTGGAGGTGTTCGGGTCAATTCGAGGTTCGGGACATGGTGATCACCAGAGCAATGGGAAGATACCTTAGAAGCTACCCTCATGCCAGGTTCCCGGATCATGAGGACTTACTAAGACATCCTCTACTCGACGATCACCTTTCGAAAGGCAAGGCAACAGTGAGGCGTACCCTAGGGGTGGTGTGTGCGATTCGTGTATCGTTTTCATTGATATTTGTCTTGTCATGTTCATTGGTGTTCTACGCTTGATTTTATTTTAAGTCCATACACTCTTTCATGCTTTTGTTAACAGTTAAAAGTTGCGGGAAAAATAAATCTAAGACTATTACAAATGGCGCGGGTCCACATCGCCAAAATTAAACCGGACCCGATTTGACAGAAAAATAAAATAAAGTAATTAAAGAAAAGAAATTGAAAAGTGCGAGGAGTGAATGTTACAACGCTTTGGGAGAGATACATAATGAATTAAGCGAAATAAAATAAATGTGCGAATTAAATAAATTACAAACGAGGGCGTTGGACCCTTTTTGCAAAATTAAACTTAGTAAGGAATTAAAATTAAGAGTTAAAAGAAAATGTTTTTTTTTGATATTTTTGTGTTTTTTGATTCACTAGAAAAAAGAGAATTAATTATAATTACAATAAAATGTCAAACCCTAATCCTAATTAGTTTTAAGTTATTTAAAAAAAAATGTTGAATCTTAACCTAATTTAAACCTAAGTTCTTTTATATACAATTTAATTATGAAAATAAAATGAATAATATTATTATAAAAAAAGGAAAAATTAAAAGGAATAAAAATCATCAATTAAACCTAAATTCTATATTTTTTATATTTTTATGAAAAGAATTAAAGTTGCAACCTAAATTAATACTAAGTTAATTTACATGTTAATTTATTTATGAAAATAATTAAATTAAATATTTATTATATTTTTTTTCATTTTTTCTGGATTTTTTTATGATGTTTTTTATATTTTGTAAAAATAATAATTACTTTAAAACAATAAAATAAAATAAGAATTAAAAACAAAATAAACAAAAAAAGAAATTGCAAACCAGGGGGGTGGGAGTCCCAATTTAGGAGGTGTAGGCCTTAGCAATCTGGCCCAACAAGTCCTTGATCTTTTTGACTTTCCTGACTAGCCTGTGGTGCGTTGACTGGGGTTTATGGGTGTCCTTTAATCCCTGCCCTTGATTTGAACGTGCTAGACGCGTGGACGGCTTGAGATGGCAAGCGTATGGTGATCCACGAAGTTACGCCTGCACATGATTTCTAATGGAAAAATAATATGAACATAATACAGACCTGGGGTTCGAACCCAGGTCTTGGATGTTGAAGCGTTAAGCGTTTGCCAGCTGAGCTACGTGGACATTCAAATATATTATGACCAATAAATAACAAAAAGAAAAAACAAAAGCATTAGTGGTTCAGCGCGCGAAATTTAAACGCACGAATCACAGGTTGCCACGCTTCATCGTCCTCTTCGTCCCTGTAACACAAACACCAAAAGCAACGGTTTTACACGCGTTGCATTAGATAGGCTATGGAAAAATAGCGACTAGCGCCATGGTGCCCATAAATTGGGCGCGACAGGTGATTCATGTTCGTCCAAGCTTGTCAAATGGAATGGTGATACTGAGAATGTCCAATTTTTCCTCTTTTAAGAATCCCTAAATTGAAGCTCTGGAAACCCTAACATTCAATCATGGTATAATCGTATATATGGCATAAAAAAGCAATTGGATATGTTGGTTAGCATCAAAACATTGTAATGAACATGAATCCATAAATAAACTTCACAAATAATGCTCAGATCATGATGTACGAATGGCAATTTTTCTCTGTACAGTTTGAGATTGTTTTACCAATTCTTGAAGCTTGAGTTGATGTTAGGGATTGGAATGTACTCAGGAGACCACAAGGAAGCTTTTGGAATGAATTTCGTGCCTTGAATCCACCTCAAACAAGGATTTCAGTTTTGAGTTTTATGGACAATTTTTCAAGTTGGCAATGGTGTCTCCTGCGCAGCATTCAGTGTGTGGGCATTAGGTTTTGACTCAGCACTTATGAGGGAAGGGAATTAGGTCATTAGCTGGCCTTGGTCCATGCCCATGAGAGAATTAGTCTTAGGTCTTTCACCATTAACAAACTTTCCCTTTTTTAAGCAAAACCAAGACTTGGTGTACAATCTAACCCTAGCATGAGTTTGTGAGCTGGCACATGATATATGGAAGCTATTCAAATTCAAATGACACTATTCCATTGATTTTTAAATTTTATTTGAATTATTAAAGATTTAAAATGAATTAAATTAATAAAAATTAAATAAAATAGAAAAATCAATGTTTGATCTTGAAATTAATCATGGGACACGTGTGTGGCATGACAAGGCTGAATCAAGTGGAAGAAAGTGGGCCCTTTTGTCAAAAATTGAAGTTCCAAGGATAGTTGACTTTTGCCATTTCACAAAAATTTCCCAACTTCTCCAATGCATAACTTGCTCAATTTTTAAGCTTTTCTCATGTTCTTGGACATTTTGGAAAGGTCTTTGAGTCCTTTAACCAATGCCTTTGGTCCCATGTCATTTTGATTTTCCAATCTCAAGTTATGGCCTTTGACTTAAAGTCCCTTTTTGTTGACTTTTGAAAATGACCTATAATGTTGAAATTGATAACTTTTTGTGAGAGCATTTCTTGGACTTGAAGTATGAAGATGAGTTGTAGGGAATGTCTTTCTCTTAAAAATGAGCTTTGGATGGAATTTTTCTGATAATCCATGTGAAAGTTATGCCCTGGTCAATTTCAGTTGACTTTTTCAGCTGTCCAAATAAGGAAACTTTTGCATCTTGATGATTTTCTGAGCCAAATTTTGAGAATCATGATCAAGCATTGATCAAATGATGTTTGTGGCTTCAAAATGATATGTTGACCAAAAATTTGAACTTTTGACTGTCAAATGACCATTTTGCCCCTACAGTTGACTGTAGTGCAATTTAGGGTTTTGACTGTGCAATTTTGAGCTGAATGCCTTGAAACTTGATATGAGGATGCTTGACCATGTTTGTAAGCATATGAGACTTGATTGAGCCTTTGAACACTTCCTTTTCTTGATCAGACTCAAAACCCTAATTTTGACTGTTTAGGAGGCCCTTGCACTGTGCAACCCTTGGGGAATTTTGTGACTTGGCTTGGCAATTTCTTGAAGAATATGGGAGGGCAAATTTTGGGGTACAACACCAACTCTCAGTGTGAAGAACTGTTGGGCAGGGATATGGTTGAAGGTGGTGGTGTGAGAGGTCAGGGAATACTATTCACTGAGCTTAAAAGTCATTATGCAAGTTTGGAATTAAATGAAAATTCCTCCGAGCAAGACAGGGTAGTAAAAGCCAGAACTTATCTTATGATACTATTTGGTACCTTTTTATTTCCCGAAAGTACGGGAAATAGTGTAAATTTTATGTATTTACATTTACTACGAAATTTTGAAAAAACAAGAAAATATAGTTGGGGTTCTGCAGTTTTAGCCCACCTATACAGTTCCTTGTGCAAAAATCCAGTCAAGGAAAAATATACATTTTATGGGTGCGCTTTTTTACTACAAGTCTGGGGTTGGTGGAGGATGGAGTCCTTAAACCCCATCAACAACAACACTTTCGTTTTCCCGTATGCAACAAAGTAAGTCATCAAGTTATATCATTTATTACTATTCATCTCTTCACCAAATATATGCTAAGAATAAAATGTTTTTCATTTCCTTTAGGTATTGCGTGAGGGGTATGGATTACGGCAAGAATCCAAGATTTAATGTTGCACTATACCGCAATTTGTTGGATCACTTAGGCCCGAATGATGTACGTTGTAGCTTTAAACTTTTCTTCATTTAAATTATTTATACATTACATTTTCGTTAACCTGATTTAAATTTTATCCCAGTTCGTCTGGAGACCATATTTGGGTTTGGGCCATGATCCAAACCCGGAGGATGCAGCAATTTGGACCGCGAAGACTGCAATCATTCGGTTCACCATTGTGGAGATTTACCACACCGACCGTGTGAAGATGCAGTTCGGAATGCATCAAGAGATACCAAGTGATCTAACTTGTTTGTCCCCATGGCATCTTAAAAGGGTCGAAGCCCAGTGGGGTCTTACCAACTGGAAAGACTTCGCTCCGGAATGGTGTAAGATGTGGCAGAGGGGTCACCGCTATGTCTTGCAATTCCCGGTTTTCCTTAATCATGGTAATATGCGACACACGGATCAATATTTATCTTGGTACAGGTCAGTTAGTAACCCTGAAATGCACGTGTCTCATCCAAGGTACTTGGTTGACCCACGCACACAATGGACACAACCCTCGTTTCCCCAACAACAAACCTAAATCCCATCAACCTCCCACCAACCCCCAAGAAGAAACAGAACCACAAACACCCAACCACAGTCCCCACCACAACACAATTACACTCAAATGCCACACAACCAACCATAATCACCACCTCACTACCAATACCCCGATATGCCTCACATACAACCACAATACCAACACACCCGCATACCCCACACACAATTTCAGTCTTCCGTATATCCAAATATGGGCCCCTCAACATCCAGCCTTAGCCCTGATATGGGAATGTCGGAAGATTACGAACAAACCGACCAAGCCTACCATCAACCACAATATCACCAAACCACCCAACATCCTCAATACCAAACACCCCAAGATCCATTTCCTTTCTACCCACCGTACTCAGACGATCAATGCTACAGACCCACCATGGAACCCCATCCACCGCCAACACGACCAAACTTTGAGGGTATGGGTAACCGACTATACCAAAGCGGATCTTCTAGATATGGAGATCTGACTGATTTTATGGATCCGGACCGCATTGACTTCGCTGGGCCATCGACCCTGCCGCAGCAGGAAACGCGACGACACCCAGCACGGGAAAGGCGAGGACGGGGATGGGAACCGGGGGTCATTACCGGGTTCCGGGGGATCACTGATTTATCTGTTTTTTTTTACTGTTTTTTTAATCTTTTTTTTTAATGTAATACAGTTGGATGTAATTATTTTTTTTAATAAAAAATCCATTTTGTTGATCCTGTATCCAATATGCAATGCACCGGACAAAAAAAATCAATTTTTGCCCTAAAAATACACCTAGACGCCATCTCACTTGGCTTAGGGCATGCCCTAAGCACATAGGCGCCAAGTGAGATGGAGCCTCCCTTTAAAAAATGGGAGTAGGCGCCAAGTAAGATGGCTCCTCCTTTGGGGAGTCATCTGAAACATGGTTATTTGCGTAATTTTTTCCGAAACGCGGTTATTTGCGGAAAAAAATTTAATACTTGGTTATTCAAAAAAAAAATTCTAATAAATTTATTAAAAATAATAGAAATTACTAAAGTATTTTTTCCTTTCAAAATCTCTGTACCAATTTATATTAACAATGTCTATTGTTCAACTCAAAATTTTGATTCCAAATTTTCAAAGTCATTTTCGAAGAAACTACTATTAAAAAAGAGACTTACTTTCAATTATATACTTTAATAACTCAAAATATATATATATATATATATATATATATATATATATATATATATATATATATATATATATATATATATATATATATATATATATATATATATATATATATATATATATATATATATATATATATATATATATATATATATATATATATATATATATATATATATATATATATATATATATATATATATATATATATATATATTTTTTTTTTTTGCTTATTCACTATCTTTAATTAATTTATATATAATGTATGTTCCATAAACATTGCTGACTATAAGCCATATGTTAATCAAATTGAACACAGTATACCCATGGCATTTAGAACAGGCTAACATATCTGTATAGCATATATATATATATATATATATATATATATATATATATATATATATATATATATATATATATATATATTAGTTCTTTTTCTACAACATCTATACTATATTAACATAAATTTTATATATAGAGAGAGAGAGATTGATCGTACCTGACCAGAATAGACCGTCATAGTTTGCACTGAGCATAATTTTAGAGTGAGATGGGAGGTACCTGTAAGACATTCTGATGCCAAAGTAAGTTTTGGAATGAGCAAGCAAGCAAGTCAGTCAGAAGTGTTCAATACCTGACCCTCTCGAAAGAGAGGGTATTTATAGCCCCCAACGTTGGGCCAAGGTCTCCTCATTGGGCTGGTCAAGCAGGCCCAACGTGGAGACTGCCAAGTCCTACGTGAGTAGTGGGGACCCGCACGTAGTCCCCTATCTGGATGACTTCCTCCGTAAGATCAGGAGGATATGAATGAGATCTTTCTGGGGTCACTAAGACTCCGTGATACTCAGAGACGTTGATAGTCAGCCCTACGAGGTGGATGCTTGTGAGGTGCTTTTGCTCATCGTGGGTGCTTCTACCGATCGTGAGGTCGTGTGACAGGATCAGTCTTGGTCGAGGAGAGAATTGGAGCGTGGCCTCAAGGTCCTCATGACTGACCGTGATCTTCCTAAGAGTGACTGGGTTTATCCCCGTGCAGTGAGACTGTCTCCTCGTGGAGAGTGGAAGTTGTTGCCCGACGTAGTCGAGAGCAGAACTGGCCAGCATACCTCGAACGACATAGTTGGATTGGGCCTCGCGTGGGGTTGGGCCAAGGGCAGGCCCAATCCAGAACAGGAGCCCCCCCAAGTCGTTGCTCCTGATGAAGGAGTTATGACTTAATGTGAAGCTTTTTCTTTCGCGAGGCTAGTTGCTCGACGCGGAGCTTTCATTGAATTTGACGGAGAAGGTCGTCGGTATGTCGTTTACCCGAGCAACGTTTAGAAAGGGTTCGATGTGGAATTTTTCTAATTGTTTCTCGACTCTTGGGGAGGAGATAGTGCACCTGTCAGACATGTGGAGTGATCTTTGGGATAGCAATTATGGATTAGGGAATAGGGGTCATCATTAACTGAGCACGCAGGTGTCGAGGAGAAAGACGACTTGTGAGCTTCCCGGCGCGATGTTTCGCATTCTACGCCATCCCTATAAATAACGCTTCAAGGCCCATTATTCCCTTTTGTATTTATGCGCTCTCCACTCTCCTTACTGCCAACGCCGTGCTGCTCTCTACAACCGCTAAAACCGCCGCATATTCCTTATCTACCGCCATCGTTTTTCATTTATTCTTCTTCAAGTAAGTATTTTTTCCGTGATACTCTATATGTAGATTGGTTTTGATGATGTTTTAGTAGTAAGACTTCACAACTGGGGGTTTTGCCCGAGGGATCCATGCGTTTAGGCGTATAATTCGTAATTATGCCCGGGAGATTCATCTTCTCATCGATACTCAGATGAATCTTCCTCGTGGTCTCCCTATGTCCTCGCGAAACCCATGAGTTTTGCACATAAAATTTTTGCGATCCCCGATGAATTCATGAGTTTGGTTGACAAATTCATGAGTTTGGTCGGTAAATTCATACTCTACCTGTCACACTCTTCTCGTGCCCGGTGTATTCATGAAAAATGTTCGTCGTTACAATCGTTGTGTGATCTTACAAGACTGACATGATTTTTATGGGCCGATCGAGAGACATGTATTTCCCCTTTCTGCGTGAATGACTGTCGACTTGGTTTGGGCGTTGCTTAGCCTCGTCATCTGCGTCGTGGAAAGGTGGATTTGGATTTGCTGTTGAATTCACCGGTTTCCTCTACTTTGCAAGTAAATGGACGACACTTCCGATTCATCAAAGCATGTGGACAACGAGGAGTGCAGTGTAGTCGAGGAGGATGCCAATTTGGTCGACACAATTGACGATCCTGCTTTGGATTGGGTTGGTGAAGAGCCCCGAGGAATAGCGTCGATATTTAGTCACACCAGGAGGCAAGCCTATATTGTCGTCGAGTATGGCAGCGACCAGGAAGGTTTTCAAAGGAACTTCAAAATTATGAGGCCGACGCAAGATGCTCGCATATGCTCGGAGTTCACCCAAGATGCCTTCCCTATGTACGAGGTCATATTTAAAGACCTGGTACTTCGAATTTCCTTCAACGACTTCCAAATGGGGGTGTTCAATCACTTGAACTTGGAACCCTCTCAGCTTCATCCCAATGATATTGCCTTCATCTGGGCATTCAAACTTACTTGCCAGTTCTTGAGGATCGGGGCGACCATTCCTCTGTTCTTCAGGGTTTTTCATCTGCAACACAGTCCCAGGGAGGGAAACACAATTGGGTATCCTTCAAACAGTCGAAGAGGTTGTTCAAGATGTATATGGATTTTGTCCGCGACTTTAAGGACAAGTGGTATGTCTTGCAACCCTCTACCCAAACAGCCTTGGATGCCCTGTTAGACCCGGCTTCCGGCATGGACGAGGATGGAGAACTGTGTTACGACGCCGAGGGTAATCCGGAGATCGGGAGAATCTCGAAGTTTCCCATCCACTGGTGTTCGGCCCACTATGACCATGGTCCCGGACATTACCACACTTCTGCTGGAGGTATGAGTGCCAAAGACAAAGAGGCATATGGCGTCCTCAATCGATTCATCGACGGTTTCTTCCCTGCCAGGTGGGTCATGAGGGAAGGACACGACATCCTTGATGAAGACGGCGAGCCAATGTTCGAAGTACGCCCTACCAACACCAAGGCGCTCGTTGAGTGTCAATCTTATGGACATGTCGTGGATCTTTTAGGTTTTTGCTTGATTGGTTCTTATGTTTTTACTTGCCTCCTTGTATTGTTTTCTCAAGGATACTTTTTTGTTTTTGCAGGAAACATGGTGGAACATCGCGAGAGGCTACTGAAACTGACCCAAGAGAAGAAAAGCTACAAGAGGTTGGTGAAGCCGCACCATCCTACATGCATGGGCTCAGTTTCCGAGCCGGCCAAGGAAGGATCTAGTGGGTCTTCGGGGACCCGCGTGGCCGACCAGCAAGCTACTGTGTTGGGCAGGAAAAGAAGTCACACGGCATATGGTACTGCTGATGTGACCAGAGGGGGCACTGCTTGAGCCTTCAGCCTCCCGCCTTTCTTTGTGGAGAAGGATTTCTTTGAGGGTTTTCCCTTAATGGTGTCCGACAACGAGTCCGACATCATAAGTCGCCTCGATGATGAAGGTCGAAGGAAACATTTGGCTTCCAGTATGGTCAGGGTGATGAAGATGGCGGAGATGGTCGTGGTCCTCGTGGGTGAAGGGGCCAGCTCCTCTGGTCGGGTCAGGAAACTGGAATCAGAGAATGTGACTCTTCAAGTGAAGACGCAGAAGCTAAAGACCGCCCTTGAACAGAGCGAAGAGATGTTTTGGGAACAGGTTGATTCTCTGGTGGGGGATAAAGAGAGAGCTGACTAAGCCCTCGACAAAAGGGACAACCTCCTGCTCGACAGAGAGTTGTGGGAGAGCAAAAGGGAGCGGCTGGAGAAGGAAGTTGTTGATCTGAAAGTTGTTATGGTGCCTGCGGAGGATGAAGATCAAGAAGTTTGTTTGGTTCATCGCCGCGAACAATGCCCTGGTCATAGTATTTGCTCCGACGGGGATAGGGACTTCCTCGAACTGGTTTAGTTGGTAGTTCTGAGGAGGAGGTCGGTCGTCTTCGATTCGTCGGGACAACGATGAGGTGGTTTCTCCGTCTCTGTATTCTGATGGGTCGGGCACATCGACGATGGGGCCAGCGTTGTGGCCAGTAGGACCAGCGTTGTTAATGTTGGTGTTAGTGTCGGCGACATTGTTGTTAGTGTCAGCAAGACAAACATTCAAGTTGTTTTATGCTGTTTGATCAGCCATGACAGTCAGAATTGAGTGTGATTAGCTTTTGTCTTGTGTGAATGGGAGACGGGGAAGCAAGTTTCCACAATCAGCGCCAATAATCGTACATGACCAGAATGGACTGTCACAACTTGCTCCGAGCAGAATTTGAGAGTGAGATGGAGGGGGGTACCTGCAAGATACTCTGATGCCAAAGTAAGTTCCGGAATGAGCAAGCAAGCAAGTGAGTCAGAAGTGTTCAATACCTGATTCTCTCGAAAGAAAGGGTATTTATAGCCCCAGCGCTGGGTCAAGTTCTCCTTATTAGGCTGGTCAAGCAGGCCCAACGTGGAGACTGCCAGGTCCTACGTGAGTAGTAGGGACCCGCACGTGGTCCCCTATCTGGATGACTTCCTCCGCAAGATTAGGAGGATATGGATGTGATCTTTCCGGGATCACGAAGACTCTATGATACTCAAGACGTTGATAGTCAGCCCTACGAGGTGGATGCTCGTGAGGTGCTTCTGCTCGTCTTGGGTGCTTCCACCGATCGTGAGATCGTGTGACAGGATCAGTCTTGGTCGAAGAGAGAATTGGAGCGTGACCTCGAAGTCCTCATGATCGGCGGTGATCTTCCTAAAAATGACTAGGTTTATTCTCGTGCGGTGAGGTTGTCTCCTCACGGAGAGTGGAAATTGTTGTCCGACGCAGTTGAAAACAGAACTGACTAACATACCTCGAACAACATAATTAGATTAGGTCTCGCATGAGATTAGGCCAAAAACAGGCCCAATCCAAACATGACATTCAAAACAAGCTAACGTCTGTATAATATATATATATATATATGAATCATTCAAAACATGTTATGTTAAATAAATAATTAAACAAAACTTAACATCTACATAAGCATATGCACCCATTCATGATAAGGCATTTGTAACATTGCATCTTTATAGTTAGTAATATACTAGCCACAAAACCTATGCATGACAACGTCTATCATAAGACATTGAAGTGAAACACATATGCAGTATCTTTAATTGAATTTTAACGTACTGCACTTTAACACAGTACAGAAAACTCCAATTTTTTTTAATTACCGCATCATTATTTTAAAACAGAAATACAAAACAAAATGGACATACTATATTATACATATGTAATTGGGGAAAAAACTTAAATACACATAAATATAACACTTAGTTTTCTATAATCAATTACGTTTTTTTATTAATTAAAAATAAAAATATAATATTTTCTCTTCTTCGTAATGACAATCATCTCATGATGTTCATTTAAAAAGAAATTAGATTTTAAATAAATAATATATTTTCTCTATTCTTATTAATTATTTGTAATAATAAAGATTTATGTTCGTATACATGTAAGTTTTTTTTCTATAATTGATTATCTATGATCAAAATGATTTGATCTCAAATTAATTATTATTGAAAAATTATAATACCGGTCATCACTGCTATAATATCAAATGTTAGAAATTTCATTAAAGATCTTGATATTATAATTTTCACTGTGCTTTAATTTCTATGAGAAAAATAAGAATATATCTGAATTTATGATGATGATTCTTACTCAGATTCTTGATTTCTTGATTCAAATTCTTCTCTATTCTCTTCCTTCTCTTTGATATTTGAAACGGAAGCATTGATTACCATTATTGACTACTTATAAAATTGTTAGAAAATTAATTTTACATAAATGGTTTGAGAGTAAATCGTGAACGGAATTACTTTCTTTATAAGTATTTCAAGCACTCTTTTTATTGTCATAGAGTTGAAACACAAAAATACTCAAAATAATTCAGCTTTTGAATCAAATCTGCACAAGACTAGTGAAAAACTCGAATGCAAGAAAGAGTGTCTGAAATAAAGAAGAGAATTTATGATTTGATTGTATGATTTTCGGATTCTGAATAATGTATTTATAGGTCATACACGTGTTCACAAGTTTGCAACTCTTGATGAAACAACACATTTTCAACATAAGATTGCAATGGTTCGCCTATAATTATATTATGCATCACTTCATGAAGTGTTATATATTTTAAATTTGAAATTCAAACTTTCAGTAGTCCGAAACAAATTTAAAAGACAACTTTCACTTATGGATGTTTAGTACAAAACTGACTAAAATTTCCTTCAAATAAATTTAAAGACAACTTCTATTTTTATCTATGAGACACTTTTATCCTCTTTAACTTTATCATATTTGAACACATCTATTAATTTTTCTAATAATTTCCAACAATTAATTGACTTTATAAATATATAAATAATTAAATAAATAAAAGTGATTAAGATTTAGGGTTGCCACATATGCCTTACAAGTTACATATGCGGAAGATAAGGTGGAGTTTTGGTCAACATCTATAGTTTTGGTCAAGGCATATGTTAATGTTCAACTCATAAATTTTTTCCATGAACTATTCAATCAAAATGTCTCTTATAGATGAATTGGTTATTTCCAAACTGTAACACACACAATATGGTATTGATAAGAGTAGATTGTTCCAACTTCCACAATTCAATTTGATTTTCGCTGTTCACATTCAATTCATCTAAATGCTTTTTCATCACAAAGAAACTGATTTTAGCATGCAATTTAAATCCTTATACACTAACCCAAGACTATTATATATAAAGACGTTATTATGGCTACATGCATAGTAGTATCAATATACACTTTTCCTCGTAATTGTACGTCATTCAACAACTCCTATGTCTTATCTCTTTCTCACTTTGCTGCATCGACATGGAGTATCAGATAAGTTGTTAACGTGGACAAAAAAAGGAAAATATGGAAGACACTATTTTGATGGCTGCGCTTTAATTTTAATGTTGGAATTAAGGCTTCCACCTTTTCTTAAAAAGATAAGATATACATGCACGTGGACAAGTAACATTAATCTTATCATTTAACAAAATAAAATAGTGTGAAGATTAGAATGCTCATCACCTTTACCAATTGCCACTTTCTCTTAAAACAACATTAAAGTTAAAATTCATCGACTTTTAATTTAATGTCACTGTCCAAAAACAGAAATTTAAACATGATTTTTGAAAATTAATTAAACCTGTTTTTATTATTTGTAAAGGTAAAACCCTATTAGTACACAACTAATGTATTGCATTTAAATATTAAATAAGCAATATTTTAATTCTTGAAAAAAAGTTAAGATTCAACTTTGTTTCTTAGGCAAAAATAAATAACTTTTAAGCTATAAAAAATGAAGATAATTAACTCTTTATCTTATTTATATATTTTATAAATTTGTGAAAGAAATATAGAGAAAAAAATGAAAAATAAAGTTAAAATAATGAAAAATTTAATAGTTTGTTATGTGAGAAAATAAAAACAAAATATGAAGAAGAAAAAAGTGTATTGATAAAATAACATAAATATCCTTTAAAAAGTATAATACTAAAAAGAAAAATTTATTATAGTCAAATTATATATATATATATATATATATATATATATATATATATATATATATATATATATATATATATAAATATATATATATATATATATATATATATATATATATATATATATATATATATATATATATATATATATATATATATATATATATATATATATATATATATATATATATATATATATATATATATATATATATATATATATATAATCAAAAATAAATATTTGAATTAAATAAATTAAATAAACATTGTTTTATAATTAGGGATGACCCTAAGAATATTGTTTTATAAAAAAATGATTTTTTTTCTTGGTTCTATATTTCACTTCGATTAATAAAATTATTCGAGAGAGAAAAGTGGTGCACCCTTTTAGAAATGTATTGTTAGAGATCGAATTTATGATTTGTACAATTTTTCTTTAGATTGTATATCAATCGAGGAGAAAAATGACACACTTTACATGACACTGTTCTAAACTAGGGATGTCAGTTTGGACCTGTTAATGGGGATCCCCGCGGGGAACGCTCTGTTCGGGGTCCCAAAGATGGGGAATTTTCCCCCGTGGGGGCGGGGGATGGGGAGAAAAATTCCCCCGAGAGCATTTCGGGGACGGGGACGGGGAATACACCCCCCGCCCCGCGGGGACCCCGCCCCGCCTATTATTTTAATATAGTTAATTTAATATATATATTTTAGATTAGGTTTTTTAGTCATTTCCTTTATGTTTATTTATAAAAATAAATAAATAAATATTCATGTATTTATTAAGAGAGAGAAATGTAAATATTAGACCCTAAAAAAGTTGAAGCGTTTCATTTTCTTCTGCCAGACATTTAGAGTCTCACACGTTAGACTCCTTTTTTTCTTCTCCAGTCAAATCGCCATTCATCTTCCTCTTCCAATTCCATCTTCTCTATTTGGTGTGCTTCCATTATTCACAGCTCTTACAATTTCATCAATAAGGTTTGATTTTCATAAATTTGTTCATGTAATTATTTATAGAAAAAAATAGATTATTTCTCTTTGATTCTCATAAATCTGTTTATATTATTGTTTATAGAAAAAAGTAGATTGTTTCTCCTTGATTCTCATAAACCTGTTCATGTAATTGCTTATAGGAAAAGTTGATTATTTTGATTAAATTTAAATTAAATTGTTTAGAAATTTTAGAGTTATCAAATCATTTGCATATTAAAAAAATATAAAATAATCAAAAAAATTACTCATTTTTATCTCCTTTTAAATATTTTTGTGTTCATTTTTTATCTATACTATGCATTTGTAATTAAAATAATGTCGTCAGTTTTTCCTTAAAAAATATTAAAATATACTTTTCCTATTTTTTATTAATATATCACACTATAATTTAATTTTCTATATTAAACAAAAAAATATTACTTTTTAAATGAATCAATATATCATGCTATCACGGTATCACCCATAAAAAAAACCAAATATCTTATATTTCTAATTATTAATTAAATAATAACATATAAACAATAATATATCATGCTATCACCCATAAAAAATATATATATCTTATATTTCTAATTATAAAACCAAAGCCATTAAGTGAAATAATAACATATAACTTTTTACACGAGTAAATATATCATGTATATAGGTAAATAAATGTATTCTCAATGTATATAATTAATTAGTATATGTTATTATTTCTAATTGAAAAGTTACAGTAAATAAGGCATATTTAGAAATATGTGTAATGCATCATATATTTAGAAATATAAGATTTTTCTTATTAATTATTTTTTGTGTGAATTTCATGTATTTACTATTTCATTTATTTATTATTTTTTCATATATTTATTATTTTTGTTCTACTTCCATGTAGCCTTTTAAAATTTGTGTTTGTGTGTGCCAGGTTTTTGGTAAAAGAATGGTTGGTGAAGTTCAATCATCTAATAGTCCTAATGTTGCTTTGGAAGGGAATGAAGTTCCTATAGAAAGTAGTGGAGTTTCACTCACACAGGAAGTTCAATCTACTCCAAATGAAATAAATATAGAAAATCAAGATCCTGAAGCTCCCGTTGAACCCACTACAAGTCCTAACAAAAGGGGATTAAAATCAGATGCTTGGCCCTATTTTAAAAGGCAAAAAATAGGAGGCATTTGGAAGGCTATATGCAAATCTTGTGATAAGAAAATTGGTGGTGATACAAAAAATGGTACTAAACATTTATTTGATCATATTAGCATATGTCTAAAACGCACAGAGAGAGGTCCAAAACAAGCCATGCTTAAAGTGACAGAAAAAAAATCCGGAAACAGACATGAATCATTTGTGGTTGGAAATTATACATTTAATCAAGATGTTTCTAGGAATGAACTCGCGAAGATGATTATATTGCATGAATATCCCATCATGATGGTTAACCATATTGGTTTTAGAAATTATAGCCATTCTCTTCAACCTTTGTTCAAGATAGTTTCTCGCAACACCATGAAGAATGATATAATGAAGTTGTATGAAAGTGAGAAGTCAAAGCAAATGAAAATACTTGCAAAGAATAAAAGCCGCATTGCAATAACTACTGATATGTGGACTGCTAGCAACCAGAACAAAGGATATATGTCTGTTACAGCTCATTACATTGATGAAAATTGGATTTTGCAGAATCGGATCATCAGGTAACTTCTCCCTTCCATTTACGTTATTATTATAATACAGTTATTTTATGTGATATTTATTATAATTTATTTTTAGGTTCATTTATGTCCCTACGCCACATACTGCTGAGGTCATTTGTGATTTTTTGGTAGATTGTTTGATGGATTGGAATATTGATAGAAAATTGTCAATATTAAC
Source organism: Vicia faba (assembly GCA_948472305.1). Taxonomy (NCBI): domain Eukaryota; kingdom Viridiplantae; phylum Streptophyta; class Magnoliopsida; order Fabales; family Fabaceae; genus Vicia; species Vicia faba. The sequence continues at coordinate 477,460,309 of OX451738.1, forward strand.
CGTTGATAATTGTAGCACCAATGATGCTCTGATCGACCATTTGATTGATAAGATGTCACCTTCTTCTTTTATTTTAAAAGGGAAATTGTTTCATATGCGTTGTTGTGCCCACATATTAAACTTGATAGTGAAAGATGGCATGCAAACAATTTCTAGTTCAATTGAAAAGATTAGGGAAAGTGTCGGTTTTTGGGTAGCAACACCAAAGAGGGAGGAGAAATTTAAAGAAACTTGTAATCAATTGAACATGACTTATGAAAAGAAGCTTGCACAAGATTGTAGAACAAGATGGAACTCTACTTATTTAATGCTTGCTTCTGCATTGCCTTACGAACAAGTTTTTAAACGTTTAAAACAACGCCGTGATTCCCAATATAAGTGTGCACCAAGTGAAGAAGATTGAAAAATGGCAAGAGAAATTTGTGACAAGTTGAAATTATTTTTTAGTGTCACTGAGTTGTTCTCGGGTACTAAGTATCCAACATCAAACATTTATTTTCCCAAAGTTTGTCAAATAAGATTAGCTTTAAGAAAGTGGGAAGATTCTTCTAGTGATACTATACAAAGTATGGCAAGAAGTATGATAGTGAAGTTTGACAAATATTGGAGTTTGATTAATGGGGTGATGGCAATAGGGGCTGTTTTGGATCCTAGATATAAAATAACTTTGTTGAATTACTTCTTCCCACTTATGTATGGGAATAATGCTCCCAAAGAATTGGAAAAGGTAATACAAATGTGTGAAGATTTAGTTGAAGAATATCAACCAAATAATGATATGGTTCCTACAAGTAGTGAAGTTGGTGCATCAACATTGGTAGATGACATTGATGTCACAAGTCAAGATTGGGAGAAGGCTTATTCGGAATATGTGATGGAAAATACTTCAACTACAAATGTCAAGTCAGAATTTACTTCCTACTTGGAAGATGGTGTCTTGCTTGATAAACAAAAAAAGGAAAATTTTGACATCTTAGGATGGTGGAAACAAAATGGTTTGAAATTTCCAACTTTGCAAAAGATTGCAAGGGACTTTTTAGCAATTCCTATCTCTACCGTTGCTTCAGAGTCCGCCTTTAGTACTAGTGGTCGTGTTTTAAGTCAACAACGTAGTAGGTTGAAGGAAGACACTTTAGAGGCTTTGATGTGCACTCAAGATTGGATCCGAAAAGATATAAAAGGTAATATATTTTTATCTTTTACAAGATTAATTGAAAAGGATTTTTAAATTTTAATTTAGCTATTTGTTTCTTAGGTTATTCAAAAACGTTGACTCAATTCGAATGTGTGGATGAAGATATGGATGATGATGATGATGATGATAATAAGGTAATTTACATATTAGTGTTGATTACCTTTTAGTTTTTAAAGTATTTTTTTAAGTAAATATAATTATTGATTGTTTACTTTTCGTAGGAAAAAGAAAGTCATATCTAATTGTGGAATGAGGAAGAAGACCTTGCAAGGAGAAGTTGGAAAGAGAGACATGATTGATCATTACTTGTTTGGATATTTTGCTTAATATTTTAGTTTATTTATATGTAACTTTGTTTTAAGTATTTTGATATTTCTACTTTACGTGTGTTATCAATTGAGCAAATAGAGATATGTTGACTTTTGCTTTTAGTTGACTTATTATGAAGTATTTTTTAGCTTTTCAAGCATGCTCATGATGCTAAATTTTATAATTATCCCTTATTAGTTTTGATGAAGTATAGTTTTTTAAGCATAATTATGTTGTTGGATTTTTTTAGTTGTTTAGGCATATTGTTACTTTAAAAAGTATTATAGTTCATTTTGTTGAATTTTATAGCATTTTATAGAAATTTATAAAAAAAAATATTATTATTTTGTGTTCCATTAGTATTTTTAATAAAAAATAATAAATGTCAAATACTAGTATTTTTTAATAACATAATAAATATGTGAATTCTTTGTGCTTTTTATTTTTATAGAAAATATAAACATTTTAAAAAAAATAAAATATTAATGAATAAATGTAGGATCTATGGGGATCCCCGCGGGAAACGGGGATCCGTGGGAAACGGGGATGGGGATAGAAATTCCCCCGTGACGGAGATCGGGGACGGGGACGGGGAATGAATTTGATGGCGGGGAAAAAGATGGGGAAGTGTCCCCCCGGCCCCGCCCCGCCCCATTGACATCCCTATTCTAAACTGATCCAATTATAAGAATTGGCACAACTCGCTTCTACTTTATGTATGGCCCAACAATGTCGGCCCATTAGCTCTAGACCTCTTGTCGGGCATCTCTAGTTGACCTCATTCCTTGAGCAACAAGGCCAACGATGCCCAAGACACACTCCTGTTTACGTGGGCAGCTACGTCACAATCATCTCGACAAACTTAGAGCAGACAACCAGGAAACACTCATAAATGCTTCTGCCCATAATCCATTTCGTGCTCCGTGAAACGACTAGTTACTGGCACGACTTCCCATTTTGACCAAGTTCTGGCAATTAACTATTTTTGAAAAATCTAATATCTAGGCCCGAAAATAGGAACCAATGGCCAAGCACTGAAGGCATTATATAAACTCTCACACTTGTGAGAGCCAGGTATTATTCATACTCTAAACCCTAATCTCTTTCTTCTATCTCTTTCCACCCATTCTTACTTGATCGTCGGAGTGCCTTGCAGGTATACCCCCTCCTCTCCTCAAACTTCCAGCCAAGAAGACATCATCTTTCGGTCTACTTTCAGGTTCTGATCAACCGGTAAGATTAATGATGTCGTCTGTGAGAAATTTGTCTTCCCCGTCTTACTTTCCTCGAAACTGAAGATCAAACCGAATTTCAACTCTTCTATCATGGTCGGTCATTATGATCACCATCTTTCTGGAAAGACTGTGTCCCCCCTCTCGTCCACAAGGCAGATGGAAATGAAGAACCTCCTCGTCTCGAGGATATCCCTGACGTCCAAGTGGTCAAACCGCGTCCCCCAATTTGACTGACGCTGGTCGCGATGATGTTCACCTCTTGGAAAACCAGAAATCCAAGAAGCCCGAAAAGGAACTGCCAGCCATCCTTCAACCAGTTCTAATTCCTCCCAACATCGACCCGACCATGGCAGCTCTGCTCGCGACCCTCAACCAAACCAATGCCTTAATCCAGCAACAAAGTAACATGATTGGAGCTTGGGAGAGGAAGCACTAGTCAAGATCTCCACCTCGGAGATACCAATGACACGACTCTCGTTGTCCCTCCCCGACAAGAAAAGCAAGAACTCTCTTTTCTCAAGAAACGAGGTTGCACCCTTCCCCGAAAAGATCGACGCTCCTCGATCTCCAAGAAGACTAGGGGTAGTCTACGACTAGACGATTGATCACCCTCTCCGAAGCCAAAGCACCAACAAAGAAGCACCTCTTCACGTCGGGATAGTAGCCCCTAGGGAAGAAGTAACAACTACTCACTGCCCGCATCTCCTGATCGCAGCGATGATGACGAGCCCCGCAGCCCGTTATATAGAGAAATCATGGAGACTCCACTCCCAGTCGGCCTTGAGAAGCCCCCACACTTGGAGACATGCGATGGGATAACAGATCCCGATGAGCACATCAAGAACATCGATGCCTTGCTCGATTACAGAGAATTTCGAGGAGCTATCAAATACATACTCTTCCCGACAATGCTTAGAAAGGGAGCCATGGCTTGGCATAAAATCCTCTCTGACAAGTCTATTACTTCTTGAAAGGGCTTGGGAGATTATTCTCCAGGAATTTCACAGCCTCTCACCGACACCCAAAGTCAGAGGTTGCGCTCGAGGACATCATCCAAGGGAAGGATGAATCCCTTCGAGCATACATAGAGAGGTTTAACCAGGAAGTCGTCCAAGTCTCCATGACAGACGGGATGAAGAAATATATCCTCGAGCGAGGCTTTCTCCCTCGTAGTGACTTCAGCAAAACAATTGGCATTGAGACTCCTACAACACTGGATTCACTCCTACTCAAAGCATAGGCGTATATCTAGTATGAGGAGAAATAGGCTTCTAACAACGCGTGAGACTCACGACATCGTGAGAATGCAAAAGTTTCAAAGAATGATGAGCCTTCGACATCCTTCAGGGAGGAGAAAAGAAAAGGGAGGACAAATTATGTGATTCAATAGACTGCAAGGGCCCCGTTGGTCGATTCCACGACTACACCCCCTTAACACTTTGCGTGAGTGTATTCTGACAAAATGTGCCAACTCGGAGTTCCGACAAGTTAGGGTGAGCTTTCAAAGTCAAACACCGTCCAAGCCAGGGACGGACAAAAGAAAGTATTTTTGGTATCATAAAAGTCACGGGCACAATGGCACGACTGCATCCACCTAAAGGATGCTATAGAGATCCTCATCTGGGACGAAAATCTCAAACAATATAAGAAGAAAAAAGGTGTCCGTAAAGACACCTAGGAGTCCAAGAAGGTCAAAGAGGAAAAGCTCTCATTCGACGAAACTCTCATGACTATCGCCTTGAGCATCACCCCGCCAAAAGACTTTTATTTTCCCAACCTAGACGAGGTCCCCTTATACTTCTTCACCCATATTTGTGGGAGACTTTTCCAGCAGCAGGTCATATCTGGGGGGGGCTTCAACAAGTGCATGATTGGCTCAATCAAGAGAAGATTCAAGCAATTCATGGACGCTAGCTCCGACAAGAATTTCACCCTCGATAATATCAAGGGAATCTCAGTTCCCATTTCCTTTTACCGAGAAGAACTGCTCAGGGGCACCCAACTCTATTCCTCTGCTCGTCTGGGCACGCATGATAAATTTCGACGTCAAGTGCATCTTGGTCGATCAACGCAACTCAGTAGATATAATGTACACCTAGTTGTTCACCGCCTTACAACTGAAGGAGACTCACCTGACCCCCTACATTTGTTCTGACCTCTGGGGATTCAACGGCTTCGTCACCAAGCCTTGGGGATATGTCGAGCTAATAGTAACATTCGAGGCGACAAAAATGGCCAGGTCGATCAAGACGTAATTCCTCATGGTGAACTACCCTTCATTGTACATGTGCATATTCGAGAGCCTACCCTGGCTGAATTCATTGTGGTGCCCTCCATGGTCCACCTGAAGATGAAATACTATACCGAGCAGGGGCTCGTCGCCACCTTTCACAGGGACTTACAGGAAGCAAGAAGATGCTTTGAGATAGCTTCTAAAGGCCTAAGCTCCATCAGTGCGTAGCTAAGAACAACTAACAAATATGCCCTGCCCAGCAGTTCTGAGGAGTCCAAGCCGCTGCCACTCGTCGACGCAATTGACCTCGACAACAGATTCACAAAGGAAGATCTCCGAGAGAAAAAGAAGGGGAAATGGACCCCACTGGATGCAGAAAACTCTTCCTTATCTACGAGCAGCAAGGAACTTTCCCGCCCTGTGCGCCCAATCCGAAACAAGGACTTTGAAATGATTCCCCTGGGCAACGATCCATCCAGAGGAGAGAATGCCTCAGAGACGACTGAAAGCTTGCCTCAGAGAGAATGCAGACTTGTTCGCCTAGAGCACAACAGAGATGCCCGGCTTGGACCCTGAGATAGCTTGTCATCATTTGACGATAGATCCTGCCATTAAGGAAGTTTCTCAACATAGGCGCCGACAGTCCCCGAAAAAATCGAGGCTGCGAGCAGGCTGTAAAAGACCTCCTAGAGGCAAATTTTGTTTCTGAAGCCCAATACACAACCTGGCTCTCTAACGTAGTTCTTGTAAAAAAGAGTAATATAAAATGGCGTATGTGCATTGACTATATCGACCTTGTTATACCCCAAAATTTGCCCTCCCATATTCCTCAAGAAATTGCCAAGCCAAGTCACAAAATTCCCCAAGGGTTGTGCAGTGCAACAGTCTCCCATACAGTCAAAACTAGGGTTTGTGGTCTGATCAAGAAAATGAAGTGTTCAAAAGCCCAATCAAGTCTCACATGCCTACAAAGATGGTCAAGCATCCTCATATCAAGTTTCAAGGCATTCAGCTCAAAATTGCATAGTCAAAACCCTAAATTGCACTACAGTCAACTGTAGGGGCAAAATGGTCATTTGGCAGTCAAAAGTTCAAATTTTTGGTCAACATATCATTTTGAAGCCACAAACATCATTTGATCAATGCTTGATCATGATTCTCAAAATTTGGCTCAGAAATCATCAAAGATGCAAAAGTTGCTATATTTGGACAGCTGAAAAAGTCAACTGAAATTGACCAGGGCATAACTTTCACATGGATTATCAGAAAAATTCCATCCAAAGCTCATTTTGAAGAGAAAGACATTTCCTACAACTCATCTTCATACTTCAAGTCCAAGAAATGCTCTCACAAAAAGTTATCAATTTCAACATTATAGGTCATTTTCAAAAGTCAACAAAAAGGGACTTTAAGTCAAAGACCATAACTTGAGATTGGTAAATCAAAATGACATGGGACCAAAGGCATTGGTTAAAGGACTCAAAGACCTTTCCAAAATGTCCAAGAACATGTGAAAAGCTTAAAAATTGAGCAAGTTATGCCTTGTAGAAGTTGGGAAATTTTTGTGAAATGGCAAAAGTCAACTATCCTTGAAATTCCAATTTTTGACAAAAGGGCCCCATTTTTTCCACTTGGTTCATCCTTGTCATGCCACACACGTGTCCCATGGTTAATTTCAAGACCAAATATTGATTTTTTTATTTTATTTAATTTTTGATGATTTAATTCATTTTAATTCTTTGAAAATTCAAATAAAATTTAAAAACCAATGGAATAGTGTCATGTGAACTTGGACAATTTCTATGTATCATGAACCAACTCAAGAAATCAGGCTAGGGTTCATTTGCACACTAGGTCTAGGTTTTGGCTAAAAAGGAGGAAAAATGGTTAAGAGTGAAAACCCTAAGACTAATTCCTTCATGAGCTTGAATCTAGGTCAAAGAATAAGCCAATTCCATTCCATGATCATCACTGAGTCCAACCCTAACCATAATATGCCATATGCTGCGCTGAAAAGCCATTGGACAATTTGAAAAATGAGCCATATAAGCCAAATCTGATTTCAAGGTTAGGGACAACTTTAAGCCTTAATTTTTTTCCTAATAGCTTCCTGAACAAACTCTGAACACGTTCCAATCAATCTCAAGCACAAAAGCTCCAGGAATTGGCGCCTGGGACTCATACTGCATTGCAAAAAATTCACAATCGTATAGCATTTTTTAAGCACTTTTACAACATTCTATGCATTGCATCATGTTTGTTTTGAGCTTCTGAAACTAACCCTTATGCTTGATTGAAGTTTTACACGTTGTACACGAAGATGCCATGACTGAGTATTAGGGTTTCGTGAGGTTCAAAATTAGGGATTCCTAAAACAAGAAAAATTAGGCCATCCCAGTACTACCATTGCATCCAGTACACCAAGACGAATGGATTGACCTACTCGCGACAAATTTATGAGCTACAGGGACCTAATCGCTATTTTCTCAAAAGCTGCCTAACGCTACGCTTCAAAAACCGTTGCCTTCTTTCTTTGTGTTTCAGGAAAATGGAAGGGATGATGGCGTGGCACAAGTGGATTGGAGGAATTTGAATTAGCGCGCGTTTTAAAGAGCATTGATGTTTCTTTTTTATAATATTTATTTACTATTATATATTAATTGAAAGTGAAGTGGTTCAGTGGCAGAGGGAAGCGCTTGCAATGCTTATGACCTGGGTTCGAATCCCAGGCCTTGTAAAATTCCATATTATTTTTCAAAACAAAATTCTATGCTTTACTAACTTCCAGGTACACCATGTTCCACCATCCTCTAACCTCCACGCGTCCCCAGGGCATCAGATCCATGGCCAATGTTCAAGATGCATTATACATCAAGTCAACTGCATCATACAGGATTAGAAAAAGTCAGCGAATTCAAGGCTTGATGGGCCAAAATCACCAGGCCTACACCTCCAATTTTGGGGCCACACCCCCCTGGTTTGCTTTATTATTTTTATTTTTATTCTTTCTTCAATTTTTCCTTTTATTTCTTTTTGCTATTTATTTAATTAATTATTTTTAACAAAATGCAAAAACATTCAAAAATCAGAAAAAGACCAAAAATAATAGAGATTTATATTATAATTATTTTCATAAAAAAAAATGCTTGTAATTACTTAGCTTTAATTTAGGTTTATTAAATATTTTTCATAATAAAAATCCAAACATAGAATTTAGGTTTAATAACTTTTATTTTCTTTTTTTAATTTTCCTTTTTTCAGAATAATAATATTATTTATTTATTTTCATAAATTAAAAATTGTACATAAATTAATTTAGAGTTAAATTAGGTTAAAAGTCAATATTTTCATAATAAACTTAAAAAAACATTAGAACTAGGGTTTAGCATTTTAATTTTAATTAATTTTTCTTTTTTTCTTTTAAATCTAAAAAACACAAAAATACCATTTTTCATTTAATTTTAATTTTAGATAACTTAATTATTTTAATTCCTTTAAAGGGTTCAACGCCCTCGCATTTGATTATTTTCTTTTTTCGCGCGTTTCATTTATTTCTTTTGTGAATATAATGTACTTGTACCAAAGCCATGTAATAGCTATTAGACATTTCTTTTCTGCAATTTATTTTAAAACGGGTCTGGATTAATTTGGCGTTGTAGACCCTCGCCCTTTGTAATAGCGTAGGACTTTTATCTTTTCCGCACTTTAAATTCCCGCACTTTTAACTGTTAAACAATAACATGAAAGAATGAATGCCCAAAAATAAAATCGAATCGTTAGATCACCAATGCATGACAAGACAAACAATAAACTGAAAATGACACACAATTCGCACACACCACCCCTAGGGTACGCCTCACTGTTGCCTTTCGAAAGGTGATCATCGAGTAGAGGATATTTTAGTAAGTCCTTGTGTCCATTGATCTAGTTGCCTAAAACAAAGTTGCCTCGAATAAGTTGCCTCGGAATAAAAGATCAATGGCATAAGGGTAGCTTCTAAGGTGTCTTCCCATTGCTCTGGTGATCACCACGTCCCTAAAACTCGAATTGACCCGAACACCTCCAACGGTGGTGCTACCTACCTCTCAATGGTGGGATGGCACTACTTTAAAGGACATTTACACAGACGAATTCCTTAGGGTAGGTAGGTTCTCGTAGATACTTGCTCTCTTCAAAAACAAAACAAATAATACTTTTCACCAACACATTTTCAAAAGCTTTCAAAAGCAAATTTTTCAAACACTCTGACGTACGAGTTGAACTGAAACTTTTCAAAGAATATTTTTGAAACCCACATTGAAAAGCAAGCAAACATTTTTGAAAACACAATGAGCAAGTATCTAAGAGCCCATGGATAACCATGGATAGAAAGGGTGCTAACACCTTCCCTTTCTATAACCTACCTCCCGAACCGAGAGCAATCTCTTTAAAGGAATTTTTCTGTGCTTTTGTCCTTTCCATTTGGAGAAAATAAAAGACGGTGGCGACTCTTGCTTCCGCGACATTTCGCGAACCAGCGTTAAACAGTCAGTTCCAGATCCACCGATCACAGAACTGGCGACTCTGCTGGGGACAAACTTAAAGTGAGGTGTACCTTAGGGCTAGTTACAACTGTGTTTTCAATTGTTTTCCTTGTGTGCTTTAAAATTGTGGGTTGCTTGGGAGTTCTATAGATCCTAACCCGGATCTGGGGGATACCTTCTTAGAAAGTAGCAACAAGGCTGTGAGGGAACTGTGCGGGGTATACCGACATGGTTGAAACAGTCTGCTACGTTGATGTGGCACTTTGGTGTGTACCGGTAACCCTTGAGTCAGTCAAGGAGAGTACGGGGCCTCCATGTGGTGTCATGAAGCATCAACAGACCTTAGGAACCTTAATTGAACCATCTTGGCCTCTTTAGGGTAGTGAGATAACTGACTTTGGTGCAGTCCGAGGTTGGTTGATACTCGATACTACACTCAATTGAGGGTTGCTTTCCTGGAATATTTCGGTCGCCAGTTCAGTGGCTAAATCGAAACGATGAACAATGAAAGTAATCCCGTGATATTGGGAACCTTAGAACCCGGTTACTTTGATTAGGACAGGTTGAACCCACCAACTTCAAGAGGGTACTACCCAGACCCCATGCTGGCCTTAAACCTTAAGGGCCTGTCTTGTGTGCCTTGTGTGCCTTACATGTTTGTCTTTGTAAATATCTGTGGTGTGTTTAATCATAGCATCATGACATCATCCAGCATCATACGCATTGACTAACCATTTCAGGGGTTCGAATTTTCATCTTTGTTCTTGTTTTGTAGGACATGGAAACTGTTCGTAGAAAGACAATTCCAATCAGTCTTGTAAGGATCCTTCCTCAGCTTAAGGAGCTTATATCCAGGATTCCCGAGAACTCTTCATTCAGTGAAAGGCATGGAAGTCTCATCAGCTTGGTCAATACCAACATTGAGGAAGATATGATAAAAGTCCTGTTCCAATTCTTTGACCCTCTGCATCACTGTTTCACCTTCTTGGACTATCAGTTGGTACCTACATTGGAGGAGTTCTCCCGACTCCTGAAGATCCCTATTCTTGATCAGCTACCCTTCAACGGTACGGAAAAAGAACCTAAGCTTGAAGAGATTGCTAAAGCCTTGCACCTACGGTCATCTGACCTCAAGGGACATTGGGAAGTTAGAAGTGGTATTAAAGGGTTCTTAGCCAGGTTTCTGTTTGAAAAGGCCTATGAATGTTGGAACTCCCTTGACTTGCAAGCTTTTGAAAAGGTTGTGGCCCTCCTTGTTTATGGTTTGGTGTTGTTCCCTAACCCAGATCAGCTCATTGATATCAGTGCTGTCCAGATCTTTATGTCCAGGAATCCTATACCTACGTTGCTGGGGGACCTCCTTCACTCATGTTACACTCGAACCATGAGAAAAAGAGGTGTCCTTATGTGTTGCACTCCTCTCCTGGGAAAGTGGTTTATTTCGCACCTTCCACAATCAGTCCTGAAGAACGAGCGGGGTTTGAGATGGTCACAACGGTTGATGACTCTTACACATGCAGATATACATTGGTGCCCTAGGTCCAGGGAAGATGTCACTATCATTGATCGTTGCGGGGAGTATCCTAATGTTCCTTTACTTGGAATCAGAGGGGGTATTACTTATAGTCCATGCCTGGCTTGGAGACAATTTGGTTATGCTCGGAGGGATGGTCCTCACGACATGTTGATTCCTGACATAGTTTTTGACTTCGACAACGATACTCAAGGACTTCGCCAGAGATTTATCGGAGCTTGGAGGACGCCTAGTAGGATAGACAGCAAGACACTGGGGCACAGGAACTCCATCCCTTTGGAGCCTTACCTCAAGTGGGTACGAGCCCGCTCTCAGAAGTTAGTAATGCCTTATCCTCACATGCTTCCAGTAATCAAAGAGCCTGCCTTGGAAGGAGAGGTGTCTCATGTTATTCAGCACCCTGATATGCCCACGTCCTGGGAAGAGATGCAGAAGAGCTGGATCCAGCTTAAGGAAGAGCGGAATTCTCTTGAGATTAGTTTGCATGCCAGTGAAAAGAAGGTCTTGGAGCTCACCCGCCTGTTGCACGAGGAAAGGAATCTCAACACTTACATAGCTCCAAAGAAGATGCGCAACATATTTTGGATGTGATTTGATCTTTTTGTACTTTTGCCCATGAGGCTTTGATGTATTAAACAATGATTTTCTTAATAATAACGCGTGTTCCTTTTGGTCTACAACAAATTTGAATTTTCGAACCCTTGAATGCATTGCATAAACACATATCATTCATCATGTGCATCATAAATACTCTTCTTTTCAGGTTGTTTACCGTTCTTCGCTGTTTATTTCAGCATCATGAATCCTGAATCATCAACCGAGGCATCTATCAAGGCTCTTCAAGCGCAGAACGTCCAGTTTCAGGCGCAAAACGCCCAATTTCAGGAGCTGATTAAGGGCTTGGCTCAGGGTCAACAAGAGTTGAAGACCATGCTTTTGAAGAAGACTAAGAAGAAGAGGAGGACTGTGCTATTTAACACTGGGCGCAGACTCGGGAACACTTTGGTTGAAGCTGAAAGGACTCCTCCATCTGTGACGGAAGGTAGTCACCATGAAAGGGAGGTCACTACTCCTGTGGGCTCTGATACTGAAACAGACTTCAACGACGAACAGTACCCTCCTGCTGAAGACCGGTACAAACAGCTGGAAGACAGATTAAAGGCTGTGGAAGTTCAGCGAGTGCCTGGATTGGATTTCGGAGACTTGGGGTTATCTACTGGAGTGGTGATCCCACACAAGTTCAAAACACCTGCCTTCGTGAAGTATGATGGGGCTTCCTGTCCCAAGATGCACCTCCGTTCTTATGTAAGGAAGATCCAGCCTTACACAGCAGACAAGAACCTTTGGATCCACTTCTTCCAGGAGAGTCTTTCAGGGACTCACCTCGACTGGTTCTATCAGTTGGATGGAATCAGCATTCGTAACTGGGAGGATCTGGCCACTGCTTTTTACAAGCAGTATCAGTATAATGCCGACCTCGCTCCTACGCGTACCCAGCTCCAGGGTATGTCGCTAGGGTCGGGTGAAGGTTTTAAGGAGTACGCTCAGAAATGGAGAGACCTGGCTGGCAGGGTGCAGCCACCGTTAACGGATCGGGAGCTGGTAGATATGTTCTTGGGGACCCTATCTGGTCCATTTTTCAATCATCTCATTGGTAATTCCTCTGCTGGGTTTACTGATCTGATCCTGACTGGTGAAAGGATCGAGGCTGGTATAAAATCGGGGAAGATACAGAAAGTTGCCTCCTCCAGTACTGAGAAGAAGCCCTTCAAAAAGGAGGCTAGTGCTGTATATAACTCCCGGAGAACAGAGCGACCTGAACACCGCCAATCTGTCAGTGCGGTAATGATTGCCAAACCTGCTGCCGCTCCTCGGCCAACTAATCCTCAAAAGTTTGAAAGACCCCGGAGGGAGTTTACCCGGTTAAGCATGACCTTATCACAGATCCTGCCACAGTTGCTATCCACCAATTTAGTGACTGTCAAGGAGGCTCCAAAGTTTCCCAATACTGCATCCCCCAAGTTCAATCCAAATGCTCGCTGTGCTTATCACTCTGATAGCCCGGGGCATAACACAGATGACTGTTGGGCCCTAAGGAATAAGGTTCAAGACCTCATTGATGCAAAGGAGATACAGTTTGAGGCGCCCGAGAGGCCGAATGTTGTAACTGCTCCCATGCCCCAGCATGGAGTGAATGCTGTTGAGGAGAATTTGTATGTAGCTTCGGTGGATGATGTTGCTACTCCGTTGCTGATGGTCAAGAGGAATCTGTTGCTAGCCGGTTTATTTCCGGGATGTAGCGAAAGTTGCCCTCTATGTGTTGCTTCCCCTGCTGGTTGTTCTCTGTTGAAGTCAGGCATCCAAAACCTGATAGATAGTAGAGAGATTTTGTTCGAAAAGACTATTGTTCCTGCTGCTCCTGTTGAAGAAGTGTCGATCGTTACCATCTTCAACAACTATTCCGAGGCTCCTTCAAAGAAGCCTATACAAATCTTGTCAGTTCACAAGAGTGCTCCCATCACCATTACTGTTCCGGGGCCTATACCCTACAAATCTGATAAGGCAGTCCCATGGCACTATGGGGCGGATGTTTATGTTCTGGGTGTGAAACAAGAGTGCAACATTGATACTGGTGTCTCCAACATCACCGGGCCTGCTAAGGTCACTCGTAGTGGAAGACTGTTCTCGCCAGACATTGCTCCTCCGGCAATTCATAGGCCTTTGATCTTCACACCTGCCAGAGTGCCTGTTTCTCCCCCTGACCAAGTATCCACCCCTGCTACTGAGTCATCTGATGCTCGGGGCAAGGGAATTGCTGCTGATATGCCTGCCAGGACGGAGGCACCAAAGACCATTGTTGAGGCTTCCAAGCAGGAAATGGAAGAAATCCTCAAGATAATAAAGAAAAGTGATTTCAATGTTGTGGAACAGCTGGGGCACACCCCCTCTAAAATCTCCATGTTGTCACTGCTGCTGTGTTCAGAGGCCCATGCAAAGGCTCTGATTGCTTTTTTAAAGACAGCCCACGTACCCCAAGAGACGTCTGCTGACCAGTTCACCGACTGTGTGGCCAACCTAACTGCTGATAATGGCCTGGGTTTCTCTGATGCCGATCTGACAGCAAAGGGGAAGAACCATAATGATGCCCTGCATGTCTCCATTGAATGCAGGGGCACTACTCTTGCTCATGTGCTGGTTGACACAGGTTCTTCATTAAACGTGCTGCCCAAGAAGGCTCTGGATAGGCTGGATTGTGAGGGTCTAGAGCTCAAACCAAGTAGCATTGTTGTCCGGGCCTTTGACGGGTCCAAAAGAATGGTGCATGGTGAAGTGGACATCCCAATCAGGGTTGGGTCACAGGTATTCGATTCAAAATTCTATGTGATGGACATCCATCCGTCCTATTCGTGTTTGCTGGGTCGCCCGTGGATCCACAAGGCTGGAGCTGTGACTTCCACATTGCATCAGAAGCTCAAGTACCCGGTCAGGGGGAAGATCGTAACAGTGCAAGGGGAGGAGGAATACATGGTCAGCCACCTCAACTCCTTCAGATATGTAGAAATGGATGGGGAGTTCATTGAAACCCCCTTTCAACATTTTGAGGAAGTGCCACCAACCTTGGCAGCAGCAGAAGCAGATGAAGAGGTTTCTCCTATGAAGATGGCCTCCTTAAAGGACGCCCGGGCTGTGATCGAAAAAGGTGAATGTGCAAACTGGGGCAAGCTCCCTGATCTTACTCCTAAGACTAACAAGTTTGGGCTGGGTTTCACCACAGAAGCTCAGAAAGCGGTGCGCAAGGCAAGAATTGGAAGACCTCCGGTGCTCATCACTCACTCTGAAGTGAATGCTATTGGAGAGGAAGATAAAGTGGAAGAGTCAGAGTTCGATAGCTGGATCTACCCGACGACCGACGGTGGATTGACCAATTGGACTGCTAAAGATTTTACACCCATAACTTTTGTTCCCCAGTAATGAATTTCTTTGTTTTTGATTTGTAATAAACAATAATTTGAGACTATATGGCCCGGTGTCTTACCCGGGGCACCGTGGTTTTATTTATGAGGGCTTTTGTTTGTCACTATCATATATCATGAATAAAAGCATTGGACGTTTTTCACAATTCAAATTTTGCGCTCCTTTTCTTTTCTTTACATATTGCAAAACAGCTGTATTTACACACACACTCACTCATACAGGTTTCAATCCACTCTGGATCTCACTGGTAATGACTCTGCTACTGCCAGTTATGACTTCGAAAATCCGATCAACTTAGCCGAAGACGAAGGTGAAGATGATTGCGAAGTGCCTGGTGAACTTGCAAGACTGTTGCAACAGGAAGAGAGGGCAATTCAACCCCATGAAGAGCCAGTGGAAATAATAAACTTGGGTACTGAGGAAGACAAGAAAGAGGTGAAGATTGGTGCCAACCTAGAACTCAGCGTGAAGCAACGGTTGACTCAGATGCTGCATGACTATAAAGAAATCTTTGCCTGGTCCTACGAAGATATGCCCGGATTAGATACCGACATTGTGGTCCATCACTTACCAACTAAAGAAGAATGCCCTCCGGTTAAGCAAAAGGTCCGCCGTATGCGTCCAGAGATGTCTGAGAAGATTAAAGCCGAGGTTATGAAGCAATTTGATGCCGGGTTTCTTGCAGTGACTTCTTACCCTCAGTGGGTTGCTAATGTGGTGCCGGTACCTAAGAAGGACGGCAAGGTCAGGATGTGTGTCGATTACAGGGATCTGAACAGGGCCAGCCCCAAAGATGACTTCCCCTTACCTCACATTGATGTCCTTGTTGATAATACAGCTCAGCATAAAGTGTTCTCTTTCATGGATGGTTTTTCAGGCTATAATCAGATCAAGATGGCTCCTGAAGACATGGAAAAGACTACATTTGTTACTCAGTGGGGCACCTTCTGCTACAAAGTCATGCCTTTTGGACTAAAGAATGCTGGGGCAACCTACCAACGTGCCATGGTTGCTTTATTTCATGACATGATCCATCATGAGATAGAAGTGTATGTTGACGACATGATCGCTAGGTCCCAGACTGAGGAAGAACACCTTGATCATCTGCAGAAACTGTTTGACCGTTTGAAACTGTACAAACTAAGATTGAACCCTAACAAGTGCACCTTCGGGGTAAGATCTGGGAAATTGCTAGGCTTCGTGGTTAGTGATAAAGGTATTCAAGTGGACCCTGCTAAGGTCAAAGCCATTCAAGAGATGCCAGTTCCTAAGACAGAGAAGGAAGTCAGAGGCTTTCTAGGACGTCTGAATTACATTGCTCGGTTCATCTCACACTTAACTGCTACCTGTGAACCAATCTTCAAGCTGCTGAAGAAAGATCAGGTAGTACGTTGGAATGATGAATGTCAGGCTGCTTTTGACAGAATCAAAGAATATCTCCAAGAACCACCCATCCTTATGCCACCAGTTGAAGGGAGACCTTTGATACTTTACCTGACAGTGCTTGATAATGCAATGGGGTGTGTGCTGGGGCAGCATGACGAGTCCGGCCGAAAAGAGCATGCCATTTATTACCTTAGCAAAAAGTTTACCGACTGTGAGACCCGATACTCACTGCTTGAGAAAACTTGCTGCGCTTTGGTATGGGCGGCTCGCCGGCTGAGACAGTATATGCTGACTCACACTACCTTGTTAATCTCAAAAATGGATCCTATAAAGTACATATTCGAAAAGCCTGCTCTGTCTGGGAGAATTGCAAGATGGCAGATGATCTTGACGGAATACGACATTCAGTACACGACCCAAAAAGCCATCAAGGGAAGTGTATTGGCAGACCACCTAGCACATCAAGCTGTGGATGACTACCAATCAATGAACTTCGAGTTTCCAGATGAAAGCATTATGATAGTAACTGACTGTGAAATACCGGGACCGGATGAAGGACCTGAACCAGGATCCCGATGGTCTATGCACTTTGATGGAGCCTCCAATGCTTTGGGAAATGGTATCGGCGCCATAATCGTATCTCCACAAGGTACTCATACTCCACTCACCGCCCGGCTGTGTTTCAACTGTACCAACAACATGGCGGAGTATGAAGCATGTATCATGGGTCTTCAAGCTGCGATCGACCTGAGGATCAAATTTCTGAGTGTCTTCGGAGATTCCGCTCTTGTGATCAATCAGATCAAAGGAGAGTGGGATACGAAACACCCAAACTTGATTCCTTACAGAGAATGTGTGTTGGCCCTGATCCCCCACTTCACAGAAATAACATTTGAGCACTTTCCAAGAGAAGAGAATCAGTTAGCGGACGCGTTAGCTACAATGTCTTCAATGTTCAAGGTTAAATGGGACAACGAGGCTCCCCGGATCATCATCTGGAAATTGGACGAACCAGCATACTGTTGTGATCTCGAAACTGAATTGGTGACTGAGAAGCCTTGGTACCACGAAGTGAAGAGATATCTGGAAGCTCAGGAATACCCTGAAGGAGCATCTGTCAATGATAAGAAATTCCTGAGGAGGTTTGCAGCCAAGTTCTTCCTTAGCAATGGCATCTTGTACAAGCGAAACCAGGATTCGACCCTACTGCGTTGTGTAGATAAGACTGAAGCAGAAAGAATCATGGAAGAGCTACATGAAGGGACCTTTGGTACACACTCCAGTGGACATACCATGGCAAAAAAGATCCTACGGGCAGGGTATTACTGGTCCACCATGGAAGCTGATTGCTACCAACATTCTAGGACATGCCATAAATGCCAGATCTACGCAGACAAGGTGCATGTTCCTCCGGTTCCCCTGAATGTTTTGACTGCGCCTTGGCCATTTGCAATGTGGGGCATAGACATGATCGGCGAGATTAAACCTACAGCATCCAATGGACATCGCTTCATCCTAGTGGCGATTGATTATTTTACGAAGTGGGTTGAGGCAGCATCCTATGCTACGGTAACCAAGACCGTTGTGGCACGGTTCATTCGGCATAATTTGATCTGTCGGTACGGTGTCCCTGAGCGGATTATTACAGACAACGGTACCAATCTAAACAATAAGATGATCACTGAGCTCTGCGAACAGTTCAAGATACAGCACCACAACTCTTCTCCTTACCGACCGAAGATGAATGGGGCTGTAGAAGCAGCTAATAAAAACATCAAGAAGATCGTGTAGAAGATAACAGTAACGTATAAAGATTGGCACGAGATGTTACCGTTCGCTCTGCATGGGTACCGTACCTCAGCTAGGACGTCAACCGGGGCAACTCCCTTTTCTCTGGTTTATGGCATGGAGGCAGTCTTGCCGATCGAAGTACAAATTCCTTCTCTCCGGATAATGAAGGATGCAAATCTGAATGAAGATGATTGGATCCAGACACGACTTGATCAGCTCAACCTTATTGACGAAAAGAGACTTGCTGCTATCTGTCATGGTCAGACGTATCAGAAGCGAATGATCAGGGCATTTAACAAAAAGGTCAGACCACAGGAATATCAAGTCGGGGATCTGGTGATCAAGCGAATCATCCTTCCTCAGAGTGATCCAAGGGGCAAATGGACCCCTACGTACGAAGGGCCATTTGTGGTTAAGCATGTGTTCTCAGGAGGAGCAATGATCTTAACCAACATGGATGGTGACGACCTTCCTCACCCCGCCAATGCAGACATAGTTAAAAAATACTACGCATGAAAAAAGACCCGCTAGGCTGACATGCCTAGGCAAAAATTAGGGCTTCCCGTCGAACCAAAAGGGTTCGGGTAAAATGAAGGGATGAAAATGAAAAAATCTGTACACCCGGCAAGTCGAAAACCTGAAAAGGCGGCTTGGGCAAAAAGGGGTATCCCGGTGGACTGAAAACCCGAAAGGGCAGTCCAGGCAAAAATTAGGGATAAAAGCGTAATACTATGTCTCATTGGATCACTTTGCATCTAGAATCCGGCATCTGCATCAAGTTCAGACGGTATCGATCAGTCGGCGTCACCTTCAACCAAGGTCATCAAGTGATGAGACGCACGGGGCATAAAGGCAATAGCAGAGTTGAAACCCAGTGGATCATTCATCTTTCACACAGCTGTTTATTTTCTTTTGTACAAAACTTGTATAAACTCTCTTGTTCGGCGACGTTCCGCTTACCAGGACGTCAGCCTCTTGTACACAAAACGCCTATTCACAGGCTATTCAAAATCAATACAAATATACTTTTCAGTTAAACGTGCCAACTGTTTTTCTTTTTCCGTTTTGTTTTGCGAAGAACGTCCAAGGTTCAATTTGTGATATATGCATTGACAATAATTTGCTAGCTCATAAATATTTGCATACGAAACAAAGAATTAATTGCAGGTGACACTAGAAACAGGGGCAATAAAGAGCTGTCTGAGCAGCCTAATTTTTCTATCCTCCAAGGTACCAAGGTAGGTTCAGCTAAAGAACCTAACCAGACATCTTAAATTCCCCAGAAAGTGAGACAGCAAGTCAGTGCATTCTTCCCCAAGCAAAGTTAACAAGTCTCAAGGAAATTGGGTATCCTCCAGTAGATCCCAATATTCCCCCAGCAGCATATATTCTTAACAAGCATCCCCGGCATTCTTGGTCTAAAGATTGTTCCCCGGCGGCATACATCAACATTCAAAGGGATCACTTCCCCAGCATATCAAAACTTCCCCAGGAGAGTCCCATCCAAGTTCCCCAGGAAAGGTGTAATTCATCTTCCCAAGCAGTAAGCTTATCCCCAGTATATTCTGGAAGCTTATCCCCTCGCAGGACACGAACGCGCCGTTCGGCTTGGTTTAAAGAGTTATTTCCTTAACAGGATATAACTGGGTTATCCTCAGCCAAAAGCCAAGGAAAGGTCGTCGTCAACGTAGTTCTTTCCTATCCCCAGCGAAGTCTATTCACACTTCCAATACAACAACGGTATCCCCAACAGAGTTACTATCAACGTTCAGCAAGGCAGCACTCTTCCCACAGAGTATTGCTTCCCAGCATGATCGCTAGAGTATCTTTTCTCCCCGCAGAATCTTCCATTCGCCAAGTTTATTCCGCAACGGAGTCATCTTCTCCTACCGGTATCCTTGCAGTTATTATCCCCAGCGGAAGCAAAATCTATTCTTCGACATCAGCCCAGGATACGACTTCCCGGCACCCGTCAAGGATTCATTTTCCTATACAAAAACATTCATAAAACGTCACATACATCATTATAGCATGCATAACGCACTGCATCATACAAATCTCATTTATGTTGAGAACATCATTGCTTGATCCATATCATGCATTGCATATGACTGACTTTTACCTTTCAGGAAAGATTCAGTTAAATTCTCAATCATATTTCAAGACCTAGACCGGTTCAGTTAAATCGTCCCAAGATTTTCCTGATGCTTATCCAGTCAAAGGCC
This sequence comes from Vicia faba, assembly GCA_948472305.1. Classification (NCBI taxonomy): domain Eukaryota; kingdom Viridiplantae; phylum Streptophyta; class Magnoliopsida; order Fabales; family Fabaceae; genus Vicia; species Vicia faba. Next base: position 477,480,715 of record OX451738.1, read on the forward strand.
TTCTCTGGTTCAGTTAGATCGTCCCAAGATTTTCCTGATGCTTATCCCAGTTGAAGACATTTCAAGACCTAGACCGGTTCAGTTAAATCGTCCCAAGATTTTCCTGATGCTTATCCAATCAAAGGCCTTCTCTGGTTCAGTTAAATCGTCCCAAGATTTTCCTGATGCTTATCCCAGTTGAAGACATTTCAAGACCTAGACCGGTTCAGTTAAATCGACCCTAAGATTTTCCTGATTCTTACCCAGTCAAAGGCCTCTCTGGTTCAGTCAGATCGACCCTAAGATCTCCCTGATTCTTATCCCAGTAGAAGACACCCCAGATTTTTCTCAACGAGCGTTGTTGAAGTTAAAGTCACCCAAGGCTCTCTTACCATTCATGCTAAGGAAGTAATCATCCCTGGTTCTTTCATCGCCGTTTGAAGCTCCAGACTCAGCTCCTGTAACTAGTCAGGACACATATAAACATCAGCTCCTGCAATCAAACATCCAGATGGCATCTATAAGCCCATTCCCATCATTGCTAACATGTGAGCGCAAATTTCCGGGCACTCTAGTGTCCAATCATCTTTTACCCTCGGATTACGAAGGGCACGTCAGCCAATCTGCATCCTCAGGTCTAAGAAGATTGAACAGGGGCAACTGTTATACCCCAAAATTTGCCCTCCCATATTCCTCAAGAAATTGCCAAGCCAAGTCACAAAATTCCCCAAGGGTTGTGCAGTGCAACAGTCTCCCATACAGTCAAAACTAGGGTTTGTGGTCTGATCAAGAAAATGAAGTGTTCAAAAGCCCAATCAAGTCTCACATGCCTACAAAGATGGTCAAGCATCCTCATATCAAGTTTCAAGGCATTCAGCTCAAAATTGCATAGTCAAAACCCTAAATTGCACTACAGTCAACTGTAGGGGCAAAATGGTCATTTGGCAGTCAAAAGTTCAAATTTTTGGTCAACATATCATTTTGAAGCCACAAACATCATTTGATCAATGCTTGATCATGATTCTCAAAATTTGGCTCAGAAATCATCAAAGATGCAAAAGTTGCTATATTTGGACAGTTGAAAAAGTCAACTGAAATTGACCAGGGCATAACTTTCACATGGATTATCAGAAAAATTCCATCCAAAGCTCATTTTGAAGAGAAAGACATTTCCTACAACTCATCTTCATACTTCAAGTCCAAGAAATGCTCTCACAAAAAGTTATCAATTTCAACATTATAGGTCATTTTCAAAAGTCAACAAAAAGGGACTTTAAGTCAAAGACCATAACTTGAGATTGGTAAATCAAAATGACATGGGACCAAAGGCATTGGTTAAAGGACTCAAAGACCTTTCCAAAATGTCCAAGAACATGTGAAAAGCTTAAAAATTGAGCAAGTTATGCCTTGTAGAAGTTGGGAAATTTTTGTGAAATGGCAAAAGTCAACTATCCTTGAAATTCCAATTTTTGACAAAAGGGCCCCATTTTTTCCACTTGGTTCATCCTTGTCATGCCACACACGTGTCCCATGGTTAATTTCAAGACCAAATATTGATTTTTTTATTTTATTTAATTTTTGATGATTTAATTCATTTTAATTCTTTGAAAATTCAAATAAAATTTAAAAACCAATGGAATAGTGTCATGTGAACTTGGACAATTTCTATGTATCATGAACCAACTCAAGAAATCAGGCTAGGGTTCATTTGCACACTAGGTCTAGGTTTTGGCTAAAAAGGAGGAAAAATGGTTAAGAGTGAAAACCCTAAGACTAATTCCTTCATGAGCTTGAATCTAGGTCAAAGAATAAGCCAATTCCATTCCATGATCATCACTGAGTCCAACCCTAACCATAATATGCCATATGCTGCGCTGAAAAGCCATTGGACAATTTGAAAAATGAGCCATATAAGCCAAATCTGATTTCAAGGTTAGGGACAACTTTAAGCCTTAATTTTTTTCCTAATAGCTTCCTGAACAAACTCTGAACACGTTCCAATCAATCTCAAGCACAAAAGCTCCAGGAATTGGCGCCTGGGACTCATACTGCATTGCAAAAAATTCACAATCGTATAGCATTTTTTAAGCACTTTTACAACATTCTATGCATTGCATCATGTTTGTTTTGAGCTTCTAAAACTAACCCTTATGCTTGATTGAAGTTTTACACGTTGTACACGAAGATGCCATGACTGAGTATTAGGGTTTCGTGAGGTTCAAAATTAGGGATTCCTAAAACAAGAAAAATTAGGCCATCCCAGTACTACCATTGCATCCAGTACACCAAGACGAATGGATTGACCTACTCGCGACAAATTTATGAGCTACAGGGACCTAATCGCTATTTTCTCAAAAGCTGCCTAACGCTACGCTTCAAAAACCGTTGCCTTCTTTCTTTGTGTTTCAGGAAAATGGAAGGGATGATGGCGTGGCACAAGTGGATTGGAGGAATTTGAATTAGCGCGCGTTTTAAAGAGCATTGATGTTTCTTTTTTATAATATTTATTTACTATTATATATTAATTGAAAGTGAAGTGGTTCAGTGGCAGAGGGAAGCGCTTGCAATGCTTATGACCTGGGTTCGAATCCCAGGCCTTGTAAAATTCCATATTATTTTTCAAAACAAAATTCTATGCTTTACTAACTTCCAGGTACACCATGTTCCACCATCCTCTAACCTCCACGCGTCCCCAGGGCATCAGATCCATGGCCAATGTTCAAGATGCATTATACATCAAGTCAACTGCATCATACAGGATTAGAAAAAGTCAGCGAATTCAAGGCTTGATGGGCCAAAATCACCAGGCCTACACCTCCAATTTTGGGGCCACACCCCCCTGGTTTGCTTTATTATTTTTATTTTTATTCTTTCTTCAATTTTTCCTTTTATTTCTTTTTGCTATTTATTTAATTAATTATTTTTAACAAAATGCAAAAACATTCAAAAATCAGAAAAAGACCAAAAATAATAGAGATTTATATTATAATTATTTTCATAAAAAAAAATGCTTGTAATTACTTAGCTTTAATTTAGGTTTATTAAATATTTTTCATAATAAAAATCCAAACATAGAATTTAGGTTTAATAACTTTTATTTTCTTTTTTTAATTTTCCTTTTTTCAGAATAATAATATTATTTATTTATTTTCATAAATTAAAAATTGTACATAAATTAATTTAGAGTTAAATTAGGTTAAAAGTCAATATTTTCATAATAAACTTAAAAAAACATTAGAACTAGGGTTTAGCATTTTAATTTTAATTAATTTTTCTTTTTTTCTTTTAAATCTAAAAAACACAAAAATACCATTTTTCATTTAATTTTAATTTTAGATAACTTAATTATTTTAATTCCTTTAAAGGGTTCAACGCCCTCGCATTTGATTATTTTCTTTTTTCGCGCGTTTCATTTATTTCTTTTGTGAATATAATGTACTTGTACCAAAGCCATGTAATAGCTATTAGACATTTCTTTTCTGCAATTTATTTTAAAACGGGTCTGGATTAATTTGGCGTTGTAGACCCTCGCCCTTTGTAATAGCGTAGGACTTTTATCTTTTCCGCACTTTAAATTCCCGCACTTTTAACTGTTAAACAATAACATGAAAGAATGAATGCCCAAAAATAAAATCGAATCGTTAGATCACCAATGCATGACAAGACAAACAATAAACTGAAAATGACACACAATTCGCACACACCACCCCTAGGGTACGCCTCACTGTTGCCTTTCGAAAGGTGATCATCGAGTAGAGGATATTTTAGTAAGTCCTTGTGTCCATTGATCTAGTTGCCTAAAACAAAGTTGCCTCGAATAAGTTGCCTCGGAATAAAAGATCAATGGCATAAGGGTAGCTTCTAAGGTGTCTTCCCATTGCTCTGGTGATCACCACGTCCCTAAAACTCGAATTGACCCGAACACCTCCAACGGTGGTGCTACCTACCTCTCAATGGTGGGATGGCACTACTTTAAAGGACATTTACACAGACGAATTCCTTAGGGTAGGTAGGTTCTCGTAGATACTTGCTCTCTTCAAAAACAAAACAAATAATACTTTTCACCAACACATTTTCAAAAGCTTTCAAAAGCAAATTTTTCAAACACTCTGACGTACGAGTTGAACTGAAACTTTTCAAAGAATATTTTTGAAACCCACATTGAAAAGCAAGCAAACATTTTTGAAAACACAATGAGCAAGTATCTAAGAGCCCATGGATAACCATGGATAGAAAGGGTGCTAACACCTTCCCTTTCTATAACCTACCTCCCGAACCGAGAGCAATCTCTTTAAAGGAATTTTTCTGTGCTTTTGTCCTTTCCATTTGGAGAAAATAAAAGACGGTGGCGACTCTTGCTTCCGCGACATTTCGCGAACCAGCGTTAAACAGTCAGTTCCAGATCCACCGATCACAGACCTCAATAGGGCTTTCCCCAAATATGCTTACCCCTTGCCCAACATAGATAAATTAGTTGATAATTCTACAGGTTTTAAATTACTGTCATTCATGAATACTTATTCTGGATACAACCAAATCCCCATGGCAAAGACGGACAAAAAGTACACGGCCTTTATGACCGAGTCGGGCAACTATTACTACAATGTAATGTCCTTCAGTCTGAAGAACATCAGCGCTACTTGCCAACAAATGATGAATAAGGTCTTTCGAGGAGAGATTGAAGACATGCTCGAGGTCTACATGGTCGACATGATCCTCAAGTCCGAAGAAGAAATCGACCATGCTCTCCACCTAAAGAAAGTATTCGACCAGGCAAGGAATGCAGGATGGGATCCAACCCAGAAAAATTCACCCTCAGCGTACGGGTAGGCAAGTTCCTTGGTTTTTACCTAACACAACGAGGAATCAAAGCCAACCTCAATAAATGCCAGGCATTTTCTGAATTTCTGACGCCAAAATCTAAAAAATTAATTCAAATCTTGAACGGAATGCTCACCTCGTTATCCCGTTTCGTGGTAAAATCTGCCCAGCATGCATTTCCTCTTTTAAAACTTTTCCGAAAAAAGGCAGCCTTTAAGTGGACCTAGGACTGTGAACACGCCCTCGTCCACCTCAAAAAAGTGCTCTCACAACTGCGAGTCCTTTCACGACCAAAGAAGGAAGAAATTCTCTATCTCTATTTGGTCGTATCATCTAAGGTCGTGAGCGTTGCCCTCATCCGAGAAACCCCCGAGGGACAGAAACCCGTCTACTTCGCGAGAAAAGTCTTACAAGGCTCCTAAATAAGGTATCAACAGATCAAGAAAGTATAATTAGCACTCATTAATGAAGCAAGGAAATTGAGGCACTATTTCTTGGTGCACACGATTGTAGTCCGGATAGAGCAGCCGATAAAGTAGTTACTCGGTCGACTGGATATGGCGGGCATGATGCTCAGATGGCCATTAGAGCTCTCCGAGTTTGACATTAAATACCAAAGTAGGAAATCCCTCAAAGCTCAAGTACTAGCCGACTCCGTGGCAAAGATGACCTTGCCATCCTCCCCGACGAGCGGAGCACGCCGATGGACCATCTTAGTCGACGGGGTCTCCAGTTCGACAGGGAGCGAAGCATGCATCATATTAAAGAACGAGGAAGGAATCTTGATCAAAGTCTCCCTCATGCTATCTTTCTCGACCTTAAATAACCAAGCTGGGTATGAAGCATTCCTAACAGGGATGTGCCTGGTCGAGGATCTAAGGGCCGAGGAGGTGAAAATCTTCACAGATTCTCAGCTCGTCGCATCTCAGGTGCATGGAGAATATCAGGTCATAAATGACCATCTCATCGAGTACTGGACTTTGGTCCAAGAAAAATTGAATAAATTTGAGTCCATAGACGTACAGCATATTCCCTGCGAACATAACACTCAGCCAGATATCTTGTCAAAACTGGAAAGCACGAAAAAGAAATGGGGAAACAAATCAGTAATATACATAAAATACTTCCTCAACCGAGCATTGGAAAGCCCTCCCCGACTCTAGACGTGTGTGCCAAAGGGAACAGTAACTGCTGGATGACCCCGGTATACAACTACCTCACAAAATAGGAGCTACCAATCAATCAGAAAGAGGCCAGCATAGTCAGGCGAAGAGCCTGCTCCTACGTTTTAGTCGAAAATAGATATACATAAGGGGATTCTCCATCCCCTCCTCAAGTGTGTCGAAGAAAACTAAGTAGCCCACATCCTAAGTTAAATCCACGAAGGAATCAACGACCGACACTTGGGCGAAAGATCCCTTGCCAGGAAAGCGTTACGGGAAGGATACTATTGGATTTCCATGCAACATGACGCCAAAGAGTTCGTGAAGAAGTGTGACAAATGCCAACGCCATGGGGACATGCACTTGGCACCTCCTAATGAGCTCATGTCTCTTTTGTCCCTCTGGCCCTTCGCATTGTGTGGCCTGGATACCCTCGGGCCATTCGTGGTAGGATCAAACCAAAATAAATACCTGATAGTGGCCATGGATTACTTCACAAAATGGATAGAAGCAGAAGCGCTAACCAGAATAACCACACAAAACATCTTCCATTTATATAAAAGAAATATTCTTTCTCGGTTTAGTATTCCCCAAAAAATTGTCACCTACAATGTGACATAATTCACGGATAAAAATTTCCTGGAATTCGTTACCAAGTTGGGCACCATCTAACACTTTGCGTCTATCGAGCACCCAAAGGAAAATAGGCAAGGCGAGTTTGTGAACAGGGTGATCCTGTGAGGCCTAAGGAGAAGGTTGGACGAAACCAAAAAGAGATTGGTCGAGGAGCTACATAGTGTGCTCTAAGCCTACCGAATAATATCTCACTCATCCACCGGGGAAACTCCCTTCCGACTAGCATACAAAACCGAGGCTGTCATCCCCATCGAGATCAGAGAGCCCTCCAAACAGACTGAAGCTCCCCTCGACGAAGAAATGAAAGACGTATCATTAAGGTAGGAGCTCAACCTTGTCGAGGAAATCCAAATAGGAGCGGCCTTACGAGAAGCCTTTCTCAAATAAAAAACCTCCATACGATATGATGATACGACGTGAATTCGAAGTCGACAGCCTAGTCCTAAAGAAAAATCACAAAGAATCTTGCAAGGGAAAGCTCACCACAAACTGGGAATGCTCCTACCGGGTTCATGTAAAGACAGGGAAAGGGGCCTACTACCTGGAGAAGCTACACGGGGAACAACTTGCTCGACCTTGGAAAGCCAAAAAATTAAGGCAATATTACAGTTAAGACATTGATGTAGTCAACGTGCTTTGTCAAAACAACAAGCATAGTTCGCCCGACTGCATGTGCATGCCCAAGTACAAGCATGGCACTCCAAATTAAACAAAGAGGTAAGTCTCCACTCTTTTAACGAGCTAATTCTTAGCTGATATGGAAAACTCAAATGAGCTCCACCGTCGTCGTACCACATTGGTAGAACACCCATCTCGTGATGGGAATTTCACGCCGTCGAGCTCGAGCCCCCAAAATGAGGCCTGGGTTCCAGCCCAAGCCCGGAAACCACCCTGGTCGTTTAACCAATCTCCCCGCACTGGTGGACTCGAATACTAATGAGCAAACCCCCCAAAACTCTTAATCATGATAAAATATCTCGAGAAGAAGAACATACATACATGCAGAACTCAAACAAAACATGCACAAACGAAAGTAAATACTGAAACAAGTGCAAATTAAAATAAAGGGCCGCCAAGGTTGGAAAAATATCAAGATATGACCACAAAGTTTGCTATTGTCAAAAAAATTACATAAAGGGAGCCAATGTCCCCCACCAAAAGAAACAGATAAGTGGCCACAAGGACCCCAATTGTTTGGAAATTACATAAAAATGGGAAAAGCCCCGAAACAAATTAAAACAAAAAGCGGCAGGCAGATCGAACAAGATACGGAAATAACAAGCTCCAATTAAATGACAGGCTGAGGTTTCTCTTCAGGATGAGGAGTCGCTTTGGTGTCGGGCTACGGATGCACGGGAATCCCTGGAGAATCAACTGCACGACCTTCAGCCTCCAGAAGGAAGTCAGGGATAACCATTTGGCCATCCACCACATAGTGAAGGAAGCATGTCCCCTTCAAAGCAAGGTCGACTCCTGAGTTCACCAAACGAATCTAGGCTACTGCGTTCTTGAAGTTATCCTTAGCAACCACAAGAGTGTCTTCGTCGGCCTGCTGAATACGAGCAACCAGCTCGGCCCTAGTCGTCATCCCTTTAACATCCTCCAGCTCCCCCTCAATAGGGGCCATGGCAGATTGGAGCCCTTCATCTCTTCCTCAAAAGTTTTCTTCTTAGCCACCCAAGCATCACTCTCCTTTGTTAGGGCCTTCCTTGGCTTCACCACTTCCTCGAGCTCAACCCTTACCTTCTTCGACCTCCCCTTAAGAGCCTTGTTCGCCTCATAAGCCTTCCTCAACTCCATCTCCTTGGCACTTCCCTCTTTGGTATGAATCACTAACATGCCCTGAATCTGCATCAAAGCAGCAATATCCTCAACCAGCAGAGCCCTCATGCTCGGACAATCCATTGCCCCATAGAACAGGGACTCTGCTCGGTGGGCCTCTAGGGAACCCCTTAGAATAGAGTCTTGTTGTGGAAGTAGGGGGAACATGTAATTTCCCAGGACCTTGCTCCCCAATCAGATCTATCAGGTCGTCTGAACGGGTCTCTTAGGTCTCGAGCTCATAAGAATGGGAGAAGCCTGCTCGGCAGCTGGCCTCGACAAGAAAGTCCCCAACCATATCGGAGGCACACTAGCTCCGTCTCCGCATGGGAGGCTCTTGGAAACTGATTTATATTCTTTCTTGGCCTTGGCTACAGTAGTCTTGAGCATGCGCTTTTGAGGAGTAGACATTTTCTCTACATCAAAACAAACACGGATTAGAAAAACATGGACATCAGGACAAGAGCAAGTCAAACATAAAAAGTGACTACCGAAATACTTCGTAGAGTCCTCGCACTCGAGGAGCTCCTTAACATTTACAAGTCCTGGTTCAAACACACGCTTCCCATCTTCGTCGATAACAGGCCTTCCCCCTTTGCCCACACGTAAGACAGGAGTAATCCCTGCAACGAAGGCCAATAGACGATCATAGCCATCCTGGTCCTCAGGGTTTAACTGCTCTCCCTTCACAATGTAATGATCAGTCTCATGGTTGTAATGCTCCCTATTCCAATTAATGTTGAACCTCTACAGCAACTCCATACTCAGTTTTCCCTCTTTGGTCAATAACACCTCCCCGTCCTCACTCAGCATAGGGATACTCATGAAAAAATTCAGAGTCGCCTTCTCTGACACAAGTTGGACCAGTAAGTACCTATCCTTGAAATTTCAGACAGACTCAAGGTAGGCCTTGAACAACTTCCCTTTAGCTTGCTTCAAGCAAACTCATCCGGACTAGTGGCAAACAGTGTTCCCACTGAAGGTGAAAGCAGTAGAAGAACAAAGGGACAGTGGCCCCGATCTGTAGATACTCACACACGATCTCAAAGGCCTGCAAGAAGGCGATAGAGTTAGGGTGAAGTTGCGAGGGAGAAAGGCGAAGATAGTTGAAAATGGACACCTCTAGGTCGTTAAAAGGAAGTCGTAGACCCATGTCCCTAAAAATGATATAGTACATAGGAAGATGATTCACATCGAATTTCGAGCATATGTCGTGGCGCTTCCCGGGGACAAAGATAACGCATTCCTCCTTAGCACCCTCTCGCTCCATTCCCGCAGCCACAACTATGAACACCTCATCTAGGTGTTCGTGAAGCAGAAGGCAATCCCCGTAGGACCCGGTGCGACCCAGTCCATGGAAGCCACGGGTGCCTCAGGAACATTTTGTTCGATAGCATTTTTCTCAGATGTGCTTGGCGTTAAATCGTGCGGCCCTGACATGCTCTCTTCAGTTGAGGTATGCTCGGACGAACTCTGTACAGAATCATTTTGTTCGCTCATGACTTCATCTTCAGTACTACTGGCCATTTTACTTGAAAAGCAGAGGACAAAAGTGAATTCAACGTCAAATCAAATTTACCCTTCCACCGTTAATTAAGTGAAAAGGCGCACAAAGGAACGAGGACCCTGTCCCCGACCAGAGCCCTCACTTAAATAGAAAAAAGATACACGAGGACGATTCCCTCTTACGTGTTAGGCACCTGACCACCAGGATAAGCCTTAACCCGTGCAGGGAATAAATCTCCCCAGCGGATGGGTCTTAAACCTCGCTCGAAAGATCATCAAAAACACATCAAGATCTCCGTAGACACCCAGAAACGGCTCAAAAGGCTCACCACTACTCGCGGTTTTCAATCCCAATGCCTAACAGTCCCAAAGGACTCACAGTGGAGCCATTGTCCTCACATGGTAGAATCGCCATCAAACGCCAATATACCACCGAAAATTGTTCGCACTAAAGCTAATCTAACCCTAAACTCATGCATCTCTAGAATCAGAACCATAAAATCTAACCTAAAATATGGATGAATTTGACAGAAACAAAGAAGAATAAGGAAACTTACTGGGTCGGGGAAGATTGACGATGAAACGAGCAGGAACTTCGGTGGTGAACGGCAGAACAGGCAGAAACATCGGCGGTGAACGGCGGCACTTTGTAGAACAACCTAAATCGGGAAGAACCAGGCAAGCAAAAAGTGCAAATGAAGCTTCCTCTATCCTATTTATAGGAAGCTTCGCCAACACGTGAGCGGGCACGCTTCTAGGGAAACCTAGGGGTCATCGTCATTACGTCCTAGTCCCTAGACTTGCCATTATTATGCCTTTATGAGAGCATGTGGCTCGATGTAAGCGTGGAAGGCTACCTCTCAAGGTCCAATCAACCATTCGGCTCCCCGCGCGCCATTCACCAAAAGCCACGTCTGGGCTCCTCGAAGCAGCTCCCCAAAATGCATCCTAGAGCATCCTTGACACACGGGCTGACTCTAAAGGCACCACTCATACGCCTAAGAGCAACGACTTAGGGGGCTCCTGTTCTGGACTTGCTCAATGACTGGAATTAGCCCAATCCACTTCTACCTTGTGCATAGCCTAACAACATTGGTCCATTAGCTACGGACCTCCTATCGGGCATCCCTGGTCGACTTCACCCGTTGAGCAGCAAGGTCAGCGATGCACAAGACACACTCATACCCACGCGGGTAGCTACCTTCCAGTCTGCTCGACAAGATAGAGCAGACAACTAGGAAACGCTCATAGATGCTTCTGCTTGTAATCCCTTTCGTGCTCGGTGCAATGACTAGTTACGAGCACGAGTGCCTGTTTTGACCAAGTCTTGGAAGTTATCTATTTTTTATAAACCTAATATCTAGACTCGAAAAGAGGAACCAATGGCCAAGTGTCGGAGGAATTATATAAATCCTCACACTTCTGAGGGCCATGTATCAAATATTCACACTCTAAACCCTAATCTCTTTCATATATCTACTTGCACTCATTCTTACTTGTTCGTCGGAGTGCCTTGCAGGTACACCCCCTCATCTCCTCAGACTTCCAGCCAAATAGACGTCATCCTTCGGCCCACTTTCAGGTTCTGATCAACCGGTAAGATCAACACGCTTCTTTATCTCGACCAACAAACCAAAGTAAAATCTATTTTTCAATCGAGATAAAATTACTTATTCGTAGTAGTAATTTGTTTTTATTCATAACACAAAATTCTCTAATTTAGATAAACTCAAAATTTACATTGAATGATAATTTTGAAGGACTTACACTTTAAATATATTTTATATTATTATAATATTTTAAAAATTAAGAATACAATAATGATAAACATTCATTTATCAATCTATATAAAAGTATTATTTCAAAAAATATTAAAGATTTTTCTATGTTAAAGGTACTCGTCAACTTTTGTTCGGGCGACCTAAGGTGATTTTGCGATATCCGCCTAATACCAATGAATTTGACTTTTCTTGCTCTTGAGGAATTAACTAGTCACCCCCTCACTTATACCTGACACTCTTCATATTGCATGTTTTAACCATTATACCATTGTTTAAAGTTATCAAATTTCAAAAAATATGAATTTTTATCAAAAATTTCAAAACT